>CM020030.1:32392542-32840042 GCA_009769605.1 Bucorvus abyssinicus | reverse complement strand
GACAGAGCATCTAAGAGGGAAAAACCTAGAAGATAGCAGCCCCCATGGAGGAATCCTTGTTTGAATAAGGTTGAGGCAGAGCTGACATTCTTAAGCTACAATATAAGTAATCAAATGCCTAGCAAGGAAAATAAACAGAAGAAGAACTGAATGTCCTGGGATTTCTATTAGAAAATATCAATATAGCATTATGGACGTAAAATAAGCCTTTGCCATTTCAGCATGAAGGCAGACATTTCTCAGATGCTTACTGAATAAGAAAGCAAGCCTGTTCAGCACCAGAAATAACTTTGTTTGGAGAAGTCTGTATGTTTAAAGACATTGACAAGGATTAGGACTGGGCCAGCTACTAGATGATTGACAGATGCTCTCTATTATCCCCTCCCTCCTTCCCTCTCCAACCCTTCCCGAAGAGAGGAAAGAGAAAAGGAGCAAGAGAGAGAGGCTGATGGATTGGAACAGAAAACTAAAACTGCTTTAATGAAAATAATAACAATAAAATGAAATACAAATATGTACAATGCCAATACCGAACCCAACCCCCCTGATGGCAACCATGTCACTGTCACCACTGATGTTGAGGGCAGATACTCTGAAAGGCCCAGGCTGGGCTCAGCAGCAGACGGGAACTGGATGCAGGAGCACGATTCTGGATTCTGGAGAACTGGATTCAGGGATGCACAGCCTGGGATCGAAGGCAGAACAGTCAGAGTGCTCCTCAGACACTGTCCATTGAAGAAGAGAGCAAGAGAGAGCAAGACCCTCATGTTTATACCAAATGTGACGTCTATGGGATGGAACACCTTGTTGGTCCGTTCAGGGTCACCTGTCCTGTCTGCTACTCCCCGCAGGTGCAGCCTCTAACTTACTGCATTCCTATGGCGGCACGCAGGATTCATCAGTGACCTTGGTCTGCACAGGAGCAAGTCTCAGCAAGAGCCTTTCTGCACACCAGTCCCTGGCAGTAACTGTGAACATCAAGCGTTATCACTTCTGGAAGCAGACACTGTCTGCAAAAACATGCCGTTAACTTCAGAAAGTGCCGTCACTGAGAAGAGACTGAGCTGGAAAGTAAAATCACTGAACAGAATGAGTTTCTATTCTAGCTCAAACCAAGGCAGACATGTACCAAATATAATTAGGAAGGTTTCTTGTGCAAATGATTTAATTCCAGCATCTGAAAAACAGGCTCAATAACATCTAGATAACCTACAGTTGTGACTGCTGCTATGGATGAAGGGTGTGATTCTCCTACATGTCCAAATTGATACATCTCATCCTTAAGAAGGCAGGAAGATTGTATCCAAAACCTGGTCACTCAAAGATCTGATACAGTGGAGTCTTCAAAATATATCTCTAAAAACAGTGATTAACATTTTCTTTCAGTCTGCAAAAGTTCCATTAGGAATTTAGCGGGGGGCGGGGGGCGAGGAGGGGGAAAATATAACTTTATCAGTCATTTACTATAGTTGAGTTATATTTACTATATCAACTGTAACTGGGAACTACAGCTGAAGCTAGGAGCTTGTGATGAAAATGAATATCTGGTGATAAGTATTACAGACTTTTCCTCCTGGGTGATGACCCAATTAGTTTCTTAATCACTTCCTAACAGTAATTTTGCTGGGAGGTGTGAATATGCATGCATGATTACAGATAGTCACTGAATCACATCACTGATACCAGACGGGGTCTAGTAAGCACATCAAGAAAGATGCTGTTAGGAATAGGTTGAAAATTACTATATTTTGTACTGTCAAAATAGGAATATTTTGTATTTATGTCCCATGGTGTTGCTATTTAGTCTATTCATCAGAATGTTAAGATTTTATCTTTGGTTCCTGCATTTAGTAGAGATGACAATTCACATCATCAGTTCTGTTGCATGCCACACTGGTTATCTGTAAAGAAGCATACATCGAGAAGAATCAGGGAAAATCTGAGCATGCGCCAGTTCAGACCCAGCAGTGATGTCTTTTACATAAACATGCACAGAGCTGGATCATGTATTTCTACACAATGGATGCGCAGACACTCAAGCCTGCTCTATGAGTGTGGTGGTATGATTCCCCTATCCACTCTTAGGCCGGTTGATACAGAGTGTGACTCCCCTCTCTGGGTCACAAAACAATACAATGGTAATGTTGCATGTGAATTGTGAAAGGTACTGAATCAGGACGTTAAGGCCCTCCCTTAACACTTTTGGCTCCTGTCGCCCCTTCTCTCTGGGGACAATAATGACAATTACCTCCTGCAGTGGTCCAGAGCATTGAGGCTCTCCCTTGGCACACCTAGTTCCTACTCCACTTGCTAATGTCTTGGACCTTCTTATGACCTGGTATACTTGCACTTGATCATGGCCCGAAAGGGGGACACTAGGACTCAAAGATCAAGCAAGTACTGGGCATGCACAGCTGATGGAAAAATACCGGAACCTTAAAATCTAGCAAGTTCTGGATGTGCACAAACCAAAACATTACATCACTTGAGTTAGGCTGAGGTGGAATAAAACCTGACAAAAGCCAATTATCTCAGATCTTATAAATCGTGATCCAAAATGAGACCTTCTGAGCTCTCCTGGATTGCAGTGGGCCGTCTCTGCTGAGCTGGGATGCCTCTCAGGATCTTCTGCCAGCAAAGTTGACACAAGGCCTGGGCAAGAACCACCTCCTTGAGACTCAACCATCACCTATTGAGTAATGCAAATGCATTGTGTGCATTTACTCTAAACTCAAAGAGGGAAATTTTGACTACAGGCTGGCCTCTTTCTCCCATCTTTCTGCATATTTAGTTGTTTTACTTTGTGCATTTGAGAATGGGCTCTGGATCCAAGTATTTCTGTTTGTTCGTATGTGTGTACACGTTACTCTGGATCCAGGTATTTTCATTTGTTTGTATGCATGCCTGTATGTTTTGTGTTTATACATATGTATGTTGATTTAAGGTACCTTGTAGTAAGTTAGCATAAATCTTGTCATTCTAAAATCTGTAATTAAGTCGCTGCTTTACTTTGCTGATTCTTAAGACTTTGCTAATTCTTAACACTTGCTAGTTCTTAAATTGGTTAATCATTAAGTGCTGCTACAATCCAACTCTTTTGATTTACCTTACGACTAGTAGTAAAGTTTGAATTGCTTCAAATCAAACTATGTTAAATATATTCATCCACAACAGTGAGAACCAGCTTACATCCCCAGCTGATGCTGTGCCGTGCCATCCAAGTGGCATGGGTTTGTACTAGTTCACTGTAATTTTGAAGAAACAAATTGTCCCTTAGTGTAGTATTAATAACAATCCCAAATCTCTCTCCTTCCTGCAAATGTTTTGCAAATGCAACTGATTACAAGGGGTAAATCAACTAATATTTCACCAAATATTCTCTTTTCTTTAGTCAAATGGCAAAATTTCTCAGGAGAATTCTTAGTTAAAGATGTAGTTACCCATTTTGTTTTACAGTCTTATTGTTCTCCCAGGGGAGAAATGGAAAATAAAAATAAAGCTCTAGAAAGATTTAACTTCACATTAGTGAAATTTCAAATGGCATTAAATTAGCAGGAGCTGCAAAAGGCAATGAAAATTGACAAACAGAGAGTAGATGTTACTGAAACTAAGTACATTATTCTTTTTTGAATTATTAAGCCATATCAATGTGATGTGAATATTTTCCACTGTTGTTACTCTATTGTTAAGTGAACAGCAATATATTGTACAGTACAGAAACTGCTGATTTATGCACACTACATAAAATAATTGTAAATACTTCAGACATAGAAATTTTGAAAGCTGCTGGATTCAAGGAGACCTAGGAATGACATTGGACAAAAAATTAGGCATTAGATTGCAATGCACTGTGGCTGCCAGAGAAGTCACTTTGGGGCCTCTTATGGAAATGTTTCATGCCAGAAATCACAGAGATAATATTCTCTTTCTAAATGACTGTTATATGGATTCTCAGTCTGATGGTTGTGAACAAGCATAAGAGTCACAGCCTCTTTGACCTTCCCTTTACTAGAAATAGAAAGGGAGATATCAGCTAGATGTACATATATGTGTCAGGACTTCAGTATAAAAAGGGCAACGGTGATAGAGAAAAAACTGAGCATTGTTTCTCAGAGAACTTTGTATGGAATATTAGTAAAATCACATTTCTTAAAACAAGAAAGGAAAAGCAAAGAGCATAAGTAACTGAATGTGCTGGTTTTGGCTGGGATAGAGTTAATTTTTTTCGTAATATCTAGTATGGAGATATGTTTTGGTCCGATAAATGCACTTGTTCCCAGAGGTTAACACTCGTCAGCATGTATTAGCTCTAAAATTACCACAGTTAGCCAAGTAGTGGGAGAGAAGCTACCAAAGGAATCATAAAGACACTGCAGCTAGTCTACAATTCAGTATATCATGGCATAATAATAATTCAGTTAAAACTGAACTAATTTACTGAGGGGAACAAGATTGTTTTAGAATTTCTAGAGAGACTAAGTTCAAAGCATTTTTCACAGGAAGAGATATTAGTGGACTGAGGATCTTTGTTGAAGTGAAAGTGCCTTTTCACTTTCTTGACCTTTTCCTGCTTTGTCATTAAGAGTAGGTATTTAATTTTATGATGTTTGCAGTATGTATTTAGAACTATCTGCGACTGCAAAATCTAAAAGTTTTGCAATTTTTTGAAGCAATCAAGAGTCTACCCACTCATGCCCAGATTTCCATACAGGTAAGCAGAGTCCTTTCTCATCTACAGACAGCTACCACTTCTATATAAAAGAGATGATGACCCAACATCTCTACAGAGCATAGGCAAGAAAACTACTGGGAGCTGACATTGTCTCAGGCAAAATCAGTTTTATTTAAAGCAGCAAAAGTAGTATCTTTACAGCTGAGGAATTTCAATGCAGCACTCCTGCCAACCCTAACAGCTGTGAGGCTGCAATCAGGTCACTCCACCATTCTCACTGCCCCATTCCTCGTCCTGTATCTGCCCTCTAGGCAGCAGCATCCTGGGGTCTGGCTTTCACCTGGTAGGAGCTGCCACAGCAGCAGCAGCCACAGCCTCCTGTCTTGTTCTCAAGAAGGCAACAGTGGACTGAAGGAGACCATCCCCTGGGCTTGGGCTAGTGTCACTGATTTGAAAACCACGAGGCTGCTTAGGCAACAATAGCTCCCAACAGGAGTTTTATCTCCTCTGAGAGGTAAATAAAAGAAACTAAAGTGCTTGAGGTAGGAAGGAATGGAGGGCTTAACATGCCACTTATGGCTGCAAGCAATGAAGCAGGCTTGACTAGGGGGAATGAAAATTAATTCAAAACAATGAAAATCACTAATCATCACTAAAATTAGGGTAGGGCAGAAAGAAGGAGAAGTCTTAAATACATATATACATATACCTTCCCTCCACTCGACCCCTGCACTTACTATGAGCCCTCACACACATGATCAGCACCAGAGTTGTCGGGCTGAGGCGGGGCGGGGGGATGTAGTGCATGGGGGCGCAGTCCATTTAACCTCTGGCATGAAGTTCCAGTCTGCTCTGTGGGACAAACTTCCAGGGTTACTTCCAGGTCTCTTTCTGCATTCCAGTGGTGCCTTCATTCTTGGCTTTTAACCCATTCTCTCTTCCCTCGCCGGTGATTAATCATTTCTCAGTATAGGGGTTCGAGGCTCCAGGTTCCTGCATCCCAGGCCCTCTTCTTTCCACCCCCGCCAGTAATCAACAAAGTTAAAAGTCTACTTGCCACACAGAAGATCTTTACTGTCCCAGTATATACTTGAAGAAAAGTTCTTGTTGCCAAGGTGACTGCTTCAGCAGATCTCTCTTTCATCCTTCCCTTTCCAAAAAAAAAAGAGCTCGCCGAAAAGAGAAAGAAACCTGTTCCCCGTTCCTGTTTACAGTGTTCTTCAAAGAGGCTTTGATTGACACAGTTTGCACCAGGCGTGGACGCAAAATTGGAGCTGGGGCTGTGTTTTGCAACACCAGCTACAGGGGCCAATGGCCCCTTCCCTGATGCTACTTGAGCAAGCCATAACAAAAGGCAGCAATACCTCCTTTGGCACCCAAACAAGGGGGGAACAACCCCCCTTGTCCTGGAGCCAAAATCCTAAACCACAACAGCTAGCATGTGGGCCTTCTGCTGAACCAGCCTGTTTAAGGAATAATAAAACCTAAAATTCAATATAAAAGGTAAATGAAATCCTCTTTGAATACTGTGACCTGCTGTTTGTAGAAACTCCAAACCACAGAAGACGACAAAAATGCTTGATAGGTGGTGCAGGAACTCACATTAAATCTACAGGATCTAGGGAGGTTTTGACTACAAAAACATCTATTAGGGGAAGAGGTCTTTTCTTGCCTGAAGTCAGCACGACCTATCTAGTCCAACATTATTTTTCTGCCTGGTTTAAGTAAGTAAGGATGATTATCATTCTGCTGTTATTTACCCAACTTTTATTAAGGTTATACATCTATGCCGAAGGTTATCTCAACTTATTTCTTCTGCTGACTGCTTTTATTGAGGACTAGGTCTCATGACATTAAATGAAAAGTCTTGCGGTAGAAGGAACTTGAGCAATTGCACAGAGTATTAACTTCTAATACAGCATAAAGCAGCTTTGATGAAATATGGGCAGCTGATTCCAGAGTGCTAACTTTTCTTGCTTCAGAAAAATTAAAAGTACTTCAAGTAACTATGTCATTTTTTAGCTTTAACAAGCTGCATGAAAAGATCATTCTTTCATAAAAGGTAACAAATAAAGTGAACTGATATTCACTTAGTGTGCTTAGTGTGGCAGGCAAACAGCACTGTCAAAGGAAAACCATTTAATCAATTTTCTTTAAAAGTCACTTTTCATTTATTCCTTCCTCGCAGTATTTAGATGATTTTTTTTTTTTAAGTCTGGTAGGTATGTGCTATTTTGATTTTCTGTACAATTTCCATTCCGATTGCCTCAAGTTTGCTGTTAGTAAAATAGGTCTTTTGTAGATGCACAGGGTTATTACATAAATCCTGACCTATTAATGTACAAAGTAACCTGGCATCTTGCAGGATCAAGGCTTGTCTCTGAGAGGTTGTGCAAGACTGCTGCTGCTCACATGAGTGTGTAAGTATAACATTTTTATGACTGTTCCTATTTTGTTGTTGTTCTTGAAGTAAAGTTTCTTGGAGAACGGGTGTTCACATGTTCACTTACTTTACAGGGAATGCCCTGTACAAATGGAACAGTCACATATCAGCAGAATTTTTTTTTCAATTGTTTTACCTTTTATCCCAGTTAAAAGGCCAAACCAGGTCAACACAGTTGTGTAGGCTCTTAAAATATGCCAGAAGTCAGCTTCAGGCATGTGAGATGTAACAGTTCTTCTGGCTCCCTGTCTTTGCAGTAATCACTGAAATATTTTGTGAATGTGGAAGAAACCAAAATAATTATGCTACATGGAGCAGGAGGAGAGGAAGGAAGGAAGGAAGGAAAGGAAGGAAGGCAGACAGGAAGGCAAGCAGGCAGGCGGGCAGAAAGAAAGAAAGAAAGAAAGAAAGAAAGAAAGAAAGAAAGAAAGACAGAAGGAAAGAAAGAAAGAAAGAAAAGAAAACAGAATGGTGCCTGCTAAATTTTACAGAAAATTACTTTGTCAAATGACCCAAGTCCAGAAAACATCAACTCAAATAAGGTTTATGGCAAAAAATAATACTCTACTTAAATAGTCTAATATCTATTAATTACTTTTATTTTCATAAATTGGGACTAATTTAATTGGAAATTAATATGAATATAGCACACATAACATGATGTAAAATATTCTGCTGTAAGTAAGCATTTGCTGAATATGCCCTGTTGAGTGTTAATTTTCTGAAACTATTAATCTGTAATTCCAACAAAAAGATATTGCATCCATGAAACATTTTGCTGAGTATTTTCCCCTGTTAGAAGCTTTCAGTATCCAAACTAAATTGTAAAAGTTTTGGGAAAAGCTAGTGTCCTTGGTTTTGGTATAATTGGAATATAGTTCCTTGTTCTAAGTGACTGTAGACTGTAAAACTAGCCTTTGCAGCAAAAAACGACGAAGCTGCACATCATGACAATATATAAACATAGGGAATCGTAAACACCACTGTTCAATTTTTAAAAAATAATAAGTACTGCAGACACAATCACATACTACATCAACTGTAATGTGTAACTTTTTCTTCCAGTTTTATTGTGCTGTCACAAACTCCATTACTTACACTAAAAACCATCAGTATTTCATGTCTTTCCTAAACTAATTAGTTGTGTTTTACTGATCGCCTTTTGAAAAGTTCAATTTTTGAAAACTTGGGTATGCAGCTTTAAAATCTTTAGGCAGGTGACAAGAAAAAAAAATGTCCGGATCATTTGATTCAGTGAATTTTGGCAGTATCCATGATGATAATATATCATACAAGAAATAATTATCTAGTGGGAAGCATTTGATAGCTTTCAAGAACTAAATATACAATAGTCAGTGGAATAGCAAATCTAACTATGAATGACAAAATCTGGTACCACAAGATAAAATCCTCCTTTAAAAAAACAGAAAGAAAGAAAGCAAAATACCAGCTTCAGGAAATAGGAGACCTTTTATGCTATATAGTATGCCACGTAACTAGTACACATTAACATTACTGCTATAGATTAATATTTGTAGTGAATTTTAAAATGCTGCATGGAGATTTAAAATCAATAAGTAATAAAATGGTTTGTGGAGGCCATTTCTGGCTCACTTTAAGATTCTACCCAAATAATTTTTTTCAATAATATATTTTCCTGGAGCAAGTGTTCCTGTCTCTTGCTATTAGATTTTATCTTTGCCTTCTTTTAGTCTGTGGGATTTTTATTGAAATGTTGGTTCTATGATCCAAGTTTGTAATATTTTATTTATGAACAACTATAATATAGAACATAAAAATATGATACAACAGTTTCATTTTAAAATACCGTGGCTATGTATTAGCTAACTACCATATATCTTTTGGGGTTGCGTTTCTTCGTCTAATACAAAGCAGGATCTGACTTACAAATTAGGGCAAGGAAATCAGTATCCACAAAAATTTGAAGCTTTATTTGAATTTTATGATCTGGTGAAACAGATTTTTAGATACTTTAAGACTCCCCCTGATCTTAATGGAGGAGTTATAAGAGTGAATTTAAGCTTACACCTAGGTTTTCTCCATCATGAATCATGAATTAGTTAGAAATGCATTGGAAGTACCTGACAAAGGAAAGTCCAAGAGAACCGTTAAGTGCAGCAAAGACATTGTCAGTCTTTGATATATTAGTGTAACAACAATTTTGGAGGTTATCACAGAGTATTCAGGCACAGAATAACAAACACAGCACAAACACATAATTAAGTTAGTTCAAATCTGGCTTGCGTGGATGAACCGGTTCTGTTTGTAAGGCCACATAGATTTTCCTCTTCCTTTCTTCAGGAAACAGAAAGTCAGTTTTAGCCCCAGACTTTCCTCTAAGAACCCAGTGCTCCTCAGGGTGGGTACCCATAAACATACACCACTTACTTTCTACTTAAACCGCACATGCTTTATGGCCTGGATACTTACTCTTGACATGACGTAGGCACAAACAATTCACAGGAAGCTGCATTTATAAAGCATATTTTATAGACAAATTTAGATAAAAAAAGACCCAAAGTAAAAAAAAGACCAAAAGAAGAGGGGAAAATCCCTTAAACAGAAAGAACCACCTCAAAAAGAAGGAGCTAGACCTTGGAACCTTTCCAAGCATTCTAACAGAGGCTTTCAGTTAAGTCCTCACCTCAGAAACATACTTGTCTTTTTCTTTGAAAACTCAGTAGCCTGGGAACAAGACCAATTTTATCTCAGAAGAGCAGTAGTCAAGGTTATAAACCCAAGCAACATATTTAGAAGTGGTTTTACTCTGCAGTGTTCTCAGGAAACTCCACCCCAATACATTTTATTTGGATCTGCTGAACTGCAAGCAAGTCTGCATGCTTATTTGAGAAGTGACACTAGTGAACACCATTAATTGACAAAACTTATTTTTCAAATTACATAAGTCAGGGCCTTGATGGCAGAAAATCTTTATTAGAGTAATTCATCCCCATTTTCTTCTACATGAAACCTAAGGAAAACTGGAATACTGTCCCACCAAGGGAAATGAAATTACACCAACAAATTTGATAGCTCATTAGGTAGTACCATGTTATTCCATAGCCTGATGTACACCTAATAAAAGATTCAGCAGTATAAAAGTCTCTGTGAGGAGAAGCTAGCCAGCAGGGTGACAGAACAGAGAAGGAACGGCAGTTCAGGAGCAGCAGCTACCAGAGACACTCTGCTGCAAGAGGCTGAATGTCGCGTTTGGAAGTAGACCAGTGTCTGTTAGCTGCTGAGGAAACAACAGCAAGAAGACTCAGAATCTCTGCATCACAGGGAGAAATCAACAGAATCAAATTACCTCTATGGTATGACCCTGGGTTATCTGGGATAGGGATCACCATTTTTAATTTGATTCAGTTGTTCCAATCATAAGTCCAGGACATTTTTACCTTGTTAGTCAATGTTCCTGCAGCCCAAGGGGTAAAAAAAAAAAAATAAAATTTGTCCAGTAGCAGACCACAGGTAAGGCCAGTTAATCTTAGCCACTTCTGTTGCCAGGATAGCCACTGTGAGCTGTTCAATTATCCATAACAGCTTTTGGGACAGGATAGTCTTCCCTTCTGTCATTTTCCTACCTCAGTTAAGCACGTTAGGCAAAGAAAAAAAGTGTCATTGTTATTAATTTTGGTCACGCCTTCTGTCATCTTCCTATCTCATGGCTGCAAGCAGTTTAGAACAACTTTTTGCCCTAAAGACAAGTATCACTGACATTACAAATGGACCATGAATCACAGTAGCATTATACTTCCTTCTATAGACCTGAAAATCAAGCTTTAAAGTTTACTGCCAGGAGTCAGTAGGATATGCAATGTCATGAGCTATTACCTAAAGAGTTCACTGAAAACAATGTCCCTCTTTTTTTCCTAGTGCATAGACTAGGGAGTCATTATACTTCCCAGAACTCTGGCTCAGAATTACACACGGAGAAAGCCTCCTGATCTCTGGACATCAGCCACTAAAAACTCTAGAGGTACATGAAAATGAGTGTGTCATAGAGAATTTCAGTGTGGTTCAGCCTGTGTGGAATGTACAACAAAATCATGACTGTCACCACAACCGTATACAAGCTGTGCACTACCTGGATTGCTGTTGTTATCAGGCTTGTTAATGTGGCTATTCTTTACATCGTCATTGCTGTCTAGTCATTTAAAGTTCCATTCCTAAAACCGACATCTCTTCCTTCATGAAACAGTCAGTTGATAACTAGAGGAAAAGGTGTCACAATTTTTCTATGTAACTAATTAGAATTTTTGGAATAATTAAAATTTTAATTAGAGACAGTCTCAGGTGCTGCAACATCTTTGCCTCTTCAGGAGGAAAAAAAAAAAAAGAGAGAGAGGAGATACCTTTCTAATAGCTAAAAACCAGGAAAGTGGTTTTGGGGGAAAGAAGCTTCAAAGTGTGTAATCTAGCACAGAGACTCTGTTCTGATTTGTCAAATTAAAGTTAGCAGATAACGTTACATTTGCATGTAATTCTCTTAAGGGACAACATTTCTGGATTTGTCTCTGCAATGAGCAAGAACCAGTGGCATTCCTACCAGGGCTGAACATGGTTCTTTATCCATCCATCTTTCTAGAAATGTTTTCACATGAAAGAAAGCTATAAAATATATTTGCACTAATACAACCTATGCATAATTTTTATGTCTGCAGTTGCCTTTTTCACAGATTACCAGTCCTCCAGGGTAATCTTTCTACATGATATTGCAGTTCAATCCAATGTTGCATCTCTAATATCACTGCCTCTTTCACAGCTATTCTAGGTTCTCCCATGCCTCTTCCATTATTGCTCAGCCTTAAAGCCGCTTCAGCAGTAGAATGAATTTATCATTGAATTACTAGACAAAACTGCGTTATTCTTTCTATTATTTGGAGAGCTATTGAGCTGCACAGAAGTCATAGACTATGGTTCACCCAATAAATCACAAACTTGAAAATACTGAGCACTAGTAAAGACACTCTGGCATATTTGAAAGTACTGTTACAGTAGCCCCGTCTTAGTAAGCCAGCTAGCACCTTTTCATTGCTGTCTTACCCTTCCTAACGAGGTCTGTCTTGCCTCAAATTTCTAACAAATTGATAATCTTCTCAGTCCATTCAAGTCCCTTCATTTACAATCTGTCTCTAGAAAATCTTCAAAGCTGAGTTCATCTAAATGAGAATCAGTGCTTATTTAATTTTGTTATCCATTGATTGGTTTAAAACCTACACTTTCCAATTTCTTAAGCTTATACTAAAATAGTCATTTAGAAAGATAAATCCACCGCCTGCTGAAAGGTGACCTTTTCCACATCAATCAATATTGCCCACTCTCCACCATCAGATCCCTGCCTTGGATGACTAAAATATTTAAGAAAAGCAGCAGAACAACACAGAATCCCTTGAAAGGATTATTCCTGACCTTAAACTAAATCTGAGAATCTTTATTTATCTATAGTGCCGCTCTTCACCCTTCGCTACCTTTCCGGTATTTTTCATTCAGTAAATTCAGTAACTTCAGGAGGGATAACAGTTTGCCTGTTATCACCTGGATGAGGGTTTTAGAGAAGATGTTGAGTTTAGCTGTTTCAGAACAGTCAGTGAACATGATATGTCAGTTGTCAAAGATCAAATTAGATCTTCTCTAAGGAAAATTCTTACTAAAGGATTCATAAGAAGCTTAATACAAAAATAGAGGTGTCCTTGTTCACACTGCAGATAAATAAATAAATAAATAACACAGGAGAAAAAACCCATTAGAAGCAACTTGTATAGCTGTAAGTTCTTACTTCAGTCTTCTGAATTGGGGCATATTGTAGAAGAAGTTAATGCTACCCACCACAAACATATTTACATAGACCTGCAGATGTGTGGGTAGAAGTGGTGGTAGGAATGGGTAGCTCAGGTAGCATGGGCAGCTAAATCAACCAGAGTCCCCAGGCAGCCTTAGATGCTGCTGCCATTTGAACTCCTGGCTTCACTCAACCTTCCCCACGTCTCTCCCTTCTGCTGTACAGCAAGTCAATCACCCAGCTGGGGAGTAGGGGAAACAAGTCCAGTTCTTCCAGGTGGTGTTCAGGAAAGTCCTGTACTTTGGAGCAATAGGAAAAGAAGTGTTCTTAGAGTGAGAAGTTTACAGAATTTAGGACAGAGAGACCTTCACTAATAGCCCCGCCTGGTCTGCTCACCACTCTGCCACAGATCACCCCTCTGCCACCACAGTGAAAGCAAACTTCACTCTTGCCAGTCAAGAAAACAAAAAAAGCATTATGTTCCTTCTACTTAGTTTCTTTAACCGCAAAAAAAAAAAAAAAAAAAAAAAAAAAAAAGAAGTGGGATGGGCCATTTTTAAGAGGCTCCATGTACTTTATGTTCTTTACATCGTCTTCCTCCATAGAATATTTGATATAAAAGGTCAGCAGTAACTTTACTAATTAAGTGTAATTAATGTGATCTCAGTTTGAAATTGCAAACACTTGAACAAACTCTGTGAGCTCCTACAAGGAGACAGAATGATCACTGACTTGAAGGCCCTGGTGACAACTACTTCTTTAACTATAACTTTATTTAAAAGCTCCCAAGTTCATTCCTATTCCAAAGCTAATTTTTTTTATATCCATTTATAAAAAGTTTCTGTATATTGTTAGATCATTGCTCAAGCTTCATAGCAAAGAATTTGTTCCCAACAAAAATAAGCATGAAACAAGAAGACTGTAACTTTTCATACTAATATTTAAGTGTAAGTTGACATTAAAGTATTCTCAGTTTACACTGCTGAAAGGGCAAGGACAACATCAAAAATAAGTTTTGATCTGCTAGACACCATAAATCGCATCAACTATGAACTGTTAATTTGTCATTAACAACTGTTCCTCCAACCAGGTTGTCATTAACAACCTGTTTCCTTCATATAGAATGTTTTAAAAGGACTTCACTGAGTAATCAATGTATTTAATATTAAAAAGTAAATGTGCCATACACAGATACCCACACCCCATGAGCTAACACAGCTGCCTTCAGTCATCTGTCATGTCCTGTAGGTCTGGGAGTCGTGATGATGTAGCACTCTAAGAAAGGAAATATAGTAATACTTCACTGTTCTGTTCCTCATCCCAAGGAATTTTGTCTCTCTCTCTCTCATGAATAATCTGATCTGAGCTCTATGGCATTTCTTCTTCCAATTATAAGGAGGATGCTGAATTGTCAACAAATGTTTGATGTATATCAATGGTCACAAGAGACTTAACCAGAAAGGCAGAGGAAGAATGTAATAACGGAGCAACTGGCTTATCAAAAAGAAGAGTTTTCCGTTTCAAAAATAGTTAACTTTTGGCAAAGCGCCTTCTAATTCAACTATGTCAGCATTTATCAAAGGATATAGAAAAACATTTGAAATTCCTGCGTGTAATAATACATATTTGAGATGGAGAGGTATCATTATTAGTACATTGCCAAACAGGCTTAATAACTTTAAAAGAAGGATGAGTCTTTCTTTCATTTTGGGTTGTGAAAAAGAAAAGAAGAATAGAATTCAGGTTTTCTGATCTTCATGTTAGATGATTTTACAGGGACCATGGCCAAATCCTGATGTGTTTCCATGTACAAGCATACCCAAAGGAGAAGAAACGAGGGGAAATGTTTTTTGATAATATAATTAATTCCTGAGTCATCATTTTCTTAGCTTATTGACCTCAGATAATTTAGATGCAAAGGAATATAAAATTACTGCAAGTTCAGAGTTATAAATATGATAATACTTGATAACATTAAATTTTACAAAGTATTGGAATTTATAATGATTGGCAAACAGATATTTTTGGTCCTCCCCAAACTAGCTTTGAAGATATCAAATTTAATGAATACCTCAGCTACATAGAATCTTCACTATGAGCAGAAAAAGAAAAAGAAATCTTTCAATCAATATTCCAAATTCTTTCCTATTTATGTATCTGATTATACCAAAGATTAAGTATTTTTCTGGATTCTATATCTCCTGTAGTTTATATCTATGACATTTCAACATCATAGTAGTAGAGGTCACTGAAGTATTTAAATAAAGGGTAATGCATTTCTTTCCTACATTGATTAGAAGCAACAGTTAATTACAAATTAAGCCATACTTGTGCACCTCTCAAATATCATGAATGAGCATGTGATGATATGTATTTTCAGAAGAGTTCTCTGCCACCTTTGTATTAGTCAATCAGTAGTTACAGAATCTTATTAATCACATCATCTACATGGACTTGTGATACAGGTGAAAGATGACCCTGCCCATGGCAGGGGAGTTGGGCTAGAAGACCTTTAAATGTCCCTTCCAACTCAAACCATTTTATGATTCTATGATTCTGCAAGGCCTTTGATATGCAGCCCCCTGCCCTCCCCGCCCCCCATCCCTGCATTCTTGTCTCTAAGTTGGAGCGATATAGATTTGGTGGATGGACAATTAGATGGATAGGGGATTGGCATGTCCAAAGAGTTACAGTCACAAGCCAACATCCAAATGGAAACCCATGAATTGTGTCCCTCTAGGGTCCATATTTGGAGCAGTACTATTTAATATCTTCATTAATGGCATAGATAGAAGAATTAAGTGTACCCTCAGCAGGTTCCTGGATGACACCAAGCTGAGCAGTGCAGCTGATATGCTTGAAGGAAGGACACCATCCAGAGGGACTTTGACAGGCTTTAGATGTCAGCCTACGTGAACCTCATGAAGTTCAACAAGGCCAAGTGCAAGGTCCTGCACATAGGTCACAGCAATTCTCCATATCGGTACTGACTGGGTGATGAATTTGTTCAAAGCAGCTGTGAAGAGAAGGACTTCAAGTTTCTGATGGATTAAAAAATTGGATAAGAGCCATCAGAGTGTGCTTGCAGCCCAGAAAACCATTCATACCCTGGGGTGCATAAAAAGAAGCATAGCCCACAGGTTAGTGGGGGTGATTCGTCCCCTTTACTCTGCACTTGTGAGACCTCACCTAGAGTACTGTGTCCATCTCTGGGGCCCCCAGCACAAGAATGACAAGGACCTGTAAGAGTGGGTACAGAGAGGGGCCACAAAAATGGTCCCACTGAAAAAAAAGAGAATATCTGCATCTGTCCAAATACAGACATATTTAGAGAAAGAGGTAGGTTATCTAATAAAATCGGGACATTTTTATGTGGGCTGTGCCAGTATCCTGGCTAAAGCCAGGCTGGGATCCAATTGGATTAATCTCCATAAGAGTCTGCTATCTACAAACAGAGATCACTTGAGGAAAGGAAATTAGAGGACTGTGCAACCACTTACATTGATTAAAGTTGTATTTAAACCTTAAACTTCTAATAGTACCTTCTGTCATGAATCCCAGTCTGCTTCCAACCAAGGGAGCAGACCAGAAAAAATAGGAAAAGGAGGGGGTTTTTTTCTAGGTAGATACTTTTCATTGATTCACTCAAGGGTTGCATGTTTATTTTGTCTTTAACTATGATCTAAGATCTAAGCCTCACAAGTAAAACACAATACCTTTATTTCATGACCATGATCTTTCCTCATCAAAATCACAGTTGACTAAGTTTCAGAATTACACACTGACTCTTAGAAAGCACATTTCAGACTAGACTGGAAATGTGATTAGGGAAATACAGAATATTCTGCTTTTCTCATATGTTTGTCTTCTGCCTTTTTCAGAAGTTTTGGTGAAGCATGACAAATATTTTGTGAATCAAGCAGCTCTTACTTTTTGAAACTTACATCTTTTATGTCTGTTCCTTGTATAATCATGCTGAAACAAGTTTTGAAAACAGGTTTCATTTTGTAGGAAGTAGATGATTCATAATTTGCAGAGTATATTTTAATGAACTATAAAAGCCTGTATTATTGTATGACATAATAGATACATCTCAACCCAAGCTGTTAGATACCCTAACTACGAAAATATGTGGTTTAAAATTATTGTTGCTCTAATAAAAGTAAAACTTCTATAAAACATTAAGAGCAAATGCTAAATCACATGCAGATGTGAAATGAGTGTGTTATGTTGGGTTATAAAATCATCATAGAACCTGCAGTGAAAACAAACTTTATTGAACTAGCCTATTTTCAACATGGATCGATGGTATAATTGAATTTAGAGAAAAAATTGTATTAGACTAGGAAATATCAGATTAAAAATATATGAAATGCTCATAATGGAGGAAGACTTTGGAGATAACTATAGAATGTGCAAACTTTTTGAAGTGTTTACAACAGCATCATTGGCTATGGTTTAGAGTCATCCCATGAGATTGCCGGTTCTTTCTCTTCACATGAGAGTACCATTACCTTTCTGCTTCCATCAAAAAATATAAAATAGTAAAGCACACAATGCTTCACCAATTTAGGTACTGCATGTCAGATGCAACATCACACTAACTCCTCATCTTCCTCCTCTGGGGTCTTAACAGTTCATTGAAATTCATATCTGAAAGAAAGTCATCACAAAACTTGTCCACCATCATCCATCAAGCTCCCAGGAGGACATACCCATCTGTATGACTCTGGTAAAGCACATCAGAAGTGACACTTGTGCAAGAAGAATTAGAATAACTGTCACACCTTGACCTCAGGAGTTTTCTTTGGTTTAGCTAAATAAACCTAAATGAAGATCTTCTGCTACCATGGGTCAACTACTCTACAGCAATGGTTTTTTTTTCTTTTTTTTTTAATTTGCATCCCCTATCTGCAACATGTCTCTGAAGCTGTCTATCCCACAGTATCTCCACTGGGAGCCTTTTCCTTTCATCCCTCATTTACATTAAGAAATGATAGAGAAATAGAACAGCTCTTTGCTGGAACGTTAAGGGAATACTCCAGTTTCCTTGAATAAGTTAAAAAAAATCCGACAAGAAGATGCAATTCACTAATCCTGCTGTAGCATCTACTTTAATATAAAGGCTTTCCAAAAGCATCTAAACCTTGTGTAAGCCATGCTTTACCAGCATTCTTATGCACAAATTACAGGATCTAAATGATTTTACTCTTTTTTTTTTGCCTGTTAATCTTCCCCTTCTATCAAAACGGGTTACTACTGTTTTTGATGCCATGAACAATGCTGAGCTAATGAGTAGCCAGGTGTATTTTTCTGAAGACTTACTCAATTTGTCTTCAGCAATATTCAGAGAATAATTGCTTGAGAGATCCCTCAAGTACCAGTTTCAGAAGGCTAATTGTGAATTGTGCAATAGTATAAATATCAAGAACACAAATTTATAGCTGCAATGATGCATCTGAAGTGCTCGCTCTCTCTTTCTATTTTCATTTCCCACAGTGTCTTCTATTTCCTAGGGGGGATTTCAGCTTGTTTTAAAACTGCCCAAGTTGAAAAAAGCAGCATGTCTGATAAACAAATGTGCTAAGGGGAGATACTCAACAAGCAAAGCCTAAGCAAAAGTTAGGGTCTTCCTCTGTTTTGTGTTGCCTGCCAGCAGTACCACTCCTGATCCCCACCTCCCAAACCCTTTTGAATTCCTCATTTCTTGCTTATAGAGGGGAACCTGTATGTTCCTCATAATGCTAGCCTTCCACAAACAAGCTTGTAAAAACATAGACAATAATTTCTTCTGTTCTTTCAACTTTTAAGCTTTCTGTAACCAAGCATGTCTTTATAAGCAGACTCTTGACTCTTAGAATAGTTCATTAAAAATAAACAGCTTTTGGTTGCGGCAGTTTGGGGCTGTATATTTTCTCACCATATACAATGATGCTTGGAAATACGTTGTCCTCAAACCTGTAAATACCCAACTGATATTTCAGAAGCTGTGAGAAACAGCTCTCACTGGAGAGTGCCAGAAAGTAACTCAAAATCAGCACCAATAAGACTGTGATATTGCTAGAGCCAATGAGAATTATCACTGCTACTTAATATGATTATCTATCTAAATAATTACTTGTTTTCTTAACTATCCTCTGTTAACCCCACTTCTACCACTGCCTGGAAATCACTTTCTTACACCCTGTCAGTAGCCCTAAGTCTTCTGACATGTGTCTGTGTATATGTGCACGTGCACAGGTGGTGCCTGTTGGTTTATGTAAAGAATAACCCTGTATCTTAAGATTTTCGAGGAGTTTTTCCAAAAATGTACTTCAAAATTCTAGTTCTGTTTGACAGGAACACGATGGTAATGAATAGAGCATAGTGTGCTCAGTAATAGTTTGTACAGTGTAGTAATTTGAATTATAGTTGGTCATCTTATATCTGAGAAAGGGATAAATGCAGATTTTACTCTCACCCCATCCTCACCTGGAACAAATTATAGGTTTTTCACTGATGCTGCCTCTAATACAAACCAGCAGCAGCCCAAAATTACAGCAGACAGGGATCAGCAATTGTTGGCTTTTTTCCCTCCTGTTTAGTCTGTTTGGGGTAAAGGAGCCAAGGATCCAGAGTGTGATTACTGAAGTTATATGCATTTCAGTGTACTCAAATACCAAAGATAAACTAACCTTGTACCTACTCTGATGTGTGGAAAGAGCAATCTAGTGAGAATGTGACAAAGAGCCATCCATGAGGTTTAGAAACTAAAAGCACAATCCTGGTTTACTACTCATAGTAAAAGCATTATATCTGGAGGAGTTACAGTGAGTCCTCCATCCCTTGCCTGTTTTTTAAAGGCTTATTCCAATGGAGTTGAGTGTCCCACTCTCCTTTGGTTCTTTTAAGGCTTGCCCAAGAACTAAATATTATGACTTGCCATGAAGATTTAAATCATACATTTCTCCTTACTTTGAGACATTTTGACAGAAGAATGCACTTTATGAAATATTTCAAGTTATTTTAAAAATGTATTGAGTATGCAATTGCTAAGAAGTACAAAGTATGTGGAAGCAGGGATGAAGTTATTTCTGCAAAGTCAGAACACATGTAATTACAGTCTTGAAAAAAACATAGGAAGAGCTAAATTATTGAACGTCTCTCTTACTATCTCATAAGAATTAATGTGCAAAAGAAATCTTTAAGTACACTTTAATGGTGTCTTTTGGAAAATTTCCTATAAAACATATGGTCCACATGGGCAATATATCATTAAGCCATAGTATTTTATACAGCAAAAGTATCCTTACAGGAGTCAACCTGAAATTTAAACATAACTAGAGTATTTCATTCTTAGTATATAAATATATTCTTTATGAAACCTGCAATACTAATTTAGAATTTATAAGGGCTTATTAAGTGCCTACTGAAGTCAAGAGATAAATATTCTTGGCTGCAAGCACTAGGCTTGACTACCAGTTGAGGACGAAATCTTTAAATCAGATAACAATTTTTTGTAAGTTACTTTATTTAAGACCACTCCACATCTTTTGAAACAGTACCGTAGAAAAGATAGCACATTTTTTGAAAGAGTCAGTATGCATCTGGGAGTGTCTCCTGTGACATATCTTTAGATTAATTGCTAGGAAAAAAAATGACAATCCACAAATAGAAGCTGGCATGCTGCAACAGAACAATTATTCTTCCATTTGGTATTCTGGACAAAGACGACAAAGCCAATTCAATCTGCATTGCACTGCATTGTGGCATATTACATCCATTATTTCAAACAATTTAAATTCAAATATAATTAATGTGATGTCAGCTTGCTATTAATGTCTCATGAATGAGATGGTTTATGATTTTTACTAGTATATTGCTGTTGTCTGTAATCTGTATCACAAATACATTTCATCAGTTTTATTTCATTTATTTAAATTTGTTCCACTTCCTACTTCTAGTGAAATATTTTATGTATTAATCTACATTTTTTGAGATCCATCCTCCCTGATCCTGCTCAGAGAAAAGCTGAGGTTTCCTTAGCAACACATGCTATCACAAAACTTGAAAACGCCCTTCTCAAATACTCAGGTCATTCTTCTATTTACTACGTGTATTCTTAACGCAGGGAAAGTGTTGCTGTGAGAGAGGCACGTACGAACCTTAGGCACTACTGAAGATTTACTCAAATGAAGCCGCAGTGGCTCTTCTCCAGTACAGATGTGTTTGTACGAGAGATATATGGTAAATTCAACTAATTAAGGTTCTGTTTGAGAACTTTTTAGAATGTGGGTTAAAAACAAGGGTGTATAGCAATGAGAGACTGTAGGTATTTTCCAGCAATATTGCTTCTACAATGTTGGGTGGACCTGCCTGTTCAACCAAGTTGTTTTCCTTTTTATCCTCTCTTAGGACAAGGCATCTGTTTCATCCTTTAACTATTCAACCACTGAAAGATTTTAAATGATAACACCCAAATTTTGGAAGGTGGTCAGTATGGCTTCGAAAATGTGCTTTTGAAGAGGAAGGATGTCACCTTACCTAAACATTAAGCAGCAGAGAAATGTAGACTAACTGGTTTCTGGAGACTTTCCTCTAAACCTCAGATCGTGGGAAATGCTTTACCCTGCAAGAGCTGCTGGTGAGATGCTGCAACATCACTACCCTTTGCCTCGAATGGATGTTGAACTGTAACAGCTCTTTCCATAGTGTGCATGGTCATCTCAGAACACAATTGTAGCTGATGTTTTCAAAATAATTTAATGCTACAACCTGGAAAATATACAATTCCTCCATTTTTATCTGCTTAACTTTGTTTGCACAGTAGCTAATTTCACCATCTTAATTATGTGCAACACTAATAATTACAGCATCAACTGTGACTCTTTTTCTTCTTATTTTTACACCCAAGTAAGTTGTCAGATTGACATAGTTTCTCTAAGCTTTCAATAATTCTCTTGATAGAATCAAATAATTCAAAAACACATCACTTTCTGAATAATATTGCACGTCATTAACGAATGTGATGAACTATTACAATGTTTCCATTAATTTATCACAGAATTACAGAATCATTTTGGTTGGAAGAGACTAGCCGCCAGCTGAATTTAATTTGATTCACCACCACTCTTTGGGCCCAACCATCCAGGCAGTTTTTAATCCAATGAAGAGTTGTGACGGGTTAAGATGGCCCCGGCGGGGGGTGAGCCTTTTTGTTCTTCCCCTCTCCTTTCCCCCTAAGCATGCAAAAAGTTTTCTTGCGGCTTTTGGAAAGAAAAGCGCCAGCCCTTTCAGTTCCCTGGTTGGGAGTCAAGATATTCATTCAGACACGCCTCCGTGAATGAGCATATAAAAAGCAGAGTTTAAGATGCTCCCGCAGCATGCACAATTGAGTGTACTGACAAGGACCTGAGAGAGAGACTTCTAAGACAGAGAGACAAGACGTCGCCTGCCTCCACATACCAGTAAAAGATTTTCCTTTCGCAAGCACTTTCCTGCTTGCCTCGAGGGGGTGGAAAAGGAGTATTCGAAGCAACCCCGCCCCCATATCGAGAGAGATTCACCGCCGCGGGACACGAAACAGAACGCCGCCCACAAAGCCAGTGAAGAGTCCTGCGGGGACCCGGCATGGCCATCGTTATACGACCGGAGGGACAGATGAACACCCATGGAGAAGATATGACACCGTCTTCTGCCATGGGTGAGCGGAAAGACTCTTTTTGCGAAAGTTTGCTTTGGACAGTTCGTTCTGGGCCAGACCCTGGAGGTTAAAAACTTTTCCGTGAGTCTCCTTCCCCCCAGCCCCGCCTTGGAGGGGCAGCCGCATGGTGCGTCCTTTGTTTAAGTGGGGATGTTGATTTGGTGAGGAGAGGAAATGTATATATACCTATTTGTATCTATTTATGTATTTATTAATCTCTCTCTCCTTTTTGATCGGTCCTGTTTAACTTTAAATGATTGATTTATGGTTTTACTTGCATTCACTATTAAAACTCTTCTGTTTTTCACCCCCCTAAGCTAAACCCTGTGTATCACATTCTTTTTCCTTTGCCTAAACAGGACTTAACGAGCCATTAAGTTCTTTCATGTAGGTTTTGGCAGGTTTACTTTCCCTCCAAACCCGTGTAGTCTCAAAACCTTTTGGGATATAACAGCCTTATAGTTTTAACCCACAACAAGAGCACACTCATCCAAGCTGTGAGCAGCCTGTTTCTCTAGGAGAATACTGTAGGATACAATGACAAATTCTTTACTAAAGTCCAGGTAGACAACACCCACAGCCTTTCCCTCATCCACTATGCGGATCACCTTGTCGTAGAAAGAGATCAGGTTAGTCTAGTCAAGCAGGATCTGCCTTTCATAAACCCATGCTGGCTGGGCCTGATCACCTGGTTCTCCTGTATGTGCCACATGACAGCACTCAAGATGATCATCTCCTTTTGTGCTAGAATGGCTCCTCATGTTATGGATACACAAAATGTTGTTGCTCTTAATGCATCAAAAGATAAATTTACTGTCAGTACCTTACATAGCATAACTACCCCTGCATACAGAACAGGAAACTCTTAGCATAAATAGAATACCTTCCAATAAATAATGACTAGCTATTGCAGATTTTTAATGAAAGGTCTTAATTTTGCTGTTCTGAAATCTTCATCTTTCATTTAAAATGAAGATTTTAATTTTTGTCTTTTCTTTGTTATTCCTAATTCCTTAAAATATTTCACTAGATATATGGGTCCTGCACTGTTTTGACTTATTTTTTTCCCCCAGAGTTAACTCAATCCTTGGTGCATGACTGCACTTGACTGGTGTTAATATATGGCTGATAAGCTTAAGTACAGTTAGTACGTAAATATTTTTTAAAAACTATGAAACAAGCAAGGCATTACAAATGTTTGGCATCAATATTCAAGTAATTTGATAATCATTATTCCGACTGCCATCAGTGGGAAGTGAAACTGAGCAATTCAAGAAGGGCATTTCAAGCAATAACTACAAATCCTTCCGTAATCAGTTTCCAATCATAAATCAGGAGTATTGCTACCAGTATTATCTGTGTGGATTTTATTCCTAATAGATAAGAGTCTAGAAGGGACTCCTTTGCCATCTTTAACAATTTCATTGTTTTGCTACTTACACATCCACTTGTTTCTGCAGCACGGAGCTCACTGCAAATAAATAAAGCAGTGAAATAAAGCAGTGAAAGTCATCTGTGCTGAATTTTGGTCCTCATAAAAACGAGACTGAAAGTAAGGTTGAATATGCGCTACCAGACAAGCTGGAATACAGCGGTTTCCACATTTTTTTTCGTCTAGATATCTTATAAAGCTGATATTTTCCAACTATCAAGTGGAATTAAATATCTGGGGGGGGTTTAATTATTTATTTTTGCAGTTTAATAGCCTTAAGTCCCATATCACCACATGTTCTCATTTTATTCACATGGGTAGAGGGTTCAGTGGAAACCTGCCTTCCCCTGCAGCATCCCTTTACAAAGCTACATAATTGACTGCCACTCCATGAGACCAGGCATGGCCTAGGAACATTCATCATGAACATGATATATGGTGTTGATGCATAGCATAGGTTCGTTAGTTCCCACCACAGCACAATGATGCACTGTCTGAGTGCCATTTCAATGTAGCACACACTTTGTGCTGCAGGGCGCTTATGGTCACATAGTAAGGTATATTGAAATAAAGGGTATTTGCCAGATCAGTTCCATAATGGAAAATAGACATAATTTAAATGTTATAAATGGTAAAACTTAACCCTTTGGAAACATATGGGGTGGAGAAAAGGAAATGGCAGCAGGAAGAGAAGTTAAACACTAGTCACTAGACTAAATTCATAGACTGGATATCCTTCCAATTATTCAGTCCTCTGCAGAGCTACTCTGCTAAGTCTAAGTGAAGAATTTACATTTATAAGGAGAAACTAGATAAAAGAAGGTAAGACTTACCTATGATTGTTCCTTCCAAATATAGCTATATAAAATCTGCTATTTAAAATTTCTTCAATCATGTATGTGATGACTGTAAAAAGATCTAATGGAGTTTGAATTCTCTATTTTCACATCATTTCTGATGCCATCCCTCAGGAAGGGACACCATTCCTCTACATTGATCATCTAAGACTAAAACCTCTGCCTGCACTGTGTGTCTTTATAATACTAACAATGTAATTTTGTCCAATATAACTACATCATGATGTGAAGTGTTCTGAAAAAATCCTATTTTCATTCTAGATGTTATTTTAACAGAAAAAACATTAGTATTAAAGAAGGAAACCAATAGAAGAGATTCTTCATGTCCCCTAAATTCATGACCATGAAAACACCTGAACGCATGGACACCCCGTGACAGAGTCCAGAAGAAACAAAATATGTCGTGCAATTGTGCTTATGTTCATTCATATGGAATGAACAGGTACACGACAGTAACAGTGTTAATACATTTCTGCTGATGTATGAAACTGTCGAACAAAGTTAAAAAATCTGAAACTGTGGGGAACTCAGTTTACTTAATTCTATGGTCATTGCTATTGAAAAAGAACAACAAAATTTTCGAAATGACAAATGAGAAATGAAAATAAAGCATTCTTTTTTCATCTTTACTGCTGCTGTAAAGCACTGTAGTGTGAAAATTTATATATTAGGCAACTCTTTTGGAAACGTTAAAGACAGCATTAGCTACCCCTTTTGACAGAACACAAGCCAGTATGTACTGGACTTAAGATGCAGGGTAGATTCAAGATCCTCATTTATAGTATAATCAGTGAATATAAAATAAACCAAAAGCATCTAGAAGTAGAAGGTAGGAAAGCAAAGACTAAAAATTAATTTTATACTGCCCTACAAGCAGAAGTGGTTTAAGTATCTCCCTGCAGATCCAAGCACGTACGCCTGGACCTGCTTCCCATCTCCAGTGGGAAGGCCCAGGTGCAAAGTAAGCATCTCGTGGCTGAAGATGAAGAATCACTGAGTAGGATGTAATCCTCTTTTATATTCTTCTATGTAATTTCCCTAACACTTATTCCTTTACAGAGCCAGTACAATGGGCCACTTCAGGCTCCAAATGTTACCTTCAGTTTCTGCATCAGTGTGAGGACAAATGGTTAATAAGGTTTTATGGTACTTGAATTTTTGCCATTGTATGCCTCATGCAATGCACATACTAAAGCTTTGTACCAACACTCTCAGAAAGAACCATATGCCCCCTCCATGGAAGTATTCAAGGCAAGGTTAGATGGGACTTTGAGCAACCTGATCTAGTGGAAGGTGTCCCTGCCCATGGCAGGGAGGTTGGAACTATATGATCTTCAAAGGTCCCTTCCAACCCAAACCATTCTATGATTCTATGATTCTGTGAAAGATAGACTTTTCTGTTACTACACTTCTTGAGTGTTACCTTCACTCTCTAATGTTTACAATAAGATATGCAGAGGATATTTATTTCCTGCCCAGTTCAGGAATATCATTAGTATCTTGCTTCCAACACCTGCATAAAAGTACAACAGTACCAGGCATTTTGTTTTTAACTTTGAGTCATGGAATGGTAGCTATTTACTTTACCTTTTCTTCAGCTACAAGTCAAGATTTCAGCTTCTGGCAGGAAGTCCTGTTTACTGTTCTTTTTGCTGAGTTCTGGGTTTTTGCATTAACTCAGGTTTAATAGTTCTACATTGATGGGACCTGTGTTAATTCTCCTTTTTCTTGTCCTCAGCTTCACAATAAGGGTAAAATAGGTGGAATAGCAGGAAGAACCTAAATGGAGGCACAAGTGTCTCTCAGAGGCTGAACTACACTGGGAATTGGGATTTAAAGGAGAAAGTGTAAGTGCACGTGCATGTGTGCATGAGAGAGAGGGGAGGGGAAAAACAGGTAAGAAAAGGGAAAGAAAAGAGAAAGATAAATCCTGTACCTCAGTGTTCCCTATCATGTTCAAGGCAGCCCATGATACAGCCTTTACTCACTTGACCCATTCCTCAACGCTGTAAAGAAATTACCAAATTCCTTTCACAAGATCACCAATACTTTTTCTGTTTAAACATCATTTGAGGAGACAGACAGGGTGATTGCTCTTATCTTCCTCTTTTTTGTGCTTCATGTGACAGTTACAATCTTTTTAACCATGTCTGCAAGCAAAACACATGACTTATTTCCAGAGGGTCTCATGTCATGGTAATGATGCATGGCATCCTGTTAAGTCCTTCACATTAAATATGTTACCGAAGGCAATCTGAGCTGTATTCCTGGGGTGACTACAAAGATTGAAATACTCAAGTTTACTGAAAGCAATGAATCAGAATGACTACTAAGCTGGCTGAGGAGAAGAGACATATGAATAAATACAGTGTCCCAGATCACATACTTTGTATGCTCCGTAGCCATTTACACTATTTCAAAATGGGGCACGGTCATTTCTATTCAGATATAATAGCATCTGGACAATCTGGCCTACGGAACTCATTCTGTTCAAAAGCAGGTACTAAAAGTTGCTCCCTATTTGCCCAATTAAAGAATTATTATCCGGTCATATCCCAGCAACATCAGCTAACTCTAGTTGGTGTATATGTTTTAGAGTTCCTATGGAATGAAGGAAACAAAATCTTTTACAGAATGACCCATTTGACTCATTATGTGCCTGCTTTAGGATGGAAAGTATTGGGTTTTAGATGCACTTGATTCTACCCTTTGATCATTAGAAGATTTAAGTTTCTTGCACCTACAAAGTCAGTCATCAATATTTCACCACACCCATTGTCACATTGACAGAATTAGCCAATAATCTTGTTAAAACAAATGTTTAATCAAACGTCAGCAATAGGTTTATCAATTTCTTCATAAAAATTCTACAGCCTGAAATACCTCACGTAAATTATTCAGCAAGTATTTTTAAAGAAAAAGCACTTTTACTTAATCTGGATCAATTAATATATTAAAGCAAAGACGCAGGAGAATCCTAACATTTACCAGGAAAAAAAATATAGTAATTCAGCTCTATTTAGAAAAGAGGATGTTCTGAGGCAAAGATCTCCCTTTTTGATGAAAAAAGAGCTCTTTATTATTGTCCTTTTTTTAATTAACTATTTGGATTAAATAGGTGCAGAAGTTTATATTTGACTCTTTGACCAATAAGTGTTATAGAACATAAAAGACTCCAACATCAGGCATTTAGCAGCCTGAGAATTGTGCATGCCTTAGCATGTTTCTCAGTTTTCTTTGAGAAAGTGAAGACTGTGACTTTGCGTATGTTTGTAATTATAGGCGTTTGCTATATATTTCTTAGGAGTACTACCTCAAGTCCAGCTGTAAACCTAACCGCCATTAAACCATGCCCCCAAGGGCCACATTGACATGAAACATATCCAGTGGCATTCCATTAACCTAAGGAGGAACAGTTTTGTAGGTCTGGTGACAAAGATCTTTAAATATCTTGAAATTTTGTAGGAGGTTTTTTAAATCTCATGGCTTGCCCCTTTTCCTAAAGCTCAGTCATCTTGGGCAGTGCCTGTTGGTGTACAAAGCAGCCAGCCTTGCTTCCAAAGGCAAAATTAATTGCATTACTGGTTGTACCATCTTCCCAGCAGTCATGACTCAGTAGCACATCATCAGATTACTGCTTCCTCCTAATTCATGAACAGCAAAGAGGAAGAGTTTTCTACTGTCTGCATTTCAAACTCAGCCTGTCACAGCAGGTTAATAAGTTGGTATTTCTCTCTGGCAGCTGACTTTTCAGCTTTAACATTTAGATTCTGAATAAACATTCATATTTGTTCTCCCTTTTCAAAACTGCTCAAAATCTGTAATATCTAGGTCCAAGATAATAATTTGGTGTAATAGGTGGGTACTGGACCAACATTAGAAAAGCTTCTCCTATGTCATGAATCCATCCTTGAAACCAATGTGAAGGATACACTTGAGAATACTCTGAACTCCTACAATCCCTTATGGCAAGAGAAACACAGTATAGCTTATAGCAGTCATTATCTTGTGCCATGGAGCTGTGCTTACAGAGATTGGTCTTAGGCTGACAGAAGTCAGATCTGCCTTGAACGTGCTTTGATATGCCCCATGTGTTCGTTTGTACAGTGAGCGCTCTCTCCCACTCCACATCTGTCTTCCCAGGTGGCCATCACCATTCCTGAAGATAACCTTTAAGACAAGAAAGAGATGAAAGCTGGGGTCTCGTTGTGTAGGCAGCTTGACATATTTAAGTTATGAAATATTGTTCTTTATTCCAGGAATTACAAGAATTACAAGCTCCTGAGTTTAGCTGGGAAACTGTAAGCCTAAGTATGTGAGTTCATAGCAGATGTTCACAGCATCCATGGAATATACAACAATACAGAGTATCTCTGCTTCTCGCTTTTATTATCAAACATGGTAAGAGGTTGTGGTGACACCTCCATTTATTTATTTATTCCTCTACTGCTACTGCTGCTGTTATTTTGTGATAAGAGGCAGCAAGGTTAATAAATCACAAATGAGCTTTTACATTTTTTTTCCCTTCCACTGTATTTAGCCCTTGCAGAGGTACCTTGGCTCTGCTTTACTCTCTAAAAATAATCAGTCTGTACCACCATGATATTTCTGTAGTCTTAATTGTTATATACATGTGAGATCAGGAAATTATAGGGAACCGAATCGTTTTGTTAAGCAAAATGTGCCTGACTAAGCCACACACCAAGGACAAAGACATAGCAGTGTTTCACCAGATGAGAATTTTCCAGGGAAGATGTTGCAGGTAAGAAATAAATGTTCCTTCCTAATCTTCATTTGTTCTGGAAGGTAACAGATGATGGTGCATAACTGCTGGCAAGTTATCACTTACCCTGCCTCCACATATTTCTGGTCTAGATAACCATGCCCACCCAAGTACAGCTTTATATCCATAGATGAGTAAGTACTCAGGGTTGAGAAATCACGCAATGATTATGTGTAAATGGAATACAAATGCAGTCTCAATGAATAGAGCACACTGACTGTTGTGCTCCTGACACACAGTTTACATATTATACTGCTTCAGAGTAAAATGAAATATGATTTGATTTTCTTAGGGAGATGAAGCGAACATCAGAGCAAGTTAAACAGTACATGCTGTGAGTTTCTACAGAGAAAAAATAATAAGAACCTTAGCCAGAGGTTAATTGATAATCGGTTGAATTATTCATTTGTTATTAATGATTACTAATGAGAAACATTAGAATAATCAATGTTCCAGCCCAGTGCTTTGCCAGATGTCATGTTAATTGCAACTGAAGATAGCAGTAGCTTAGCAAAATATGGAAGCAATTAACGTGATTGACTCAAAGCCACCTCACACCTCTCTGGAGCATTGTTCTAGCAGTACCACAGAAAAGCATAAAATTCTCTGAGTTTGCAGAGTGGGAAAAGAGAACTCCTAATAGCTTTTGATATAACCCTGTTTTGTCTCATAACAGGTAAAAATTAACATAAATCTGACATAAGCTTGTATATTTGCTTGGAGAGATTGCAATCACAGGCTGATAAGCAAGTAACTACAAAATAACCTACAGTGAATAAAATGCTAACACCAGCAGTGTTAACGGCTAATTGAAATTAAAATATACTCTTTCCCCAGTGAAAATTTTGTTGAGTTTTAATACTTTCAATAAAATTTCACTTTTAAATCATGCTTTATGACCTGAAACAACAATAAACCACTAAACTGCCATGCTGTTATTCAAAATATGCAAAGTAGGTACTTAAATTACAGGTATTGTAAAATGCCAAGGAGTTAATTTTTGTTCTATACAGAGATGAGGTTTCATTCTGTGGTTGGAACAGGAGCTTTGATCTGATTTAGACTGACGTAGCTGCAGGACTGGATGCAACCAGAGAAATGAAGGTAGAGTGTGGAGGAGGTTATGTACATCCAATACAACATCTCATCACATAACATAGACCATCGCTCTGTCTCTCCTTGCCCAGTTTGATCCTCAGCAGCAAGCAGAAAGCTAGGACATCTGTCTCCACACCAAGGACTGCAGGTGGCCTCAGATGGCTAACCTTACACTTGCTCCTATCACTCAGTGTCTCAGAGAAGTGGTCTTTAGGAGCAGAGAGTCCAGGGCAGTTTTGCCATAACCCACCAAAGATAGAATCAGGACAGGCATGTGTAGCACCAGTGCATGCACACCTGAACAGAGCTCCTGGAAGTTAAGCACACACTGAGTCTATCTAATGAATGTGGCTGAGGTACCTATCAGTTTTTTAATCAGCTATGAACAATGGGGTACCAAACAAACTGGTGTAATCAGATTATAATCTTGGTTGACTGAGATGTATGTAACACAAAACTATTCTTGAATTGACTCTGACACTGAAACTCAATTCTGCTACAAACACATATTTCTGTGATGCCCTAGGTACCTGCTGATCTAAAGCAAAGTTTAGTGCTTAAGATTTAAGTTATAATACTTTATTTATCTAGGCACATTTAAGGTTTGCCTGTGCCTTACCCATATATCAAACACTGCTATGTGGCTCTCAGCACGGGAAGATGAGATCTAGAAAAAGATCCTGACAGATCTTTTTCCATGAGGTTTCCAAGTTTTGGAACTGTCACAAGCAGGCAAAAGTCTCGGGCTTTAATGCAAACTGCCCCAAAAGTCCATGTGGCTGAGTTGGTAAAGACAGTAAAGACAGTTTGCAAGAATTCATTGTAAGCAGAAAAATAGTTTTATGGTTGTTTCTTTCTCATATATATATATATATGTATATTTATCAGTTTGTTGTGTTGGATGATTTTTCTGCAATAACTAGGGATAGCGCTTTTTTATAATCAGTCACGATATCTGTAGTGTAGGATACACACATTCTGTGATTTTAAAATAACAAAATGAAATCAGTGAATGGAGACTTGAAATGGAGAAACTGTTCTTCAAGCAGTAACAGAGATCCCTTCAGGAATTTAATTCTACCCCAGAAAGCAGCAAAGCACTCAGTGAAAGAAATATAATAAAGCAGATTTACTTTTGGACTCTTACTTTGGCTTTTCTTCCATGACACTTCTTCTGGAATATTCTATACTAGTTCACTTTACGTTAAGAGTTGCCTCACCACCCCACACACACCCCCACCCCCACCCCCACCCCCCCCCACAAAGGGATGTTAGCCTCACTTATTTATTGCTTTTTTAAAATTCTGGAAAGTTGGTGGTGAAAGTCTGTTCATTCCCTCCTCTGCAACATACTATCTTTTAACTGAGAATCAGCACACCCTGCAAGAACACCATCACTTTGACGGATTTAGTTTTGTCACATAATTATAAAAGTTTCACTTGTTTATGGGAACAATCTGAAATAATTTAACAGTGTTACAGTGCTCCAATTGTTGCACGTAGATTACAGTGTTAAAAATTTGCCATAGAAACTTAATCACTAGCTATGCATGCTGAAATGAGAACTCTGAAGTCCTTGCACAAAGCAGTGAATGAGTTGCACAGGTGGGAGGTCTACGCCTCAATGCCTGTTGATACGTTAACAGCTTACCTTGCAAACACTTACAGCCACCATAGGAGAATTAGGTTAAGTAAAACACATTACAAAGAAATTTCCTATTTTAACAGAATGAAGCATAGCAATAGCATTTGTTACACTTCTGGATTATTTGGGAATCATTACTATCAACTTTTTGTCTTTTTTAATATGTACAGATAATATAAAAACACAGTAAAGTAACTAAGAGCAGTGGTTTCTTCATTTTAACAACACTTTTACTGCCAATGTAGTGTAAAAAGATGGTATAGTAAATTAATTTATGGCTGTTTGTGTCCTACACAGTTTCAAACACACAGACTACAGTAAACTACCATAGTCAGTTTTTATTACTTTTGTATTTTGAGGGATTTTTCAACTTCAGGGCATAAATTAGAAATTATAAGGATTCATACACCAATTTGGGAAGTCATCAAAACCTCTCAAATATAGGTTTGTCAAATCTTTTAAATCTAGGATTACCTACTTTAAATGACAATTAATATAGCCTGGTTTAGAGAAGAATTTTGACAACTTTATGCATTATGAATATGTTGGATTTCACCATCAGTGCACCTCTCAGTCTAATGAGTCATTATGGTTTTAGTAGAAAATGTATGTCACTTTAAAGCAGAGAAAGAGAATATGATTTGACCAACACAGCATCTTAATTTTCCATGTGATTTTGCCAAAAGCGTGAAGACAAAGTGAAATAAAGTAAATATTACTGGGAATTAAAAAATTTAATACAGATGATGAGAAATAATTAATTTGTGGTATCGTATTGCTGTTGTCCATAATATCACTTGTTCTCTTTAATTTGCTGTGCATTTATGTTACAGCAGGTCTTGGAGAACTCAGTGCAGACATAGCTTCCTTTTACATTAGGCAAAGTACGTATGGATGAGTAGTAGGGTACTTACTGTCCACAAGGCAGTGTTAGGTAATGCGCCTCTGTTTTTATGCCGGGTTACTAAATGAAGATGATTACTTTAATAGACACCCCTGACTACATACAGTTAAGGAGTTCCATCCAGCTGTGCATATACACACAACCGTAAGGGCAGAAGTCAAGTATGTGCTGGGTCCTCTCTCATCCTCCGAGACCTCCTCCATTTCCCTTCCAAGGGTTTGCCGCAGGTAAGCACCAGAGTGGGAGCCAACACGTAAGCACTGAGGATAGTCAGGGATTTTAGGCTGAAGTACCAACCCAAGTCTACAGCTAACATGAAAACACAGCTCCAGCAATTGAAGCCTGGGATTCAGGCTTTCTTACAGCACATTCCTCAGGTGTAAGTGAAAAATTTTTCATCTCCTATCTTTTCATGTAATAAACACTGTGGCATAAGAGTCATTTATGGTACCCAACCTAAGAATTGAAGACAAAATAAACTAACTCCATTATTCTGGGATCCTTCTACATATTTCAAATGGATTTAGTTTCAAGCAGAGCAAGATGCACACTCCACATACATTTCACATTGTAAGGGTGGAGTAATATCACATGTGCTGAGATGTCAAGGCACAGCACGGAAGAGGGGCAGTCTGCACTTAACCTTATTGACTCTGCAAACTTCTGCTATAGAACGATAGTGTGCAAATGTAAGATTTTTTTCAGTTTTAATACAAATAAGATGACAAAATGATAGAGAAGGTAAACAGCTGTCTTTCTTTTCTCCTGAGCCTAATTGTAACAGCAGGTGAAACAATATTAGGAGCTCACCTCTAATTTGATAAGCGAAAACTACCTACCTACACAGCTGTTTCATTTATAAGAAGTAGCAGGGTTGGAAAGAAACCCTGGTAAAAAAAATAGCAAGGAAATTCATGAGCAACAACAGAAAAAGTAGTTGTGTATGTGGTGTTTTATTATGTGTGAATAGGAAATTTGATACTTGGTTTGATATTGATTTTTCACTATGCAACGTGCTGTTATTTACAATAGTGGATGTATTTTTCCCAGAGATTCAGTGCTGCATGATTTATGCTGTGTCTGAATCATGGCATTATGTTATGCAAGGTACCATCTGAGTCCTGAGATGAGTCAGCTGCCAAATATCGTATTAACAAGCTATTGTCTCATAATGAATCAACAGGCTTTGAAGTAATTAAGTCCCTTATTGTTTAGTTTAATATAAGCTATTTCAGAATGTAATAAAATGTATTTTGGAAGTGAGACTTATCAGGCCCCATTATAACTGTATTTAGCTTCTTTCAGTCACCAGTAAGGCACAACTGTCAGTCTAATGAGATTTATAACAATGCATATTTCGTTTATTTAGTGAGTAAGAGCTAGTAAGCTTATCCTGCATGCCAGTCATTTGCAATGTAACCTAAAACTCAAAATTGCTTTTGTTCAACAGACTAGATGCTTCTTATCATCACTCACTACTTGCCTGTGTTCCCATGCTGCCACAACAACACAGGCTCTCAGACAGTTAAGAATGGCTCCAGACTGGGGCCACGGTGTGAACTGGTACAGAAGAAAAGTCCATCCCCAAAAGACCTCTTGCTCTCTATATAGACATTCATATGCACTCTGTTTATGAGTGAGATAACACTTCAATGTCGAATGAAGTCAGTCAAGACCTGGCCAGCAGATATGCTAGGGAACAAACACACTAGGCAGACAATGCATTTGTTTCCTGGTGGAGATGCTCTACACCAGACTGTGTAATTCATATGACACTTGTTTATTCTCTTGGAACAACAACAAGTACCGAATGTCACCATGGATGGTTAAGATGTTTTGAGCTGGGGAAAAGCACTATTAATTTTTAATCTACAGTTTGCAATATATTTACAGTAGAGAAGACAAGGTCAAAGAGTTCTACTTTACTCTGGGATAGTGTGCTGAATTTTGTGATAATCCATAGATATGAGGAAAAAAAAAAATCGAGACTTGCACCAAGGTGATAGAAGGTGTTGAACTCTTAGTCAGAGTGTTCATACTGGAGCTTCAAGGACTCCTTTAGGTATCTTTAGTTTTGCCTATGAATGCTGCAAAATATGGGTAGACTTTGATCTCAATTAGGTATTCTCTGTGCAGCCAGCTTTGATGTGCTCTTGGCAACCTCCACTGAGAAGATCTGATGCTGCAGTCTGTAATTGTTAGAATCTCCTACGCATCTAAGCATTCACGCTTTGGTAGGTCACATCACTTCAGTCATCTAAATGAGTCACTTGCCAGCCAGAATAAGTATGTATGTATGCTGCCTGCATGTTTATCACCTCTCAAACCCAGGCCAGCCGACCAGCTGACCTACAGCCACCAAATATGATAAACGAGATGAAAACGAGAATGGATATTTGCAGGCTCCCACACCCAGGAGAATGATGGAGTTAGCCATTGGCACTCCTCCAGCAAAATGGGTATTACATGTTTGAGATTGGCAAACACCAATTCAGTATGTAGGGTGTTCTGAATTCATGCACATACAAACACACCAGCCTCTAAGAGAATTGGAGTGTAATGGATTCTTAGGTGTTTACAAAATACATCCATAGTGGGTCTGATCTTCTGTAATCTCTTAATGTCAATGTATAGGGTCTGTTAGAAAGTCTGAAAACAGTGAACAAGGAGGCTTTGGCCCTCCTGATACATGTACTGTAACAAGACCAGTAAAGGATGTTTCACATCAAGTCTAGTAAGGCATCAGTGAGGTCCTGTATTATTCCTTCGTCAGCAGTTAGAAGTGAAATAAGCAGAAAGGACTGTGTTAGCTCCAATTTCTGTAGTTCTATGAAAATTTAGCTTTTGCTTGCCACACCCTTGGCATGGCTTGATGTTTGCAGATAGGTGAATGAAGCTCTGGCTGCCTTCTCTCGTGAGTCTGAAGTCTGAAATATGCCATGCAGGTCTGAAGGGGATGAATCACGCCAGCCCACAGCCACCGAGTCATCCATCCTTCCATCCATCTATCCATCCATCCAAGTCTTGACATTACAAGACCGAGAGTGATTTAACCAGATGGTGTCATATAATGCCTAATGATAGATTTTTACACTGATTGTGAGGCAGATTTGACACTGATCATTGTCCACTTTACTGCAAGTCACTTTGTACTATTTCCAGCCCATAACAGGGTAACAGTTCGATGTCGCATGCAATGTGATCTAGTTTCTTGTCTCTGCCTACCTGCTTCCTTAAATAAATCCACCTTGTCCAAAGAGTGATGGATTAAATACTGGATTGTATGACAGGATACAGTGAGCAAGAGAAAAGTTGAGTGGGGTACACGGAAGAGTCAGATCAAATATATTCTCTGTCATAAATTTTGACTCAGGAATCTGAGACTATGAGACTATTTACATAGCTGACTTACATTCTATGATACAAGATAAATAATAACTTAGGAAATCTCATTTTGCAGTCCCCAGCCAAGGCTTTTACCTTCATGACTAGAATTAATTACTATCTCAACCTTTACTCTGTGGAGTGCATGAGCAGTCCCGTGATTCCTCTGGGGTAATTTATCTGCAGCAGTACAGAAGTCACACTCATTCACTGCCACTATCTTATCACCATAGATAGTGCAAAGCTCTAGCATAGATCAAAACTCTGGCATTCTGCGAGTTAATAAACAACCGAAGTACAGCCATGGACACATGGAAATACCACAATTTATTTAAACTAATAAAGCCATAATTGAAAGTGTAATTATGTAAGCAGTCTCCTAAGGTCCCTGGTTTTTAAATAACGAAGGGTCTGCAGCTTGTGAAGAAGGCACTAGGGAGTTGTGTTATCAAGGATGTTTGGTTTATTATTTCTTTGTGTATAACTATTTTATTTTTCCAACAGCTCTAAATCTTTTATTTACCTCACAGGCAGCTTTGCATATACAATTCTGCGACATTTATAATGAATGTGACATTTCCTGTCAATATTAAGTTTTTACCAAATGCTAACAAGAATACGAAAAATCAGAGATTATGTTAAATGACTAATCAGTACCTTTACATTTTTAATTAGAAATGCCATAATGAGGCAAAAACAGTAATTAGGATATACTGTCCCATCTGGGTTTCAAAAGAATCTATATGTGAGAAAGTGAAAAATTTAATATCCAAGCCACTAATTACTAAATGGAAAAAGTGAGTATCACTTGTGGAATGACACTTCTTTTTGTGAGAAGATATAATTTGTGATTTTTAAAGCTTTGAAACTTTATAAATTGTTTAGTACAATCCACTTAAGAATATTAGATCTTAATTTACTTCCTTGCTGTAGAAATTATTAGAAATTAACTTTCCCATAAGACTTGTTCATTAATAAAAATGAAGGCATCACTATACCTATTTTTATACATATATACATTATAAATATTATCATTTAAAAAACATCAGACAGAGCTATGTCTTATAGTCTACAGCATGAGTTGCTTTAATCAGGCAAGCCAACCCACTCATTAGAATTATAGGTATATATCAATTAAAAATTTGGTTATTATAGCTGCACTTAAGAACCATTCTCAACAGTTTGGTGTGGTTTCATTTTTTCTTGTTTGTTTCTGGTTTTAAGGCAGTGTGTTGCTAATCAGTTTGGCTTCCAGAGCATAACATAATGAATACAACATCTTCGTGTCACAGGTCATAATTCTTCATGCTCTGTGGAATGCTAAGTGAAATCATTATATAGTTCTAATAGGAAGAGTGATTAGTTATAAAATTACTTACATACTGAAAGTGAACCACCTATCATTCTGTACTTCTAAGACCAAATTGACAAGAGGTATTAAAACAAACAAAAAACAACCAACCAAACAAAAAACCCCAAAAAACAAGACAAAAAACAATGCACACCCCACCCCCCCAAAAAAAAAATCTACAGCTTTTTGCGACTGAGCATTCTGACCACGGGTGAAACTTCTGGAGAAAGAGGAAAGTATTAGAACTCTATTGTGCATGCATACAAGTTTGAAAAGCTGGTGTCAAGGTAAACCAAATTTGACGCAAACTTTCTACAATCTTGCAAAGCCTTTTTCCTTCTCAAAAGATGTTTTCCAGAAATGTCTTCTTTTTGAAAGTTTATTTAATTTGAACATTTGGCTTTCCATTATTCCTTTTTATACTTGCCCCCCTCTGTCCTTACGCTATCCTTGGGTTTTCTTCAGAACGTTTACCTCACCGGAGTTGTGGCACTGAAGGCATGCTTGTTCCACAAGGTACCAGCCATTGAGGGCCAATCGGTCCTTACTTTCTCTAATTTTTGCTAACCTTTTCCATGAAAGAGTGTAGATTCAATACAAGACAAAACTACTGTTATTTAGGACCGTTGTTTGTTTCTGATGCCGTGACCAATATACTGTTTCTCTAGCTCCTGACACTGAGCAATACAATTTTAAACACTTGAAATTTTATCCATAATCTCCTAACAATGAAATGTGCTTCAACACTTGTTTAAATGTACATTATTTCCTTGAATGCGTAATTCCATAAATGTATCAAAAGATAATAGTGATTCAGGTCAAAACAGGTTCAGTCATTCTTAGACTTTGACCATATCATAGTAAATTCAATGATAGAAAACCTAAAGAATTGTATCATCACTTACATTTTTATTTTGCCCTTTTTTCTAAATTTCTTTACCTCACATATTCTCATACATGAATTCACATATATTCTCATGTTCAGCATCAGAGAGTCACCTGCCGTGAGATACATTTCTAGTCCATGAAAACTTCTCCTGCCTTTAGTTTGCTCTGTGCTTCCCAAATCTGAGCCAACAGCGAGATTCAACAGACTTTCTATTGTAAGTTAGCCACTTGTGTGTTAGGAAATGTTTTCTTCAGAGCAACACACGCACACAGAAGTTGTTTGCAGTTAAACCTATTGCTGTAGAATACAAACAAGGCAGTTTGTTTATCTTTAATACCGTGTAAGCATAACTGTTACTGATTTTGCAATTTGCATATCATTCCCATTCTACTTTATATTTTCATTTTGAAATGCAGTACTTCAGGAAACCAGTACAGTCTGCAGCACTTAAGTTTTTGTAACGCCAAAGCCACATTTCAGACTTGTTCATGTTATTGTCTTCTTTTGAGCCTACATTGATCAGAAAAGTAAAAGATATTGCAGAATGAAGGAGAAACCGCAAACCAGAATGAAAGCATTTTCAAAGAATAGTGTTTTCTTTGTATTGTCCTATATAATTGCATTTCCACAGCTAGAGAAGGAAAAATTCAATTTCAGCAAACTTAATTTTGGCATGTGCATCTTCGCAGTCCTTTAGAAAGCTCTGTGAAAACTAAACGGGAAACAACAAAACCTGATAAAATCCATATGCTCATCCTCATCACACAGCATTTTAATCCTAAACCTACTCCCTCCCCATCAACATTTCCAAATGCTTGTTGATGCAAATCACAGAAGAAACACAATTCAGAAGTTACAGAGGGGAAAAAAGTGTTTATAATAGAGCTTATGTTTAAGCTTATGGCATGATGATCTTTTAGATGTGCTTTTTCCTCTGGCCTTTATCATGCCACACTATCTATACATTCAGATTTTTACAGGTGAAAGGATGTATATGTCAAATAAAAGAAAAAAATTAGACTTGGAATATGCAGAAGTAACAGTAGAGAGAAAAAAAAAAAACAAACAAGTCAAGATGCCAAGTCTTGTAAACACAAAACCAGAGAGGGAGCAGAGATCAAAATTCTGCCCAAGTTTCTTCAACAAGTGCTGAATGGTTGGTGGCATGGAGGTTGTTTTGGGGGTTGCTTGGTTGGTGGTTTTTAATTTATTTTTTAAATTGCCTTTTTTAAGCGGATTGATTTCCTGATTTGGAAAGGGGATTCATTCTCTTTACAATGAACTGATCTTTTCACAAACACTATTTTGCTTTTTAGAGATATTTTCAAGTGTTCTTCTGTAAGCTGAACACCTCTACACACAAGAGTTTTCACTGAGAGAAGCAAGGGAAGAAAAATAAAAAATGCCACTGAAGAAAATCTGAGAAGTGTTGGAGTACGTGTGTGTTTGTGCTTCTTTTTTCTTTGCTGTACAGAACTAACTGAACAGACTCAAACTGTAATGGAGATTTTGATTTGCCAAGCATCTCCCAGTCAGGTGGACCAAAGGAACTCCCACACTATCCTTAAAAATTGAGAAGTTTAATTTAAGAATTGGAAAGGAACATAATGGCCAAAAGAAAACCCAATGTGAGAGTCAAAGCTTTGTTGCCTCTCTCTAATGACTGCCATTCCATTATCCTTCTTTTACACAGTTTTTCCTTTTCCCTAATCACTGGACTTTTGTCCCCACCCTTCCTCTTGCTCATATCAAGTTTTTATTTTATCTTTCTAACTAAACCACAAATGAGACCTCCCCAAAAATAGGGTCATTCCTCCTTCAGCCCAATGTATCCACTGCAGAGAAATATAATCAGAAATTAAAGCCTTCATTTCTCTAATTCTTCATGTTGACACTGTATTTGTTATCTTGACATGAAACTGCTTCATTTTTTCAACTGTGATCTATGTGATATACCAAAGTTTTAAGATGCTACACAGTCTTCATCAACCAAAGAGTTGTGCCGTTATGGCTGCCATATGAGTGCACCTATAACCCAGCAAATGCCTTCAGCACACACACTGTTGAAGAAGGCTTTCCACATAGCATCATGGCTGTGCCAGCACAAACAGATTTAGACCAAGAAAAAATGAAAATCTTTGTTTTACTTTGAGAAAGTATTGAATTTTATGTAAGGTTTGTCTGATACCAGAGTTACCTACGGGAGTTTACGAACAGGTATGCACAAACCACAAGACTGCCAGGGCATGCAGATACTGAATTAGACACGTCCGCCTGTTCAAAACTCACTTTTTAAAGCCAGAGGTGCACAATTCCACGAAGGCCAAAATCACACTCTTGCCTTCAAATTCCAGTGGTGAAAGATGTTATTAATATTTTGTACCCTTCTGGGTATGCAAAAGAAACTAAATCATGAATATAAGGAAAGTGGAGATAAGAGTGACAGGTCAGTCTTAGCAGCTTTGAAAATTTGCTATCTCAGCTGGATTCATGGTATTTGTGTACTTGGTGCCAGACTATATAGAGTATGTCATCAAAACAGTCCATAAAACATGTGATGACAGTACTTACTTTACACAATCCTCAACAGTGCCCTTTTCCCCTCAAGATAGCAGTTAAAAGTATTACAAAAGAAAAGTTGCCTAAACTCTGGCTTTTGTATTTCACTATAGAAATTTCTGTAGAACAGGAATGTATCAGAGTGGAAAGAAATATGACAGAAAATGACAACTGCAGCCTGCAGAAAACATTGCTAATTTTTATAGTGATTTTTTAATGTGTTTCATAAGGCATGAAGCAGAGGCTACACGAAATCAATATTTCTCTTGAGAATCAGAATTTATAAGGAAAAAGATCTTGCTTGGTAAAACTATTTTGTTCATTTCTTCTATTTTTTGTAGAGTAAAAGTAATGTGTGTTGACATGTTCACTGTATCCCCTGTTACAGCAGAGTACAGCCCCCTTTGTAGCTCTAGCACACCCTTTTAAAACCAAAAAATCTCACTTGTGATAAGTAACAAGAAATTTCAGCAGAAATGTCCAGCAAACTTCTGCTGTAGTTGTGCTGCCCAGGTTGCAATTTTATTCACCAATAAACTTCCAGTAGAAATGGCTAAGAAAAATCAGGAAATGATTCATCAAAACAAAATACTCTGTAGAACCAAGAATATTTGACTGCCGCAGCTGGTGCTAGCGTTTCTCTTCTTTACCTGCTTTGAACTACAGACCTGTTGCTCTTCCTGGCTCAATGTATTCTGTGGTTTCAAACAAAATGCAGCATCGCCTTGCTGCCAGAGTGCACCCACTCGACAAAGGAAATAAGAGCTCCCCAACCTGTTGCTCAGCCACCACCTTTAACACAACGATGTTTTAAGAAAAACGTGAACAAATGTGTTTGTCGTGGGAAGATAGTGCCTTTCTTTCTGTGTTGAAGATTTTTCCTGGTGAATAACAACACTTTCACTGTTGATAAATTTCAGCTTTTCAGTACACAGATGCATTAAAACCTTAATTCATTTGGTAAATTACAACTTCTGCTAAAAACCCTGGTTTTCTAATTCATACCTGTCATTAAAAAATTAAAAATTATTAAGCTTTATTCACTGAACATTTACTTTCTAATTTAAACCAATTTACAATCATCCTATGTTTTGGCTGTTCTGTATCCCACTGAACAAAACACAGAAAATGCAAAAATACCTCAACTTTCTACTTACTCATTACTTGCTGGCAGTGGAACATACAAAGAAAAGAGGGACTTTGCAATTATAAATGCTTATAAGTCAGTGGCTTGAACCAAAGGAGTCCTTCACATCTGGAAATCCTCACAGACAAAATTTGTCAGCATTTCCCTCTCCTACCAAGAAACCTCTAGTTTGCCAGTGCCTGCTGGACATTGCTGCACTATCACATGGGCGAGGAGATAAACTCTGAAGAAAAGGGCTATGCTTAGAAAAGCTGAATAACATATAAAATATTTAAATAGCTTCTTGTCTTCTAAATTGCAAATCACGTGACATCAATAACCTTCCTTCAAGTAAATGGTTCATGATACACTGTCATTAAGGGATTACCAGGAAGTGGCACGAAAGACCAGCCCATTAAAGGATTTACTCACTCAAAACTGGAGGCTAAACATGATTCAGTGTATTCTTAGCAGCTCTGCCTGTGCTTCAAGCTAGCTTTGATCCAGAGTTCACTGTGAGGTTGCAACATCTCACTGTGCCCACAGTATTAAGCTCTGCCTCTCCAGGGGTCGTATTAGCATGGGCATAATTCTGTATCATCACAACCTTGTGGCTCCTAGACATGACCTGGCTCATGCCATTGTCATTCAGAATGTAAGTGAGACCTCTCAACAGCTGCCTGTCTGCCTTCAACCCTTTGCATCTTTCTCTGAAGCTGTCCCTCACTCCTGAAGTAATTCACCAAAGGCTGCACAGCTAACCGGTGAATAAGTTTGCATCAGAACACAGGAACCCTAATTTTCTTTCCTTTGTTTTAGCCATCAGTTTCTGATTCAGCAAAAGGTAAATTTGAATGTACAAAATACATCTGTCAAGCAGACCATGGGACTTCTCCATTTGACAATCAACTTTAGTAATTATTTTATGATTATGTGTTTGCTATGTAATTCTCAGGAATTGCTATGAGGTGAAATTAAGTATACAACAATTACTAAAATACGACCCTTAGTTGCTTTGGATTTTCCCCTAAAAGCATCACAAAATGTGGATGCGGGATTATGACCTCAGTGATGCAGAACTCTCTTCTACCTTAAATGGTTTCTCACGTGTTTAATAACATTAAGCTTCTTATCAAATTCTCATTAGTGCTTCTTCAGCAGGTAAAGCGTTGAGATTAACTATCCCTCCTGAGCACTTGTAATAATAGACGACCATGACTTTATGACAACGTGTACCATGAGAAGGATGTGGTTTGAGTTCAGCAGAGCCATACACCGGTGTGTCTTAATAGAGTTCTAGGCCTTCAGCAGGTACTGAAAGCCCAGCAGGACACAGGCTGAAAGCAGTGCTGACAGACAGCAGTGCTGTTGCTTGAACTTTTGGAAGTCTCTTTCTTTTTTCAAAACTAACTGTCTAAGCAACCTCTGCCTTCAGGAATTTCTCTGTCCTTTTTCTTAAATCCGAATTGATTTTGTTCTCTCATCCTCCTCTCCCCTAATCCAAAACCACTCCAGATGAGATTAACACTACAAGGGAAGTGGATCACAGGTGGATTAATATAGACATTAATTAGCCAAAAATGTCAGAGCATAGAAAAATATCTTCAACAATTCCTTAGGGGTTTTTGTGTCTATTACTCATCCCCTAATATATTTCTAAAATACAGAATTTTTAAATTCTCTGCTTCCTATAGGTTGCACCTATGGGCAGCAGAAATACTCTTAACTCCCTCCAGGGATGTTACCTGAGCCCTCACATATATCCTCAAGCTTCCATTTCCATCGGTGGGAAATCAAGGAGTGCAGCTGAGACATTAAGGCTCACCTAGCTACTCAGGCTTAGTAACAAGTCGGGGACCAGAATCCCTCAGCACACCACGGAGTCCATCTTTTCATTAAAATCCCACATCAAAATCCCAAAGAATACACTGGTGGATGTGAGACTTACAATTAAAACAAAGCAAAGGACTACATATATTTAGTGTATTAGATTTACAGCATCTGCATGAAATTTTCAGTCATGAATTACTGCAGCTGTAAACATGGAATTACTAAGAAAATAACATGGTTCTCCTAGATAAGGAATCTTATCTGATTCTTATCTTAACAAAGTTAACTGGTCAGACACTAGTGTCTTGGAGGAAGAATTGACAATCTATTGAGTGAATATTAACTGCCTAAATGATTATGAGACAAAAATAGTATTGTTTACAAAGGATTAAGGAATCCGTCTCCAAAACAAATGAGAAATCATTCTCTTGAATCTGAAATGAGGTAGACCTTATCTAGAGAATGATATTCAGTTTTACATTGAGTTTTAAAAAAGATGGGGAAAGCAAGGAGCATGTAGTGATCAAATTTTAAAAAAAGGTCTAAAATGAGGAGATTTACATGTGATATATAGGTATTACATACAGCATTCTTCTAAAAACTTGATTTATTGAGCTGTTATTTTTGATTTTGAAAATAACAATGATTTTTCCTTTAGAGACTATGAAAAATTAATCTGACCCATATAAAAGATTGTTTGGATTAAACACATTCACTAAACTTGTTCATCCCTAACAACAATCGTGTTGGTACTAAATACTGTAGGCATCGGGGTTTTAAAAGATGAAGGAGAGCAATGAAAGAAGAGAGTGAGAAAATTATGAAAGGAAAAATCACAAGTAGGACAGCAAACAAAAATTAAAACACACTTTAAAGACAATTTATTACTATGGGTTTTATTCCTTCATCTTTAAAAATAACAGGGAACAAAAATCAGAAATTAGGTGGATTCAGGAGCTATTTTCACATAGGAATCATACATGTTATAGCATGAAGCATGGATGAAAAACAAATTAATTCTTTTGCAACAAAATATTGAATTGCAGCTGGTAGGATGATCTCACCAATATTTCAAAATACATAAACACAAGTTATGGAATGTTTTAAGGCCACAGGGGGAAAAAAAAGGCAAAAAAACTCCCAATCCAGAAACAATAATCAAAGGCAAGCAAAAAGGCAAAAGAGTAATGGAGGGGAAGACACCGGCAAGTGCAATGTAAGAAAAGAGAGAAGGATCAAAGGAGCAGAAAAAGGATATTCAAATGAAATGAGATACTGTTGATAAAGCCTAAAAGAACGTGAGAGAAAGTGTGAACTCAGTGGAGAGGCGTTAACACAGCTGACCTGCTGAACAGCATGTGACCAGCAGCAAAATTTTAGACGCTGTGTTAATCATGTCGTACATTAAATGGCACGGCAGGCAAAACCTCTTTATTTCCATTTGTTTTCCTAAAGGGATTTAGCTGAAGTTTTTTTCAGAATACTGTTCTTTCCAAAGCTACATATGTCCTCAAATGGGAACATAAACCTGAAGCAAGAATGAGCCCCACATTTTCAAGAGATGTGTTTTATAGGAAAGAAGTATGCCTGTATTTGTATGCACAACACGTCAAGTATCTTCTTTTGGCATTGCTTTGGAAACAAGTGTGTATTACCAACTACATTACAGATTTTAATAAACATAATATTTGGGGTGAGTCAGAAACCTACTCAAAAAAGATTTAAAGTTCTCTCAGATTAATTCTGATTAATCTCTCAGATTAATCTGAATCTGAACTGAGACATTGCTAAGTGCCCCAGGGACAGGAAAGTTTTTTGTTCAATGGTTTTGGTCAATGAGTGAGAACACTGAGGTAGGGGAGGCCGGTCTTACTCAACAGGTTTTAGGTTGAATATATTATGGTTACATGTCAGGTTTCATGTCATCCCTTCAGTTCTGAAATTAGTTACATGGCACTAATGAACTTTAATAGGATGTTTTGGAGGTAACATCATGTTTCTAAAGTTTACAGAGTCAAGTGATATCAAAGCCAGATGTGAACACTACTATCAGCAGCTGTGTTCTCTGTGTTGCCATGTACTATCCAGCCTCCCACTGCATGGCCCTGCTATCAATGGCACAAAGAGCAGCCAGCTCTCCAGTATTTGGCAGTGCTACTTGGCAGTCTCCTACCAGGAATGTGGAAGGGATGGAAACGGGGAATGCTCTTTCCTCCTTAAAAGAAGTAGCACCCCACACTAAGCAAAATCCCAAGTGAGGCAGAGGTAACATTTATATTAGGCCATCAGGTGTCTGTGAATCTCAGGACAAGAATGGCTGAGGGAAGGGTTTGACCTGTGAGCCCAATACACATGGAGCAGAAACTGATGCGAAATTCAGAGAGTTTCAAGCAAATCACAGATGCAACCTTTACCCACACTGTGACCTCTGGAATCTCAGCTGTATGTGCCTGACCATAATCATATCCGCTGCTTGCAGACCCCCTCTTTGTCTTCTCTTTCCTTCACACCAACTCCACCCCTGCCAAGCACAACTCCTCCCTCAGCTCTGCAAAGGAAGGCAGGGTTAACGTTAGTATTGAGGTTAAGGTCAGGATTAGATCTGAAAGTTTCCTTCCTAGGCAGCTTTTCCTGTTACGAGCAGGCTCTCTAGCATCTCGCACATCAAGGCCACCGCAGCTGGCTGACTGGCAGTCTGCTGCTTAGAGGAGGTCTAAGGAGACATATTTCCCCTTAAAGAGGGGAGCAACTTTGGGACAAGAGCCTTTGCAAACACTCAGACATGCTATTCATTTGCAGTTCTTAGACTTGGAGTTCTGTCCTGTATCGCTCATGCTGAGAAGCTTCGTACAGTGTAGCAGGAAAGAGAGACAACATGAGATCTGAACGAGCGTCCAACAGCATTGCTACAGAAGAATTCCCATACAAACTGTCATCTTCCCTTACCCACTGGGAGTGTGTGAAAGTTGTCCTCATTAAATTCTGAAATAGCTCTGGATATTCAAAATGGCCTATTTGCCTTTCAAAACGAGGTCATTCTACCTTATTTCTGCTAGTACCAGTTAATTGAGTGGTGAATGCTGTGTGGGCTGAACCGACTGTAATCATTTCAAGAGGTGCACTAAGCAGTCATCACCTTATAATGACACTTGACCATTCTCTCTGTGAACCTGTGCACAGGATTTTAAATCATTATGGTTGAGAGAAAAGGCATTGCATGCCATTACCTTTTCCCCAAATGCTGAAATTCTGCACTGCTAAAGTCTATCAACATTACATTTTTTCATATCAAAACCAGAGATTGACTGGTCATGTTCTAGACAGCACACAGCTGTGGAAAACAGTGATATTACATACGGTCATAATAATAATACATATGGCCAGAGAATACGTATTAAATTTCAATATATTTTTCCATATGAAATGTGATTTGACATTTTTACAACATTTCCAGTGTAAATCATGCTTATCATATTTAGAAGCCGCTTTAATTGGCAGCACCCTAATGGAGATAAAATACCATGCCAGCATTTTGAAACTCATAATCCCTACTGTGTTGAGATAAAACTGCTGTCATTTCTTGAAAACCTGTATAATCCAAATGCATAATAACCAAAATACAGCTCTTGGTAGCCACGACAAAGCAGAGAATTAGCATAAAGTAGAAAAGAGACAGGTAGCTGGAAGAACACTGGGGTGAACACCAGTTCATAGACACCTGCAACAGTGAACAGGCTTGCTAGCATCAGGTGCATGGTTTAATGGCTAAGTGATCTTATTCTTGAACAATTATTTATTTACACTATCATGGACTGCATCAACTACAGTACCATATTGACGCCGTTTGAAAGAACTGAAAGGCAGCAAAAGCGACAATTTGCTCTTGGGGAGGTTTATCTCCTCTGAGAGCTAAACTAAAGAACTGAAGTGTTTGAGCTGGGAATGAATGGGGGCTTAACACGCCACTTATGGCCGCGGGCAAAGAAGCAGCAGGCTTGAATAGGGGAGAACAAAAATTTAATTTAATTCAAAAACAATGAGAACCAGAAATCATCACTTAAATTCAGGTAGGACAGAAAGAAAGTGATTTTAAATACATAAATAGATATATTCCTTCCTCCCACTCCAACACCCACCCCTCGACTTATAATGAACCATCACACGTGGTCTGCACCAGAGTGGGGTGGGGAAAGGGATAACACCAGAACGGAAAGGTGCAGTTCTTTTAACCCCATCCATTAAGTTCCAAGTTGATTTATTCTGGGACAAACTTCCTTTGCATATGTGGAGAGGGTATGCATCCCTTGGGCCGACGGCTTCAGTGTTGTGCTCGACCCAGCAGCAAACCGTAAGAGTCACGGGGTCTCCGGGGGAGGTTCTGGGTTCTTCTCCGCATACCAGTGGGTCCTTCATTCTCAGCACTTTGACCCTTTTTCTCCTCCCTCAACAGCGGTTACTCTCCATGCAGAGCTGGGAGGTACTTGCGGGTTTTTTTTCGCATTTCCTGATGCCCTCTTCTTTCCAACCCTGCCAGTAATCATCAAAGTGAAAAGTCTACCTGCTATGTGGAAGATCTTTACATGTCCCTGGACCTAATTGCTTCAGGAGTTCTCTCTTTTTGTCCTTCTCCTTCTGAACGAAAATGTGCGCACCCACAGAAGAAACATGCTTGCGGCTCTTTATAGTGTTATTCAAAGAGGCGTTGGTTGACATGGCTTCAGGGGCAGGCACGAAATTGGAGGCAGGGCTGTGTTTCGCCCCACACCCGCTAGAACAAAGGCAGCAAAACCTCCTTTCACGCCCAAACAAGGGCGGAGTGGGAGCAGCCCCCCCTCCTTCCCCTGGAGCCGAAATCCTAAACCACAACATATATTTAAAAGAAAATACAGAAATCAAACTGATTGTTAAAGGGAATGGGACAGTTTTCTGCTATTCCAAATGATACTTTGTCAAACTGACACCTAAAGCAGAAGAGATTAAATGTTTTAGACTTTATCATTATTATTATTTTCACCTGTTAAGGAATAATATTTTCTCCTGAGTTACTGGGTAATACTGTTGAAATTAAAGTTTTGCGAAGCATTGATATTCACTCAAGGTAAATGCTTTTTTCAGGAAAATACTTGCAATTGGCTTGATGATAAATTACATCCAAATCACATACATTTTCTGTAACAAAAGGGTAATACAATTTATAGAAAAATGACTAGACAGTGGTTTGAGAGGATATGAATCAAAGACAACACTTTAGAAGTATGCAAGTTATTCTATATGTTTTGTACTTCTCTGTATAACTTTCTTAGAGGTACTGAAAGTTCATGTCTCAACTACTATGGGGTAAAATTAGGCTTTTTCTTCCCCCTTGTGATTATCATGTAGGGATAAGGGAAGGAGGTGAACCGGCTTAATTCTTGAGACCTTCCACATTGCAGGTGCTTCAGGCTTTTAATCATGCACCATCTTGTAATGCAAATCGGTTTCTGCCACTCCAGCTTGGCTGCTGTAGGGTTAACAGCATTTTGTACCCATTTTTAAACGCTGAAATCTCGTTTTAACATTCTTTTCTGAGAGGAAAAAAAAGGAATAATTATGACTTCATGGAAATGTTGTACATCACCCACATTTAATGATTCATTAGACAGAGCAAGTCTGAATACTGGGGAAAAAAAAAAAAAAAAGAAGTTCTCTGATTATAATATATAAATGTTTTCTTTTAGACTCTGGACTAATTTTACCTGTAATTGTGGAAATCACTTTCTTCACCAGTACAAAAGCTCATCAATTCTTGTTTATTTCCAGCCCCAGCCAGTAATCAGCAAATTTCCACCACAATGTGTCACACAAACAGCACTGTACATGGTTCCATTTCTTTTCCTGTATGGTATGTAGTATATTTATCTTCAGTTTTATGAATTTGGTTTTCAAATCTGTTCACTTATGCTGTTGCATTAGAAGCAGAGCAACATTAGCTATTGCCTGTAAGAAGATGCTATTTATCTTTGTCTTATTTAAATGGATTATATCGTTAACAGCTGACAAGGTTCAAAAGGAAGAAACCTTAACTGTATCCCTTTATTATTGCATTAATATGATAGACCATTATTTATTTTCTTCCCACTTGTCTAGTTCATGTTCAGATTAATTATTTTCGCTGATCCTACAAGCATTCAGGGTCTACTGAATTCAAGTGTGACGTATGAGTTCAATGATTTTAATTTTCAGCTCTAATTTAAAGTTAAGACAATATTTGAGAATCAAATCTAAAAAAAATAACATGGACAGAAGTCAGGTACTCACACACATAGCTGCAATCCTAAAACTACCCTACAGCTGCCTTCCACGTCTGGAGATACCAAAAATCAATAAGTAGGACACTATTGTTTGGGGGGTTTACTGTAAAATTCTTCATTCTGCAGTGGTTCTGCTTCTGGTGTTCTGCACCAGCACCTCAGCAGCAAAATGACTCCTTGAAAGCAGGTATGTTTCCATCCTGGTTTCCCAGTGGAAGGATGTTTACATGCCACAGTTTAGTAGATATTCTGTAACACACTACCTGGGCACAATGTCAGCTCTTTCATAAAAGCTAGGGCTCCTCCTGGACTTTGTTTAAGGTTGAGAGGAACGAGCAGTGCTTTTATTTATTTTTTTATTTTTATTTACTTACCCACACCTGCACATCTTTCACTGAATTTCTTACACATGGTGTGGAGATACAGACTGCAGGGAAGAATTCAAGATTTGTTGGACTGAAAGAAAAGGAAGAAGCATGTACAGCAGTGTCAAAGCAGAGATGTCCAAAACAGTGAGCTTTATTATGCAGTGAAACAGTTTCTATAGGATATAAGAGAATTCTTTTCTTCAAGACAAGCCTTTTCTCTCCCAAGAAGATTCCATGTCTGTTTCCTCAAAGGAGAGGCTTGAGTTTCTCCTCAAAGGAGAAAACTCCTTCACCCAACACTGAAGAAGGAATTTAAACTTCAGAGAAACTAGGCTAAAAGGTACTCGTTGGTTTTTAATTTTTCCTTAATTTCAATTTCCAGGCTGCTCTGTCCTGGCAAAATAGAGTTTAACTTGCTGCTCAAAATTTATTCTGTATCCTACTTTGCATACAGCTTGCACAGGGGCCTAGGAGCATAACTCAGATTCCTCATTGCCATTGTAGATTAACCCCTACAGCTGGTGAGTGTGAGGAGCTGGGTACACTGCAGAGGCCAGGACGACATGTTACCAGTGTGCTCCAAGGCAGATCGATCAGCTCTTTGACAAAGACTGGGTAGGGCTCCTGCCTCAAAATGTAGGTGCGTCACTCTCAATCAATCCTCTTTTTTCAGAAAAAGGGCATAATTTTCCTGTATTGTTTAGATATACATCTAAGGATGAGCTAAGCCTCATACCTCTCCACTGACTACAGGGAGGTTCTGAATGATTAGCTGAGATAAGTTATCTCATATTTGGACAGGTTAAGTGGTGTAAGTCCTGTTCCTTCCTTCTCAGATTTTGTCAGCCCCTTCCAGACACACAGCTGCAGACTCATGAGCTCCCCTATCCTTGAGCACAGCGTATCTCCAGAACAAGAAGAGAAGCAGCATCCTCTATCCCTCAAATATCATTCTCTCTCCTTCACACACGTAGGCATGCGAACATTACTCCCAGTTTCCTTTTCTACCACAAACTTAGTGCTTTAAGTCTCCCCTGCTCCCCGCCTCCTCTTGCAGAGGCACCCAGTGTCCCCAGCCAAAGTCGGCAGAGCTGGGCAGCCATGAGCTGGCTGCCCCACTCCCTCCCAGCATATGGGAGTCCCAGGGCTGATTTCCTAGGCAGTTGTGAGGCAGTGGCCATTGTCCCTGGTCCCTCTGCTCTACACAGTGCCAAAGCCAAGGCACTCCAGCAAAGCAACCCTTCAGTTCTGCTGTGCTGTGGGCTAAAAGCATTGCTCTTTGAACCGCAGCCAGCCTGTAAATTAGCCCTTCATCGTACAGACCTGGTCAAAGGACAGGATACTACCGAGGAAGGGAAGGTACTCCAGTATGTCAAATGGTGTGGCAATGCAGAAAGTTATTTTTTCCATGAAATTTTTCTGAAACTGGGTGTTGATAATTAATCCTGTTTCTATTACAACTAATAAGAATAAGGTCAAAAAAGTGGTCTCTCTAATTATAATTTTTACCTTACATTACCGCCTTTATCTCAAACTGTCTCTGAATAAGCATAAAAATGAAGAAGGCAACTGAATACTTAATGCTATTCTAGATAAAGGTAACGCAAAATAATATTAACAATGATGTCCTGCTGTGAAAAAGAAAGGGAAGTATAAAATTGATTTTGTGCCTTAATGCTGTATATAGATGAGAATAGCCGTATTCAGAGCTAGTTAACACTGAACTAACTTAAAGGTGCATGTTATTATTATTTTATGGAATGTAATTAACATAATTATTTGAATAGTCTTACATTGGGCCCAGAATTTTAGTATAACCAAAAAACCATATGAAAATGTGTATTTGTTATCCAGAAATAACCAGGTAATGTTTTTTTGGAAAGGACAAAAGTAACTACAACTTTCTTCCTTTATTGTTAATCAGGTTTGTAGCTTCTACTTTGAAGATACTAGAAAAAATATTTTTAGCTTCTTCCAAAGCTTGCTGAAGTTGACAGAAATTCTCCCATTGAGTTCAATGAGCTTTGGATCAAGCACTTAGGGTCCTCAGAAATTATTTATCTGGTCCACTCTGGTCTATTCAGGATTTGAGGGAGAAGTGTCTGTCATTTTTCCTGAAACTATTTTAATAACTAGCAAAAATATCACAACATATTTTGGTTTTTTCCCTCTGTAATATGAAAATATGGTCTAAATGTTAAATACCTTTTAAAGAGTGTGAGAGAGAGTGTGTGTGCATGTGTACATATATATATATCTCTATCTCAGCACTATTTTATCTTATCTCTGTAGCTTCTTATCCATCAGCAGAGACTCTGGTTAGGTTAGACACGTTTAATAAAAAAGTTTACATAATGCAACTCATCCTGCCAACTCTGCAACAGAAAATCTTGTTTATTCTTACAGCTTATAGCTGCAATCTGGCTATTACTGAATTAACAAATAAAAAGTAGATCGATTTAATGACTGTGAGTTTGGAGATTGATCTAAAGCACCAGGTTTTGTCAGTTCAGGACAAGGTTCCCTCAGCATTTCCTGCTTTCCTTTCATTTTTTCTGATTCAAAACCAGAATCAAGTGTCTGTCAAATGCCTGCAGAGCAGGCTTTTCAATAGCTAGACTGCCAAGCTGGGTGACTTTGTAAACAGCTCACACTGTTGTCATGCTGACAGCTTTAAAGCAGAATTTCCACTGTGCCTTTTGGTCCACACTGTAAAAAGCAAATTTTTAATTGAACATCTTTTTGAAAGGAGTACCTTTCCCTGTCTGTGATGAGGATTCATATGGTAAAGAGAAGAATCCTTAATACATTCTTTTTTTACAGAAATGTTGCTTTGCGTGTATTTATCTATATTTGTGTGCATGTATAACGATAAATGTGGCTCCTTCACAGTTTTTGATCTGCTCCTCCTACAAAGCTGTTTTTCTCCATTGATTTTCCAATGAATCTAAAAATACTTTTGTGCAACGACTGCTCAGTATTGTACCTAAATAATAGTTAGGGATTTAGATTCAGAAATCAATGAGTTTGCTTAAAGACTAAACACAATATATCCAGTCTCTTGAAACAACGGTCTGTAACAAAGTATAGCATTGAACAAATCAGATATAAAAAACCAATACTGAACACACTGGTGAGACGATCGCATCTATTGAACAGCTATTTTGCTACATCAGTTCATCAATCTTGTTTTAACAACTAGTAAAGCAATTCTGCTCCAGGTAGCAGAGTCGTATAGATACCAAAACCCTGTGCTTTACACCAGCTGAGATTATTACCTGTACATGAAGTCCCACAGATGTTAATGACAAGGCAGAGGATCCTTCATGCTGTTCCCAGGTGGAGGTTTATGCTGTCAAACCTCAGTGCTCAGTGTTTTGCAGACACCAGCATGAGATACTCCTGTTAAGACTAACAAAGCTAAGAGGCTCAGGAAAAGAAAAAAAAAAAAAAAAAAAAAAAAAAAAAAAGGTAATAAATGTCATTAATTTCAAAGGACTAAAACCATAGATTGGCATAGATGCCAATGAGATGCCAATGAGACAAGTCAGGCCAAATATTTCCTGTATCTGTTGTTTAGCTTTCATGCCAGTATCAGTGCCTATCTGCTCAGCCAAGTGTCACTGACAGTCAGGAGCTGAATGCATTAATAAAATTAATGTTTTTCATAAGACAAGCAGACACAAGTCCCTCTGCGTGCTCTGCTCTTAAGTCTAAAAAGATTCTAATAATATATATTTGTGCAGAAAGTAATCAATATCATATCAAACCATTTTATATCTTCTCCAAGAACTTTGTTGTTACAATGCTTTAACTTAATACAATATAAAAATAACACCGAAAGGAAATTAATTTAAATAAAAACACGTGAATAAAACCTATATTTTTTAGCTGGGTATGGTTGTAAAAGAATGTTGCTACAGATAGGAAATGCTTTAAATACATAAAGAACTCCTTTGGACCAGGAAACTTTACAAGATCTCTTAAGTGTCCTTTAAATAGCATTGTCCTTTCACTATAAACAACTGACACGGTGATGCAGGTTATAAATTAGAGCTGAGTCCTTACAAAATAGAAACCTACTGAATCACTAGATATGTAAGTAAATTGAAAACTTCTAAGATCTGTAACACAGATAAATTAAATTACAGTTAGCAGATTTAGCCAAGAGCAAAGAAATCGTAAAAGGAAAAAGGTGGGAAAAAGAAAAGCAAGTGAATCACAAATAGAAAACATATAACCTATCATATGCATTGCTTTACTTGGAAGAAGTAGCAAGTTAAAGACATGGAAGATACCCAAGATCTACAAGCTTCATCTGGCCGGTAGTGTTTGTATTCACTGACATAAGGTTGTTTCTCTCCCAGATTACTCTCCAATGGTCTTCTAGGAATCAAAAACTATAAGACATTCACCACCAGCATGGGGGTCAGTCCACTATCACTGAGACCCACAGAGGCTCACAGAGTTGCAGCGAAGGGACCTTATTCCCGGACATGATTTCTCTAAGTTAGTCAGTGTTTAAGAATATGGAGACTCTTTTGTTGCCCCAAAAGAAAGCGCTGTGTATCTGCTTAACTCACCTGCTTGCAGCCTCTTTCTGGATGAACACCCTCTGTGTCCAACCTGTGTAGGTTATCCATGGCCCATGGCTGACTGCTCTCTGCTTGTCAAGCTTCAGGTATCCAATCATCCCATACGTCATTTATATCCCCTGTACAGCAATGGGCTTCTGCCCTGCTCCCTCCAAAGACTGGTTTACTCAACAGCCTATTACTTTTACCATCTGACTGTTTGAAAACTGGATTTTATGAGAAAGTAAGGCAGAGATATTTTAGTAATTTATTCAATGGTAAGGGCTGGCATTGAGAGTTTTTACAAGCCATGCACAGAGGTACTCCAGGATCAGAAGGAATACATACCCATTAAAAATGCTTGTGGATTTAAGAGCTCATAAACAGTTCTAAAATAATTGATTGGTGTCTTTTGTATTGCTTGAATTATAAAGTTATACAGAGTTACTTCGTGCCAATTATAGTTCATGTTACGATGGTTTAATAGTGTAATTCAGATTATTAGAACTGGAAAGGAAATTTCATAATCATGGCCTCACTAGCAATAAACAACAGAAATATAATTTACTCTAAAGAATATTAAACGTAGTAAGTACTTCTTTGGATATCAAAAAGACATCTAAAAGTATCTACCATCAAAAACATTCTGCCTTTCTGCCAATGAGCGTTCTTGGGGTTGTTGTGTATTAGATTATCATAAGTTTGAAGGACTTCACTTAAAATCAGGTTTCACACAGTATTTTGCTTGCCTAAATTTAAACTATAATTCAGAAATTCATATCTTCCCAAACCTAAAGCTCACCAATTTGATCCAGCCAGAAACTTCCCATATGATAGTCATTTGGGCCTTTGGGGACCATTCATTAAAAACAAACAAGCAAACAAAAAACTTTCATCCCTCCTTTTCACAGTCCTACACCCTAATTGAATTTTTCCCATCCCCAAGAGACCCTGGCCTATGAGATTTCACTGATATCTCATTTCTTGGCTGACACCTGCAAAGGCTCACAGGGTAGACTTTTTTTCTACCTTGACTTTTTCTTAGCCTTTTTGGCTGATGGAGATAAAAATCGTCATTCAGGTTTTCTCCAGAGAAGATGGATAGGGGCTTGATTCGGGGTTAGTGTTACTCTTCAGTAATGCCTCTGTTAATGCCTCCTGAGTGTGCAGTCTTGGTTTCTTATTGTACTCTGCAAATACAAGAGCAGTTCACACATTATAGCTAGAACAATACTATGGCTGGGGCCAAGAACAGAGTCTGTGACAAGCTCTGCTCACAGCTGTCAGGCCTGCAGAGGTAAGATACAGGCCACCACTGCATGGCAGGACTGCCTTACTGTCATTAGAAAAAATCATCTGGCAAGGAAGTTCTTCCAACTAGGGTGTGTGACAGCAGAGGCTTTGGACTTGGCTGTTTATCTGTATCCTCCAAGACCTACAGAGCTGAAATGAGGATTTTGGTTTGAAGTTTCTATGATTTCCACAGCTTTTTTGTGCTTTCAAAACAGAAAATATGAAGTAAGTGAATTATATACTATCAGAATTCCTAACTTTCATGGTTTTGTGCAGGACCTTCAGTCATAGCAATTGCTGTTTATTCAAAATGAGGCTTCTTCCAAAAGTCATTACACTTACTCTTTGTGAAGAAGAGACTACACGGGGAAAAAAGCACTACGAAGGTTTTCTGTGTAGTCTAATATCTTTTAAACAATGTTGCAAAAACCATCAGAACTAGAAAATTTAGGAAATAAGTTTTTTGTATAATCAGATACTTCAGAGTTCTATTAGCATTTCTCAAAATTGTAGAGATGATAAAAAGTTACTTTTTTGTCCTCTGCTGAACCTTAAAAGTACAGAAGAAATAATTTATTTGGATTCATCTTCAATTATCATTCTTTTGAATACATCTTGCCAGAAATATCTTCCTCCTTTCCCTCTCTGACCATCCATTTCAAAAGAGAAGCATATAATTTCATTCATAGCCAAGCAATATATATCTTTTCAGAAATTTTAGCCAAAGTAAGGAGGTGAAACAGAAAGTGTCTTTCACAAAGTCCATCAGGAAATAGTAAAGCTGCTTCTTTTCACACAAAGTTTTGAGGCTCAAATTCAAATCTCTTCTTTTCCTTGAGGAGATTGTATTCATATATTTCAATTTTCTAAAGAAAACCCAGTCCATGAGATTTAAGTTAATCTGTCCTGTCCCATTCTGACTTTCATCAAAATCATATAGTCACAAAGTCATGTGAATGCTGTTTGGAAAAGACCTCTGGTGGTCACCCAGACCTCCTGCCCAAAGTAGGAGTTCTGTCAGCACCAGATCAGCTCTGTCATGGCCTTGTCTACCTTCAACACCCCAAAGGGGCAGAGAGGGTACTATTGTTCTGGAAAATCTGTCACAGTGCTGTACCACCCTCCCAGTGACATGACTTCTCCTAACATCCAGCCAGAAACTGAACAGGCTTATGCCTGCTGCTTGTTTTACCATCTATCATCTTTGGCTCCATCACCTTTGAATAGATGTATGGAGTTGTTGAAGCGTGCCCCTTAACCTCTGTTACCAGAGTGAGTAAGCCCAGCTTCTGCAGCCTCACACAGTCCATCTGTCCAAGGCTCCAGTCCACCTCCACCCACAACCCTTCTGGGACTGTGTGCCTAAAACTAGATGCAGTAAACAAGGTACAGCTTCACTAGTACTGAAACGGAGGAGATAATTTATTTTAGGTCTACTGGGTGTGATTCTTGCAAGGTCAGTCAGTATGCAGTTTTTGTTATCTATTCTTTTGGCTCATATTCAACCTAGTCCAAGTTGCCATGTATTGCCATAGTGACAGACTGAGCAAGAGCAAGTCTCTGAACTGGTGTCTTAGGCAAGGGCTACCATATCCACTCCTGTAATGCCTATCACACATGTCAGCTTTTATTTTTGTTTTCGCTTTAATGTTCTTGGACTTGGTCACCAGTTGGCTGAGGTACGCCAATTACGGGATGAGTTCTTTCTCTCTCCAATTAACCACCCTCCCGTTCTGGGAGAGAAAGGGTTAAGAGCAGAGATATGAAGGAAAAAAAAAGTTTGTGAGACCTCTTAAGTTTGGGAAAATAAAACAAGTTGAATAACACTAGAAAAAATGTTATATACAGAAAAATAAATGAGATATTAACGGGTTTATATGGGATTGGTCAGCAAGCAGCGATACGGGCACCGGCACGCCAAGAAAGAGCAGGAGCCCGAGCAAGAGCAAGCCAGAAGTACCCCATCCCCTACGCGGTTCTCAAAGGAACAGAGCGCCCGCAAAAGTTTTCACAACCAATGAGATGTGAGAATGTAAATGGCAGGAATACATCATGACTGGTCATTTTAAAACAAACCATTTTTTTCTAATCGAACCTGTTTTTCTCCTAGCCCAGGACAGAATTGATCACCCTTATGGGTCCCTTCCAGCTCGAGTTATTTTGTGACTCTGTGATTATATTAAATGAATCAATGGCTCCCTCCTAAATCCTAGAAAACTTGTTGACATTTATTGAAAATAAAATTATTGTAGATAGTTTCTCTGGAGAGATGAAAAGCTGCCAAAGATATTAATTTTGTATTTTGTATTTCAAACGAATTAAACAAAATCTGATATTCATAGAACTGAAGAATGGAGGATACTTGTTAGACTGTCATACGTACTAGAAATCTATAAGGAACTTCCAACAATCAAGAGGACTCTCTTAAGGATATCAAAGGAAATTAATTTAAAGATATAATTTGCCAAGTAAGATAGTAAAAGACCTTAAAAGAAAGAAAAAAATTATAATTTGAAAGCCAGGGACGATCCAAATCAATAGGGAAAAAATTGCTAAGCATAGTTAGAACTGTAAAGCTGAAGCTCACTTTTATGTTTTATTAAACATATTCCTGTTCACACTGAAGTCACTCACTTGTACATTGTGTGAACTACACATCAAATTTGAAATAACAGACCCATTAATCATAGATGAAAAGTTAGCAGCAGTTTTAAAATACCTACCAGATGTGATGATGAACTCAGGATTTTCTGTAACAGGCTTATACTGTTTTAAGACAATCCTCAGATGTCATGAAGACCAAATGGAATGGGTTCAGGATGACTTCATGACAGAAAACAATATTCAAAGTCTCATATTTTCTTCTTATGTTGTATAACTTGCTCTTTTTTAAAACCTTAATCTTTAATAGATGATGTAAGTTTTAGAGATATGCCTAGTTTTTGCTAAGTATTTCATCTAAACAAGACAAGCTGCAGGGTGGATTTACTTTTAACTTCAACCAAACACTCTTCAAATTCTACTTCAACCAAAAGGTATTTATTCAGAATTAGAAAATATTTCATAAAATGTGACCAAAGTTATAGAGAAAGCCTGACAGTCGTAATGGTCATTCCCAGACTTGTGCTATGTGAATCTCTAAACCTGGAGTGATGATATGCCATTATTTTAACAATATCATATAGGTATGAATTCAATACCTAGCTCCTCTGTGCTGACAAGGATTAAGAAGCACTCTATATACTTAGAGTAATACTTGTAAGTATATATGCATGTACAGCATTTGAGATGTCAACAGGCCTCATTCTATCTCTACTGGCAGTTTGCTATTAAATAGGATTTTGAGGACTCTGTAGTTAATTATACATCTTAGTCTTCTGAGGAACTAGCTGAAAGAACATGAAATAATAGAGAATAAAACCAAATGCTGTGAAAATGTGATGGTATATATATAAAAAAAAATTGATCAATGCAATACATTTGTTTTCTTCACTCTCTCCATCAAATTCAATTATTTCGCAGTTTCTGCCTCTCAGACTCATCCTTTCTACGTCTACTATTTTCAGACTGTTATCCTGCCTCCATAATTCATATATTCTCATAAATATTCTCCACTACTTCAATAATGACACCAGAAAGAGGATGAGAAAAACATGAGGGAATGTAACCTTCATGCACAAAGCCAACTTTTTTAAGAGGCATGTGTTTGGAGGGAGCTTATTCCTTCTTGTTGCTTGCCTTGATGACAAGCAACATATTCCTGCAGCAGTCATGATGAACAAATTCCTCCAAAGTCCCTGTCCTGATAAAAGCTAGTTGTCTAATATGCAAGACGTCATTGTGGTATGACTTTATTCTTAAGAGCAGCAGCAAGTCTCATCTTTATAAAGACATCATTCTCTAACTATTTGATGCATCAAATAAATGCATAGGTTTGCAGTCCTTAGTGCTGGAGATTGGAGACAGAAGCACATGTTATGTAAAGCAACTTTCCTTGGAAACTTGTTTAAAATGTATATGTAATACTTCCATTCCTGTTTTACTTTCTAGAACTGACTTAACATAATCCAAATTTCAGAAATCTCTGCAGAAAAAAAATATACTACAAATAACCTAGAAAGACACAAAAGAGCAAGACATATCTCCTAGGGACTTCGCTGTGCAAGTGTAAGCACTGCTGTCTCAGAGTAGCCCCAAGAGGAGTTTGCACTCAGTAATAAAAAAGGTATAAACAGGATGAAAAAGAGAAACACTGAACCACATGAAATAATTTTAAAATCAAAACAACTACTCTTTAATCTATTTTTCTCTCTCTTTTTCAATTTGTTTAGCAGAACAATTACAAATCATTAATACACGCATTCTTTTACAGGAACATAGGACCTGCCTGCACACTACTGACAGGACTTAGCCAGAAGTAAAGAACCTGAACCTCTGTAATGAACAAAAATACTCTGATTTTGCTCAGATAAAATTTCTCTACTGCTTTGGAGTAACTGAAATGTAAAATATCTGCACAGAGTAGCAGTCACCTCTTTCATTCTAAAAGAAAACTTATTTTAGATTATACTTCCATTTTCCTTTGATAGAGTGTCATTATTTTCTTTCATTCCACTGTAATCCTCCACACTTCCTCTTGTCTAGTATAATCTTTCTTCCTATTTCAAAACTGCTCCAGCTCTTCTGGTTTTGGTTTGGTTTGGTTTTTTCCATCTCTGTATTTCTTTCAGAGATGAAGACATTTCTGTCTTTCGTTTATAGACAGTTTTGCTTAGTTTTCTCCCTGAAACATGGTTAAGCCTTGATCTGAATTCTTGGTTTTTCTCTGTATCAACAGCATGTTAACTTGTGCTACATTTTAGTTCTCTACTTTCTCCTTTAAGTATCATATTTAGGATGAGTGTTTGTGCGGCTTGATGCACTTTTTCAAAAATTGCTGTCTATTTTGTGTATATATATTATAGCAGTAGGACAAGAGTGGCCACGTGCATAGTACACATTGCTATGCATTATTATATTGATGTTTGTATTTTATTACAAAATGTCTGGGATATGGATACTGAAAATAACAGTTATAAGCCTGAAGAAAATGAGCAAAGTCAATAGCATCTGTAAAGCTTTGGAGAGAACAAAACAGATTTATTGAATTCACTAGGCTCATTTTAATAAAAGAGAAAATGACCACTTACTTAGAATATGGGTGTATGGGTGGAACCAGTTTGTTTATCCCACCGGATATTCAAATAACACCTCATTATGGGAAGTTTCTTCCAAACCAATTTCCAGATGGTCTCATCAGACCCACTAAAGCAAAACACAGTGCAGCAAACCCAATACTGTGTAAATAAAAGCAGACATACCTGCATCTCTGAGGACGTTGGAGGGAAAATAAGTGAAGCTTACTTACCTTCCACAAATTATGAAAATCTTTCTTGCTGATTGTTTCTATCTGTATATTTAAAGCATATAAATATCCTACAAGGACAGCAAGCTGACAAACCTTCCACATTACTCAATGCCAACTAATTTTCTTCTATTCTGTAAACATATTTGGACTTTTAGTCTGACATATACTGGTCTGTTTCGTGTGATCCACAGTCAGCAAAGACATTTATTTACTTTCAAATCCTAAAATTCAGGGATGTATTTCCGGTGTCATGAGGGAAATACTGAGTTCAATTTTAGTCACCCACACCAAAAAAATGACCTCGTACTGCAACAGCTACACAGAGCAGCTACTAGGAGAATTCAAGAAATGGACTGCCTTTTGTGTAAAAGGAAACTGAAAAAATCTGTACTGTGCAGTCTAGTAAAAGCAAGGCAACTGGGAATATTATTACTCCCTACAAATATAGCTGATGGGGTAGCTAAACACCAGGAAAAAAAAAAAGCCTGAGTAAAGCTGAAAAACAGTGCTGACTTGAGAACCCACAAGCATAACTGCATATGAATAAATTTAGACCGTAAATGTGTCACAGCCTCTAGCACCTTCTGGTTCTAGTTTAGCTGGCTAAGCCCAAGGATGGCTCCTGTGCCAACAAGAGCAGCTCTAAAGAAATCCGAGAACAGGACCTGCCTCTTCTTTCCTCGGAAGCTGCTTGCAAGCTGAGGCTTTCATGCTGGCCACTGCCAGAGCTCCGCAGCAGTGGTGCTGTGACTGTGACTCTGAACCATCCTGTGCCTCATGGCTCCGTAAATATCCCTGCAGAACCTCCCAGGTGGAGTTGCCAGGGGAGGGAAGGAAACATTTTGATGGTGAAGTGGCAGTGGCAGGAGGAGTCCCAGTGGACTGAAAGGTTCTGTCCTGCCACTTGACCCTGTGACAGCTAAGGGTGGGATGAAAAATAATCAATAGTTGCTGACACGTATTCCCAAGAAACTCGCAGGGACCCACAGAGAATGGCTGGTCTCAGAAGGAAGCCCTGCCAACAGGTAAGCAATGGCTTGATGTGCCCATTTAACTTTTTCTGCAAGCAACAGAGTAATTCACAAATTTCCTATACTCATTTTTTTATAACTGCCTACACCTTCTACAAAATGTGAATGATTAATATTGCAAGAATACAATCTCCATTTCTCACCTATTCCTTGATCCCAATTAATCAAGAATGAGCAGTCCCAGCTTTTCTAGAGAACGAACCTCAAAGTGTAGGAAAGCAGAGACTGAACATCCAATGTCCTCCTGTTCCCAGACTTGTCTCCAATTTTCCTTCTCTCTGTATATGCTTCTAACAAGCTTCCAACAGGTTGGAGAAATAGGTATTTAGCTGTCTGTACCTAGTTTTCAGCAGTGGCAATGGTATAGAGATTGTTTGTATACCTGAACTAAAGACAAACACTTGCATTTTGTGCTGAGAAGAGCATACTGTTTCCACTGGAGGTGAATATAGTCAATTTTAATATCACATACGCTGGCCCAAAGCCTTCTACCTTCACTATGGGTTTTTCAATTTACGATGATTCCATCCTGATTATATGTTCACATGTTCTTTTCATAACATCCTAATTATTTTTCCTAGTCTCATTTTGTCTCAGCTGTTGATATGGGCTTGAGTCAAGTCATAATGTGACGTGAAGTTGACAGACAACAGGACTGGCTGCAGGCTTGCAGCTGTAAGAGATGGCAGTAAACACCTAGTGAGCTAATGGGGAACTAAGGTGAAGGCCCCAGTTTTCAACCCTCCTTTTAATGCATAAAACCACTGAGGCAGGGATGGATTACTTTAGTTTCAGTATTGTATTTGGGGCAAAACACTTTCTTTTGGTAACAGAACCTGATCCTTTCATGTCCTTGCATTGTGTATACAACACCAGTCCTTAGCAACTTTTTCAACATTTTCTTAATCCACACCATCCGTAGGGCATGGGGGTTGGAAAACTCAACCATGACAGTATTTTACACTGATTTTGTAGCAAGTGCAAATAATTATACTCCCATAATGGAAAAACACACAGAAATTCAATTCAGAGAAGTTGTCCTCAAATATTTGTTTTCTTGCTCCCTAGATCTAAATGAAATATAGGCTACCCTTACAGGTAACATTAGAAAAAGGTTACACCCTGACAACTTATATTCTAGGATTATATAAAATGCTAATTGAAAGTGTTTTGTAACAAAACACACTGATGTGCTAAGTGTTTCTGATGGTCCTATTCAGATTTCAGACATTTTCATTAATCAGAAGTATGAAGCATGTAGTAGAGCTTTGTTCTAGCAGTCATCAATTATTTTCAAGGCTGTGTGATTTTTACCGTGACTGTTGCCTATCCCATAGACATCTTACTCTGTAAGATAACATTTTGAGCTGTGCATAGCTCTGATATGAATTTAATTTCTCCAAACAGCATGAGAACTCCTTTCTTTATTTCTGTTTCAGCTCCTCAAAGCAGTCAAGAGGACGAAAATTTGTTTCAGAATTAAGCAGTTACAATATCTGCTTTTGAAAAACAGAACAGCCGTGAAAAGCCACTTGTAAACAAAATTTTTTTGGAAAGAAGAAATGTTAGAAAAGTTTTTCATCCACGTTTACCTTTGTTCAGAGTGGGGTAAATGGAATTTTAGGATTGTTAAAAGATACTGTGATTTCTCAACATACAAATAACAATGCAAGGGAAGTAAAATACAACAAAATGAACCCTAAAATGTAAGGAGGAAGATGAGAGTAAGGACATAAGGGTACAATTTTCAATTGCAGTAGTAAAGCAACACTAAAACTGACGGGAGGTGGGGGGGGGGGCGGGGAGTGAAGTGGTTACCTTTGCAATCTGGATTAATTCCCAGATTTTCCAGAACTTTCACGTTGTTAGTAAAGCACTTGTTCGTAAATCAATCTTAAAGGCAGTATGTGCTTATATGTTAGAAAACTAGTGTTTGCCCTACATCACCTTGGTTAGTCCCCACGCCAGTGGGTGTCCTAATAAGGTACATGACAGTCCAGCACGGTGTCTCCACCTGCAGCCCCATTGGAAACAGTGCAGAATAACACAATATTGAGCATGGATGCGAGTGTCGGTCATCAGCCCAAGAGGAAGGAATGGCTCTGAACAGGAGTAAAAAATTTCCTTGTCACACTGACTGGTATGTAAAAGAATTGCAGCTGGTGAGTACTTTTTGTCTGACTAGTAGAGCTATGTTTAACTGATTCTTTCTTCTTCTTGTGCCTGATATACATCCCAGGGTTAAGTCAAAATTAAACAGAAAATAACCATACGTACTTCTGAGAATGAAAGAATAAAACCATTATGAAATCCTCTTTCATGCCAAATATTGGGAATGTCATAAACTTACTAAATTTTCGACAGATATAAATGCACCTGGGGAAAAGTACCCCAGGCACCAGTATGTGCTGGCTGCCATCCAGCTACAAATCCGCTTGGCAGGAAAGAACCTCTAGAACCTGGTGAAAAACAAGTTGAACAAGAGCCAGCAATGTGCCCCTGCCAAAAAACAGGTAAATTGTATCCTGAGCTGCATTAGGCAAAGTATTGCCAGCAGGCTGAGGCAGGAGATCCTTACCCTCAGCACTATTGAGGCCACACATGGAGCGCTGTGTCCAGGTTTGGGCTCCCCAGTACAAGAGAGAGCTACTGGAGGGAGTCCAACGAAGGGCCAAAGAGAGGATTAAGGGACTAGAGAATATCTTCTAAGAGGAAAGGCTGAGACACCTGGGTCTGTTTAGCCTGAAGAAGAGAAAACTCAGAGAGGATCTCATCAGTGCTTATAAATACCTAAGGGGCAGGTGTTAAGAGGATGGGGCCAGTCCCTTTCCAGTGGTGCCCAGTGATAGGACAAGGGGCAATGGACATAAACTGGAACACAGGACGTTCCACCTGAACATAAGGGAAAACTTCTTTACTTTGAGAGTGACAGAGCATTGGAACAGGCTACCCAGACAGGATTTGGAGTCTCCTTTCTGGAGACTTTCAAACCCCATCTGGATGTGATCCTCTGCAACCTGCTCTAGGTGATCCTGCTTTAGCAGGGGAGCTGGACTAGATGATCTCAAGATCCCTTCCAGCCCCTACCATTCTGTCACTCTGCAGTGATTCTATGAATGCCATTTTACCCTATTAAGCTCCTCCCATAACACAAGAATGATGCTGTCCTCTAGCTTTTCAAGGCGTGTTCCATGAACTGTACATTCATCTGTTCGTAGAACCAGTGAGCAGCAAAGCACACCACAGAGCCTGGATGTCTGCATTATTTTATGCACCAGGTTGAACTTCTGGATGGCAAACAATTTGTGAGATGTGCAGAAACAGTGTATCATCCTTTTATCGTCACATATAATCTGACATGATTTTCATAGTAATTTAATTCTTTCTGTAGAGCTGAACAGAAATCCAATTTTCCATCTTGTTATAATTTTCAGAATTTCTGTTATTTTCCCATCTCCTGTTTTGTACTTTTCACATCTTTAGCACAAGATAAAAAGAAAAATCTCATATTTTCATGAAATAAGAGTAAGGAAACTATGTTACAAGAATTCAAAATGTCTTGTTTCAGTCCCTTTGATTGTGGATTTTTAAAGACTTTCATGTTTTAAAACTCCTTCCACCAGAGCAGAGAAATTAAATTTTTAAAATTGTCAAAGCAGATGTCTACATAAGTTCTTTTGCAATACATATTTGGGGTTTTTTTCAAGATAAGAAATTCTTCACAACAGACATAATCTTCCTGAGAGAAATTTATTCCAATCAAAATGGAAAAAATAATTTAATTCACTTTACTCAATGTGAAATTCAACAGTTCTATCTCTGAGCTTAAGTGGCGGGTACTTTTGCCTGATATTCGTTTAGAGTTTGATTTTAGTAAGTCTAGGTGACTTGAAAAACAATGGTGATCTTAGGAATGTGCTTACACTCCCCATTCATAAATTAACAGGTAAGTCTGCTTCATCTAATGCTCATTCAGGCTCAACCAAAATGCAAAGTTCACCAAAAGATAAAGCGGCTGAGTGACTTTTCAGCTGACATCTGCAGAAGCAGTTTGTCTTGTAACTTCTTGAAAGGAAGGTAGGGAACAAGTCTGGTTTTTACTTACAACAAGAACAAAAACTGTGTGGTTTTTTTGTTGTTATTGCTCTCAGGAACTGTACTTTGCAGATCTTCCTTGCTTAAAAACCAGCACTCGAGCTGTACCTCTTCTTCCTTGTCATTCAGTCTTTTCTACGGAGTCTTGTAGATGTCATAAACACTTTTGAAACTGAGGTAGCAGGGTTCAGTTCAAAGGAGGAACTTCATGTTTTGATGCCTGTTTGAATCTTATCTAAGCTATCCAGGTTTCTCAGCTCTCGAATTTGCTGTGGAGAGCTCAGAGGAAGACTCTTTTCTTCTCTATGTCAACGTGCTTTTTCTCTTTTGACAAATGTTCATTTTTAAGTTTCCAGTATTTTGAAACTGAGAAATATTGCATTAGATTCTCTCTGCTTATGAGCAGAGCTCATTAAATTTAATAATAATAATAATAAAAATGTTGTTTTCTTTTTTCAATTACAGAAGCTGGGCCAAAAAGTACATAAGTGTACCTCTTCTTTAATCAAACATTTTCATGTGCTGATTTTCTTTTTCTCCATGTTCATGTAAATGAATACTTTTTTTCTGGAATTCTCTTGGCCTATGCTTGACTGACACAGCACTACTAAATGAGAACCTCCTCTGCCCACGTGTGGGCAGTGTCTCTTTGTCTGAATTCAAGCTAATTTACATTGTAAAATTCCATACTCTTGTCCCAAAAGCATAAGTGCTAACTTCCATAAGTCACCCATGACTTGCCGGTTTTGCGAAAAGGCAGGTACTGGGAGCTATTCAAAAAACAAGTTTAATTATACCTTTGTTTCAGAAATCCATATGCTCCAGAGAAGAATTATTATTTGTACTCTTAAGAGAGTTTATAAATGACCCATATAATTTAAGATGTGCTGGTTCTCAAGCTTTTCTACATGTAGTCTCATATGTCAGATTTTTCCCTGCTTTTGCATACTATGCACTACAGATGATGAAGAACTGGAGTAATGAAAGTCTGTTATGAGTGCAGGAGGTGACAGTGAAATAAAGGGAATAGAGGTATTTGGATATGCCAAACGTGATTATCAAGGTGAAGCTCTTAATGCTTCCTGAAGCTCAAGAATTATGCTGAGTTAAGGGTAACATCATCCAACTTAGACCACTTTTTCTAAGTCCTGTGCGTTTATTTGCCATTCAGGTGGAAACAGCAACTTGCAAAAGAGACCCTTCACACAGGTCTTTTCCTTGCCACCTCTGTGCGTGTTGTTAGTGAGGGTGCTTTCCTGGAAGCTGCTGAAAACTTTGGTCTCAATTCAGCAGCCCAGTTGGATATACTCCTGAAATAAGCATCAAACAAACACAAGCACAGAAAAGAGATGCAATCCTGTACTCAAAGGAGTTGTCAAAGGTAATAGAGCTCACCTGTAAACTCGTTGAAGCTTGAACAAATGTGTAAATATGTCTGGTTAGAATGGTAAACCTACATTTTTTCCACTTTTGTAATTTCTGTAAAATTGCTTTTATGGCTCTAGTCTAGTATTGTGTTACAGTATTATAAAATAAAAAATATCTGAAAATGGCACTGCATTTTTTCAATATATTTCTTAATATAAAGACAGATTATTCCTATCAAGTGACATTGATTCAGTTTTCAATTTTTAAATTTTCACTTAAATTTTCATTTTAAATCTCAATAAAAGTGGAGAATATAATATCCTATTATCTGATGGCTACATCTTTTTTGCTTTTATTAGAAGTGTCATAACAGCATATCACCGATTTCAGCAGTGCAATTATTTTTCCCGTGTTTTCAACACAAAACTCTATCAACAAAAAAATTTAGCTACTTTCACATATTGCACTAGTATCTCACAAAATCACAGAATCATCAGGTTGGAAGAGACCTTTAAGATCATTGAGTCCAACCTGTCACCCTGAACTGCCAGGGTCCCTAAACCATGTCCCTCAGCACCACATCCACATGTCTTTTAAACACTTTCAGGGATGGGGACTCCACCACCTCCCTGGACATCCTGTTCCTCTAATATACAGGCCCACTAACGTGACTAAGTTCATAGAATCAGAGAATTGTTTTGGTTGGAAAAGACCTTTAAGACATCAAGTACAACCATTAAACCAGAATTGCCAAGCCCACCACTAAACCGTGTCTCATAAGTCCCACATCTACATATCTTTTAAATACCTCCAGGGATGGTGATTCCACCACTTCCCTGTGCAGCCTTTCCAGTGTTTGACAACTATTTGGCAAAAGAAATTTTACATAATGTCCAATCTAAGCTTCCCCTGGTGCAACCTGAGACTTTTTCCTCTCATCCTAGTGCTTGTTACCTCTTGGGAGAAGAGACCAACGCCCACCTCACTACAACCTCCTTTCAGGTAGTTGTAGAGTGATAAGGTCTCCTCTCAGCTTCCTTTTCTCCAGATTAAACAACCCCAGTTCCCTCAGCCGCTCCTCATAAGACTTGTGCTCTACACCCTTCACCAACTTCATTGCCCATCTTTGGACATGCTCCAGCACCTCAATGTCCATCTTGAAGTGAGAGGCCCAAAACTGGACACAGTATTCAAGATGTGGTCTCACCAGTGCCCAGTACAAGGGGACAACTACTTCCCTCCTCCTGTGGCCCGTCGAACCTCATATCATTGGCCTCGGCCCATTGATCCAGCCTGTCCTTCAAGCAGACCAACACACCGATCCGACTTCGTGTCATCTGCAAACTTTCTGAGGGTGCACTCGATCTTCTCATACAGATCATTGATAAAGATGTTAAACAGAACTTGCCCCAGTACTGAGCTCTGGAGAACACCACTTGCGACTGGCCACCAGATGGATTTAGCTCCGTTTACCACCACTCTCTGGGCCTGGCCATCCAGGCGGTTTTTCATCCAGCGAAGTGCACATCCATGCAAGCCATGAGCAGCCAGTTTCTGCAGGAGACTGCTGTCAGAAACAGTGTCAAAGGCTTGACTAAAGTCTAGGTAGACAGCATGCACAGCCTTTCCTTCATCCAATAAGTGGGTGACCTTGTTATAGAAGGACATCAGGTTAGTCAAGCAGGACCTGCCTTTTATAAACCCATACTGGCTGGGCCTGATCACCTGGTTGTTCTGTACATGCTGAGTGATGACACTCAAGATGTTCCATAACATTCCCCAGCACTGAGGGCAGACTGACCTGGGTCCTCCTTCCAGCCCTTCTTGTAGATGGGCATCACGTTTTTTAACCTCCAGTCAACTGGGACCTCCCTGGTTAGCCAGGACTGATGATAAATGATGGAAAATGTTTTGGTGAGCACTTCTGCCAGCTCCCTCAATACCCTTGGTAGAGAGGCCCATATCCAGCCCCATAGACTTGTGTGTATCTAAGTGTTGCAGCAGGTTGCTAACCATTTCCTTGTGGTTTACAGGGGTTTCATTCTGCTCCCAGTCCCCGTCTTCCATCTCAAGGTGCTGGGTACCCAAAGAGCAACTGATCTTACTATTAAAAACTGAGGCAAAGGCGGCATTCAGTACCTCGACCTTTCCTCATCTTTGGTCACTATGTTTCCCCCACATCCAATAAAGGATTGAGACTCTCCTTAGTCCTCTTTCTGTGGCTAATAGATTTACGGAAACATTTTTTTGTTGTCTGTTATGGCAGTAGCCAGGTTAAGTTCTAGTTTTGCTTTGACCCTTTGAATTTTTTCCCTGCATAACCTCATGACATCCGTGTACACATCTTCTTGAGTTGCCTGCCCCTTATTCCAAACAGTGACAAAATTGCTTTCATAGCTGTTACGGAGCAAGCTTTGACTGTGATACAAACAGCAGGAAATTCTCCATGTACTGAAGTTAATAGCTGAAAACAGGTTTGCAAGGAATACCTCATTGACCCAGGCAGGCTTTTACTGAAATGTAGCTCTCCATGTTGAGTTTACAGCTTCAGCTTCTTACAAAATATATCCAAACTGAGTATATTCATGTATTGCACACTTCCTTTGGTAGTATACATAAACTGAGAGGTTTGCCTTATATATTGTAAAATCTAGGGAGAAATATCACCGTATCTGAGGCCTGATTAAGTTTTACTGAGATCTATGTATTATTATCATATAACACGTATTACAGTCAAGTGCAACAGGTACATGGTGTTGTTATTAGCTACTGAACTAACAAATTACTTTGTACTCTTTTTTTGTTTCTCCTAATGCTTTGCAAGCACTGTATTACAACCTGCTGAGGGGTCAGTCTGCTCATCACCAAATAAGGTCTCTTCCATGAAGGTTTTCCAGGTGCTGACTTAGAAAAATTTTACTAGTCTGAAAAGAACTAGGTGGATTATCAGGGGTTCCTTCAAATGTACAGGACAGAAGGGAAGGGCTCCCAACAGAGGCTTAAAAGCACCGTGAGGACAAAGAAAAGTAGCAACAATGAAGGTGAAGGAGACTGTCAGAGATGTTGGGCACTTTCTCCATCCCCTGATGTTCATTTTGTTTTCTCCTCCTATAAGCACTCTTAGGATACTTGTAAATCCAAGTCTCCAAACATGGAAGGTAGCATCTTCAGGGCAATGAGTTTTGGATTCAAAGCTGGATGAAGAGTGAGGAATACCCTGGAAAAATGAAAGATTACCTGCAATTGCTTAGTAAAGGAGGAAAAGAGACAGTTAACACAGTGGAAAATAAATACAGAAGGACATTTCTTAAAAGGAAGAGGAAATCTCTCCCTGCTCCCAAATTAGCATCTGATGCACTAATACTGAGACTTTTTCCTTTTTTTAACAGTGTTTGTGGCAATTATTATCTGGACTGGCAGAGACCAAGGCCAGGCTAGACTGTGTAAAGAGGTATCTGTACTCAGCCATATTTTTAAATGCTCTTAATTGCAAACAAGAGAGATTAGAGATGGGTCATCATACCTTTCATTCACACTCAACTTTCCTGTTTCAGCTTTGTTAGATGCTTGGCAACAGAAGATAAACTTCAGCCTGGGTTGTCTTCTTAGCAAGGCAGCCTATAAAGCTTCTAGAGGAAGAAAGCTCTCTCCATCCCTCATCTTGGGCTCATCTCAGACACCTGGAGCTTACTGTGAAACCAACTAGAATCATCTACCACTTTAAGTCAGCTGAAATGCCTTACTACTGGACTCTGAAACTGTTATCAGGACAGGTTTCGAGGAAAGATAAAGGTCCCTATTCCAGACATAGCAACCACAGTCATCCTCTTTGCAGGTTATAGCTATTCATTCATCTAAATTCTGTATTCATTTTTGCAAATATATTGTGTGAAAATAAAGATCCAAAAGATACATTCAGAAGGGGGGGTGGGGGGGTGGGGGGGGTGCGGTGAGAAATGCTTCCTAGATCTGCTTTTCCAGAAAAAAGAAACAAATTACTAGATTTTTGAAACAAATGGGTTAAAGGGAAGACAAGGGTAAAATCAGTTTTCCTATCACCCAGAGATCTCCCAGTCATGTAAGGAATGAATGATAACGTTCTTTCCATTCTGGTAAAGTTAGCGTGATTTGCACCAAAAAAAACCAAGCTCACAGTTTGTTTACTTGTATTTTTTTTTATTTACATTCCAGGATAAATATTTCCTGAAGCTTCTAAGAGATGACACAAAGAAAAGAACTTTCATAAAGGAAATGAGAATGAGAAATGCATTGAAAGAATAGTAAATGTTTCTTAAATCTTTAATTTCACTCCGAGCAGGCATGAAATATGTCAGTGTGTAGTGGGGTATGTAAATCGAATAGCCATACACTTAGAACAACCTAATTTCAGCTAGTCTAATCTAACAGGTGCATATAGTGATTTTTTTTTCCTTAATAGATGTATTTCATTTCTAAATAGTTAACACAAATAAAATATATGTCTCTAGAATGTAGTATTTATAAATGAACTTAACAGTAAGGAGTTTACACAAGGTCCAGTCATGCTCAAAGGAGAGGTTGCAATCACCAGTTCCCCACCATTGTACAAAATCTAGATTTGATCTGCTGGAGGGGCTGTCTCCATGGTTTCTGCCTTATTCAGTTCAAGCAAAATCCAGGAACTTAATCCAAATGTTTGATCTATTTAATCTAATCCAAACTGATGTAGCTTGACAGCTTGGGAGGAGTCTCCCAAATTACACTGCTGGACATGTACACATAAAATGGTGAGCTGCTTTCTAGTACAGAGCACATTTTCCACTGGAACAGCCATAGCTAGAAGATTACTTCTGTCTACATCCTGGTGAGACAGCTTTGATAACTGTGAAGTTAGTGACATGTAACATTCTACTGAAATGCCTTTGGACTGCTGTATGTTCTTCTAGAGAAGAAGCTGTGTAGACTCAAATTATCCAGCTTGAAAACAGATGGTGAAAAAGAGAGAATGTTAAACATCTATAAGATTACAAAAATATACAGAAGGCAAAGAAAAACGTACTTCCTGTTCCTCCTAATAAAAGCAAGGGTACCTAATAAAATCAACAGTGAGTTTAAACCTAACAGAGCAAGCAGGTTTTCACTCAACATACAAGAGAGTAGAAGCCAAGAAATAGAATAGGTAAAATATACATATTCTGAATTCCAAATGTGGTTATTAAACATGGTGATTTAAATACACGCTTGGTTTAGAAGATTTCTGTACTGACGATTGTGTGTTTAGGAGAGTACTGAAGGCATATCACTGCATACTTTTGGCTTTTTAATCTTCATTTGGCATCTGCTATTAGCAGATGGATACGAGAATGCACAACAGTGGAAGAGGCTTTTGCCTCCACTTGCTTTTTTCTCTTCATATTTCTCCATGTTCTGCTGCATGATTTAAAGAAAAAACATGTTTTTCAGACCTTTCTTCCTTCTTTGCGTGATTCTCATGAACTCTTACTGAAAACATGAAGACTTTTTTAAGAAATTCTCAAACACCAACATTCCTAACAAGATCTGTTCTAGGAAATTCTCCTATATCCACAGAGATTCTCTACACAGCAAAGATCTTTCCAAAGAATAATCACCTCTTTGAGCCTACCATCATTCAGGTAGTGTAGAAACAAAATCCTTGCTACATTATCGTTTTCCTTCTTAGCATTCACTATTTCCTTGATGTTCACACAGTCCACCAGGATGATGTTTTCATTTGTGTCTAATATATTATCTGAGAACCACTGCAGGCTGAATGTGTATATGTAGGTAAGCAAAGACTAACAGGAGGATATACGTCAGTGGGTTTGCACCTTACAATCATTTTCTGTGCCAGAGCATGCTGCTTTGATGCCTATTACACTTTCAGATTCTTTAAGCCAACCCATGAAGACACAGCTCCTTAGCCCAGAGAAGGACAATATCCGGATGTTACCCAGGTCCTGGAATAAATAAGGTTGGTTGTTTTACTGAAATGCTGCTCCATGGCTACTTAGTTCTTCATCTCAGGGTAACTGATTAGGTGAGGACACCACTGTGCTAGCCCAGGCATATTGATGCCATCACCAGTTCCTTCAGTATCCGCCTGGGATCTCTGAATCGTTCTGTGTTGAGATGTTAAGGCATATGGGACTGAAAAAAAAAAAAAAAGAGCTCTTGCTCTCTGGCTGAGAACATAGAAAATATAAAACCATCTTACCTATAGGACAGAAAAGGATTAGGAAGGGCAAGCAAGTGAGTTTCAAATGACTAACAGCTTGGATGCAGTCACCAGAGCTTAAAAATACCTGTTTAAAGCTTTTGGGGAAGCAAGTAAGTGTAAAATCCCTAAAAGCCCAGAGCAAACAAACTGGAGGGGTAATGGCAGGCATCTGTGTAAAATGTCAACGTGTTCTTAAGTCTGGCATTCATGAGGGCAAATTGTTAAAGACTTGCTTAAGGGTTTTGGGGTGGTTTTTAGAGTGCCACTTCTGAAATCATTTGTTCTTCTGCAACTGAGTGTCAAAGAGAAAGATTTGTTTAGTTCATATGGCTTTAATTGTATTTCTGGTCTAACATAGAACTTCCACATATAAATCAACAGGTTGAAGAACAGGGAGTGTTACCACAGTTTCTCAGCCAGCCGTAAAAGCACGATAAACAGCTCTGCAGATCTTTTTATTCTGATAGACATTTTTGTGCACACATGTAAGTAAATATATGGATGTAAGTTAAGTTCAGTATTTGCTGCTATATTTAAAATGTTTCCTTGAATACTGTCATAAGATTAAATCTCTAGATGACAAGCCAGTCTCTAATCAATTAAGAAAAATCTTCGCCAATGAGCTGGTCATTCCAGAACTGTATGCATTTTAATGTTTTTCTCTGTTCTCTGAAGTACTGATAGCTGCTCCCTGTCAAAGTGAGGATAAGGGAACAAACAAATTATTGATTTAATTTGCTATGGCAGCTCCTATGTTTCTAACCCAGCTTGTCCTGCTTTTTCTCATCAGAGGAGTCTTCTAATGTCAGCACCATTGTGATTTCTCTGGTGATTTCTCTATACCAACATACTGGTAAATTGCAGACTTTGCAAGCTGTCTGTTTTTATCTGGGATATATTCATGCTTAAAGGTTTGGGACATATTCACATCCCTTTGTCTATTTTTTTCTTTCATAACAGACATAACTCTGTTGTTGGTTCCACTATTCTTCTGTTACTTCACTTACTTTTGTAGGATAGCAGGATTTTACATATGACAATTGCAGGATTGTATTATTCCTATTTTCTGTATTTGTGCTACTTTAAGAAATCCAAAGGATTATAGAATAAGGATTCTGATCCACTACCAATCTGTACAGACAGTAATTATTTTTATTTTTTGTCTTTGCAGTTTCTCATCATTCATCAGTGGAACAAGTAGTTACTTTCTCTAGTGTGGTTTTGTTGGGGGTTTTTTTGTTTTGTTTTTGTTGGGGTTTCGGTTTTGTTGGTTTTTTTTTGCATTCCATGTTTTGTATGCTCTGAGACATGATAGAGATTCAGCTGACTGATCAATCTTTTTAATTTATTTTCACTGAACTGACCTTTTTATCCATTATTCTTGCAATGGTCTTTGCCTTTATTTATTTGCTTATGTTCTGTCTTACTATTTACAGTTACCTTTCTATCTCAAGCTCCAGTCCTTTTTTTGTTTTGACCTGATATTTTAGGAACAACCATCAATTATTATCATAATCTTTTGCAAGTAGGAAATTATAGGCTGAGTTACCTAGCTATAATCAGTTGAAAACACAGGAATCTCCATACCTTAGTCTTCATGAATGTTATCATAGCCCATCAGTTCTTCCAAAGTGCATTTCTGAGGTTTTGAAAATGTTTTCCTGGAAGGTTTCCTGACGGTAACTCTGCAAGTATTACAGAGGACACCATTGGTTTTGACATATCTGCCTCTCCCACAACGAATTTAGAATAAAACATGGTTTTGTTTCACTCTCTTCTGTTCTGTTCTATGTATTTCTTTACACTGAAAAAGGAGGAGACTTGTCTTTCTGAAATCCTTTCCTCTGTGATCACTTTACTTCCAAGACACTAATATGCCAGCTTTTGGGGCTTTATCCTTGTGGATCTGTTACAAAAGAAATATCTGTAATGAATTTCTTTAGACCTCACAGACGCATTTACATCACACACTTAAGATGTGGTCTTTCAATTGGACTTTTTGATTTTTAATGAATACTAAACAAAACTATATTAGACCTTCATTAAATCTCTAAATATTAGCAAAAAGCCAAGACCCTTTAGCCCAGAATTTTCTGTGGGTTTCAGACATCCAAAAGAGTCACTTGGTCTACCAGAAATAATATTTCCACTCTCCGTCAGTGAAACACTCATGTCTTTCTTCAGTGATGGCAATTTCTATGCATTCAAATTAGCAACTCCTCACATTTAGACTTCTGCCCTTATTTTGTTTATCCATCTATCCTGTGAAAAATAGCTCTGAGCTGTATGTTTAAAATTATCAAATAGGTCCCCTATGATTCCAAGCTGTTGTTTTTGATTGTAAAGTCACGTCATGCTCTTGCTCCATAAACTCTTTTTATTTTCTTCCCTATTTTTATATTATATTTCAAAAGATTCCTCTCGTGAAAGAGAACTCTGGCAGGTGCTAAACAACACCATCCATTGATGTGAAACCACAATGAGGGGGAGGAAGGGTGAGATTTGCATGTCTTTTTAGGAATTCCAGTATATAATTCTGCATCTTTAAGAAAGCAATTCTTAAAATTGCTTAGTAAATAACTCGATTTTATTTCTCAGAGGTATGAACTCTTTAATGCATAGTACTAGACCAGGAGAGCCCATTTCAAAGTAATTCTGGAGCTTCTTTTCTCTGTGCTTCCCTATATAGAAATCATATGGACCTCCAATGTTCCTGAGCTCTGTAATGCCATGCTGTCTCTTAGGGTCACTCTGGGACAAGGATTCTCTTGTTCCCAAGACAGAAAAGAACAAGTATTCTGCCTCCTTTCTCTGCTAGTCATCAAAAAGAGGCCACTTACGTGTAGGAGGCCCTGGAGAGACTGTCACGGTCCCACTTGTCTGTCTGGCTCTCTAAAAGGTCTTCAGCCTTGAAGAGGAATTATGCACTGAGGCATTCATGTAGCTCTTTCGCTGATCAACAATAGTGACAACTCGAGAGATGACAAACAACAGCAGATGGAATTCATAGCATGTTAATGTAGCTATGAGCACTTACAGCTAGTGGCCAAAACAAAAGTAATCCTTCCTATGGCTTTTTCTTATTCACAAATGATATATGAGTCAAACAAATGATATATGAGTCAGACAAGTCTGTGTAACTTAGAAAAACTCCACTGTGTTTGCACATTTATGCAGAATAATAAACTTTTCTGTTGGTATAGACAGGTGATGAATGCCAACAGGACAGACTGTCTTTAACAGTATACTTCAGTAGCTCTGCTTACACATACTGACTGGTGTGACAGCGCCATTCGGTCACCCTCCCTATGATTAAAGACATGCCGTTGTCATTGGCAACCTCCCAGAGGTTTGCAGTGGTTGTTTGGGGGTATATGAGTTTAGTACTCAGTGTTGGCAATGCACAATATCTGTTCCTTCACTGAAGTAGCTAAGCTTGAGATAAATAAATTATTTTTTTCTATAAATTAAAAAAGTGCACTTTCTAAGGCATATTTTAGTACCAAATATGAAAGTTAGAACTTGAGCTGTACAGGAAGATTCACAGAATCTCTTCTTTCAGACAATTTTTTTTATTAGGGGTGGTTTTTTTTTTTTTTTAGAGAGAGGACACATTGCATTACATTTCAATGGAACTATTGAGCCCAGTATTTCCAAAATATTAACATACAATGTATGACATATTAACATATATGTCACGTACAACAAAGAAAATGGTTTCCTGGCTTTGTTTGAAAGATTAGAAAATCCATGCCAAAAATTGGAAATATATAGATCAAGAAAAAAACAATCAAAGATGCTTAAATTAAAATGAAGAAAGTTTTTAGGACTTACATAAACAATTTTTTTCAAACTCATTACACTCAGTTTGAGTCTCTGTCAAGAGCTTGCTTCATCATAAAGAAGGTCTGACCTGCTGAAATTTGAAGCAATGCGTAAGAAAGTGGCAGGGATGTTCCCAAATTTGACACAAATCAGAAAATAAAAGTTGGAAAAATTGCAGCCCTTTCTGATGGTTCTGAGGTGGAAGACAGGATAACATTGAGACAAGATACTTGGAGCTGACAAGTCTGTAGCAACAGCTTATGCCGTGGATCCTGACTGTCTTCCCAAGCCTGAAAATCACATGTCACTGGGCAACCAGACTCCTTCCTTTCCATTACAACAAGAACTTCTGTTTTAAGGAATCAAGGTGACCATAGAAGAAAAATGCAAGAACTTTAGAAGTCTTTGCTAGTAAACATACCTTGTACACACATACAGCAGAACACAACAAGCTATAAGACTCTTCCTACCTCACATCAGTGATTAAAATAGTCACTCCTCAACTTGCCCACATCAAACAAGTCATAAGACTGGTGCACTGCTCTTTAACGTGAGAGATAGGAACTTGATGGTTAGTTTTTTGTTTCTCTCTTCTTACAGTGACTACCATCTTTCAAGTGTTGGCACCATCCTACATGCACATTAACCCTACTCATCTTCTTCATATGTGTGGTCACCGCACGAGCAGCCTATCAGAATACGTAAACTTGGCAAAACACTGAAGTCATTCTACTTTCAGGTGCTGGTTTAATTTCAAAGCCATTCATATCAACTACAGTTTCATTTCAACAAGCTAATAAAATCCTCTAGAATCCTGTATATCAGCAAAAAGGTTCCTCACAGCTGCAGCTATAAGCAAAACAAGCAATTTAAGAGTTTATGGTGCACACAGCTGAGTGATGAGAAAGTTTGTGCACTGGTCCATGCTAATGCAGAGGCCTGTGTTAGTCTAAGTAAGCTTCTGGCAGAGATTTGGCATTTTTATAGCTCTTTTTGACAGTGCTTGTAGCTGAGGTAGAATTTCAGACCGGACAGAGCTGGATGGACAATTTCATCTCATCATATTGATGTTGTACAGAACAATTGGTCTCACTATCAAAAATCTTACAGACACAGAGAACAGGGACAGAAAAACAAAAGGAATCATATTTCAAATGAAACACAATCTTTTTCCACAGTACTCCTGAGCTCACTTTTTCAAAAAAGGAAGGGGAGAAAGGAATTAATCATCTCCACATTATTTCATTCAATGATTAGGCCTAATTTATAATATATAAGCTTTGGTCCGTTCATTTCCCATTTTACTCATGGGCTTTTTAAACGAGTTTCTGTTTTGCTATACTTCTTAGACGACATCAGTAGACCTTTGTCTGAAGTATTGCCTTTGTCACTGCCTCCTTTTTGAAACTCTTGCCAACATTCTTCATCTTCAACTATTGTTTATATCCTTTCTGTATTTTTGCCAATTGAGCTCACAGTTCAGAAAATCCATAGGCAATATTATTACTATGTCCATATTTCAGAAACATAAGAAAGTGCTGATGGAATGGACTTATTGCTAGAAGGACAGACAGTATCATGTTCCTGTGACTGAAACTTTGTACCTAATGGGTAAATGGCCTGGGGCAAAAAAAAAAAAAAAAGAGAAAAAATGCATGCGTCTGAACAGTAAATTTAATTTTCATGCCACTGAAAGCAAGCGCCGTGTCATTACCGATTTTAACCACAACACAGTGGCTATGAAGTGTGTGGAAGCCCTGACGGAGTCACTACTCTCTTGACTCTGCCAAGGCCCTCAGTTGTTCTGAAATTATACTACCATTTTAAATAGAATGGTTTGGATGAAATTCTACTGTATCCACTCAAGTGAAAAAGAGGAATCTTATCTAGACCGCTTTGGGAATTTTCAAGGTCAGAAAACATGCATCTTCAAAGACAAAAAATCTCAGAAATTACAGTATACAGTTGAAAATTAGAGAGAACCTTGTCCTTTTTTCTTGCAACGCTTTATCTGTCTGAGAGACATTTCCTTCTCATTGCAGATAATATATCTATTAATATCTATTATCTAGTAGTTTGGTAGATTCTCTTTTTGAAGCCAACATAAAAATTTGAAGGAGTGAATGCAAAAAGAGGTTTCAACTTTACAAAGGCTGGATAGGAATCAAACATAGAGCAGAATAAAGTCACCCTAAATTATTAACTGCAGCAATTCATATATATTGATTTCAACCCGTTAAAAGTAGTTAGGCCATGTGCCATGTTTTGCCAAAAGGCAAAAGTATTCGAGTGATGGCTACTTCCTCAAAGATCAGCTTGAAAACAGCACTCCAGGCTGAAGAATAATGTAAAAAGAATAAGCTACATGATCTTTTTTCTATCTTCTGCTCCCCAGACAACACATCCATCTGTAGATCTTTGTTGATTCCTGGATAAAAATGCATTACCACACCGACCAATATCTGTGTGTTATTATACCCGTGAAAAATTTCATTCCTTGAGTAATAAATAACCCAAGGTTGAGTTGAGGTTCACAAACCAGATATTTTCAGTGATGCTATGCTCACGTGTCACACAGCTGCGTTGGGCAGGGCACGTCTCCAGGATGGCGGATCACCGCCTCCCTAAGATCGTGTTCTATGGTGAACTTGCCACCGGCTGCCGCAAGAGAAGAGCTCCAAAGAGGAGATATAAGGACTCCCTGAAACAACACCTCAGCCTAGGCCATATTGACCACCATCAGTGGTCCACCCTGGCCTCCAATCGGGAGATTTGGAGACACACCATACATAACGCTGCTGTCTCCTTTGAGAGCACGCGTAGAATCAGTCTCAAGGAGAAAAGACAGCGCAGAAAGAACCGTGCCTCGACTATACCACCCAAGGAGACCCTCCGGTGTGCTCTTTGCAACCGGTCTTGCCTATCCCGCATTGGCCTTTTCAGCCATCAACGCGCTTGCAATAAGCGTGGGCAAAGCCCTTCCCAAATCTTCGTCCGCGAAGCCAAGCCATGATGATGATGATGATGCTCACATTTGTAGTGGTACCACCCCAAAAGAAATGGATACAGTTGTCTAACAACCTTCAGAGTTTCCAATTAATTTTTTTGCACAATAGACTGAACAGTCACCCTGTGCAATACTGTAGGGAGAGAGCAAACAGAAATTATTCACCAAGCAGTATTAAAATGCAAAGAAAGTCATCCCTTTTCAGAATCCTTCTGCAGCTTTCTAAAAGTTACTTTCATGTTGTTTTATGGGCAATAAAATCTTTAGCACTCTATTCTTTCACAGATTGCTCTTTAGGTTTAAGTATGAGCTCGTAACAATGAAATATTTAACCACAAACTGTTTGTTAATGGAGCAGCTCTGTGGTAGGCCTGAAGCTTAAAGCATATTTAATGAGAGAACCCACTTGTGGGACACTGTAAGACTGGCAAAGGGAGAGATGGGTCTTCTCCGGGTTTTATACCAACCTGCTACAAGGACAGTCTATATATGCAAAAGCACTTCTTAATGCGAATTCTAAGTATTTGCATAGTGGGTTTCTTTTAATTGGGAAATTCATTGTCTTTCTTCGTTTAAATTTTTTAAGTTCTGGGTTTTGTAGGATAGTAGAAACCAAGAATAACCTAAAATAAGTTGGTATCTTTTTAATACAGTTCTTCTCGTGGTGGTTGCATAATGTTCATACTTTTCTGGAAAATTTAATATTGCCAATAATTGCTTTAGATCATGCTAGCACTTACACGACTGTTTTGTTTCAGGAAACCTCTGTTCTGTCAAAAATTGAGGTTTATCTCTGCTAGAATCTATCAGGGAAAACCAGATGCTGTTGATCTTCTCCTTTCTGTAACTTTGTCTTTACACATTTCTTTATCTCCATGTTTGCAAAGAAGTAACTAAGGTCGTGTTAACACTTTTACCATCAACATGAACCCTGCAGTAGTAAAGATCAGATGCTGAGCTACAGTTAGAATTAAGAAGGTGGTTTCTCACTGCTTGAGCACTAGACAGTGCAGTAGATCCTTCAAAGTCATGGCTGTTCCTAGACGGAAGTTAAGTCTCATCTTGCTAGATCCGTTTTTAACTTGTATATTCCTATATAAAACATGGTCCATTGGGCTATATGGTCTATAGATAATGATAGCAGATAACGGATTGCTGTACTATTGGTACACAGTCAGAAAAGCAAAACTATTAAATGACATTCTGTGCACGCTGTGAAGCAATATCATTGTGGAGGAAATGCACTGGAGACTTCTATCCATCTCCATTATTTGTTCTCTCCAGGACCCGGATAATGAAAGTACAAAATAGCTAACATAGTTCCCTCTGTTAGAAATAAGAGAAGAAACACTTTTTAACATTTTGAAACACAATGTTTTCTAAAAGTGAACATTGTTGCCATATATGGAAATTATTCAGACAGAGTTAACCCTATACGTATACGTAAACGTGGCTAAAATACATCCCTCCTGAGCTTCTGTGGGTCTAGAGACCTCTGAAAGAATGGATTTACTAAAATTTACACTGGCACCTAATATAAAATTCCTTCTGTATTTTAAATATTTATCTGGAAAAGAAACCATCCTTTCTTTTCTCTTAATCATCTTTTCAACTTTTTGAACCTGCAGTAGAAAGGTTAGTTTCTCCAAGGTGTGAAGATCTCAGCTGCTAAGTGAAAAACCATATTGTACATCGATAAAAACAACAAGGTTCTGTATCAATAGAAGTTCTGCTACGGCAGGTGACTGCAGGTTGCTAGCAAAAACAGCACAGATCTCAGTGCAAACTAATTTTTTCTCTACTTCTCAGAGGATATGTGTATGTATTTGGTGCATATGTATTAGCATTTTAGTTCAGTTGTAATTCAACTTTTGAAGACAATTGCCTGACCAGCTCTCCACACGTACCTTGACTGATATTTCAGAGCAGTCTCTGGGATGCCAACAGGGGTCTTTTTGATGAATCTAAAATGGAAGATGAACTCTAGGAGTACCTCTAATGCTCTCTAACCACTCCCAGACATTGAATCCATGGGATCAGTCTAAAGACCACCTGAAGTAATAATGCTTCTAAATCCTTATGCTGTGAATGTCAGCTCCTTAGTGCCATCTGTTTCTTTGCAGACACAGTCCTGATCATCTGCACTACCTGATAATATAGACATCATTACACTTCCATCCTATTCTGGCCCATTTTCCTCCATGGCCTGAGCAGCTTACTTTAAACCTGTACCAGGTGTCTCTTTTTTGTGGCGGTTTGGAACGATTACTTGACTGAAACTACAAAAAAAAAAAAAAACCCACATGGACTTCTTTCTTGGTCACTTTGATCCTTTAAAGAGTAATAAACAATAATAGTGTGGCAAATCAGGAGACTTGCTAACTTACATGTAGTTTTTATAAATATTGTGGATAACAAAACTATGGGTAGAACTCCATGTCCTCACCTGTGTTTTTATTCTTATACCAACATTACATAGTTGTCTCCTAAGCCATTCCCGCAATCTTCCCTTCTCCTAGTCCTTGCATGTGTCACGCTGGCCTCTCTCATTCCAGCTCATACAATTCAGCTCCCTACTCTTGTATTACCTTTGCCTTGTGGTTCTCTTTCACATTTTGGAGAATGCAGAGCTTTCATACCGGCTTTCTTGTGAGTTACAGTCATCTCAGGTTTCTTTTGTGTTGTTCTTTATCCCTATGTCCTTTTCCACTAAGCATGTTGTGTTCTACTCACATTAGTTATACAATAACAAATAACATTCTCTCTGATAATGGGAAACTTGCAAAGCAGCATCTTTTTTCTGTTCATAATTAGAAAAAAAATTATTTTGTTTTGGATTTTTTTGTTTCAAGTTGGGTTTAAATATGTAATAACAATGCTGATGTCATAGAGATTATTTAGAACAAACATACACTTCAGGCTCACTTTCAATGTTATGTATCTCATCCAAAAACTTGACAAAGGATCACATTGCTCTGCTTGGTCACAATATTTGCCCGAAATCAAAGAATCCAATGGATTGTTCCATTCCGAAGTCAGAAAATAAACTTCCATTTTTTTTTTCCCAAGATCACAAGTGGGCTAGTATAAATGCAAAATTATTTTTACCTTTATTTTAAATAGGTGTGCAATGTCTTATTAAAATAAAACAGCACATTTTGATCAGACATAATTGCAGCTCCGATTCGAAGTGAAGGTCAACGGGGCTTTGCATAAGATAATGGGAAAAGGAAAATCTAATCTGGCTTAATCCAAGCTCCCTTCACTTCTGCTCAGGAGAACTTAAAGGAAACACTGTTTTTTATGCCACTAGAGAACATAATTCAATTCTAATGCCTCGGCAAAGTTCTTATGAGTACTTCATTCCTTACAAGACTCGCACACGTATTTCATATAGATGGTAGGTCAAAGCCTTCTCAAGGGTTATGCAGACAACAAACTTGGATAAGGAAGTTCCAAATGTTCATAACAAGTTCTGATGACAGGCATTTAAATATTGTGAGTCTGCCTGAAATTAATTTCTGTTCCTTTAGAAATGTGCTTTTTACTCAGTCACGCACATTTTCAGGATTATCTAGTTTTGCTCTTCACAGGCTGTGAACCAGACCGACGGAATCAGTGCATTCAGTTCTTCAGTAGTTTGCAGTGGAGCACAAATATCTACTGAAGAGCGGAGAGCATAAGCAGATTTTTCTTTGTCATATCCATTTACTGTAAGAAGAGGGAAGTCCATTATACTTCTAGCAGGTTATACCTACCAGAAATAGCTGAAGAAAACAAGGAACCTTAGTCACGAACCAAAAAAAACCTGACTTGAAATAGGACTTGAAATTTAGCTGTAACTACAGAAACAAAATCACAACACCCTAATAAAACCTCATTAAATAAGGTTTCAGTGTATGCTGATGTGCAAAAAAATGCACCAGACAGTGAAGACATAATTGTGCATTCACGCTTAAATTGGCTTTTCTCAGTGGAGATGTTGTAGTGTGGAAGTTAGTTGGAAAAACTCATTTTCTTTTGGACTATTTCAGCTTGGGCTGTGTATTGTAATAGCTCAGGCTGGACTCGCACATTTTGCACAAACGAGATGAGTGCTACAAAAATTTCCAAAGTTCCCCATAGAAACAGATCAAATTAGCTGTCTCTATTCTTTTTTCCCCTTCAGGGACTCCATCAGTCTTTCTATGTCACAAAATGAAAACTTACGAAACTACTGACAGAGCAGTAGAAGAATTCTTCAGACAGTGCTGGAAAAATGAAGTTTCAACCCAGCATGGGAATAATCTTTCATTTATTTTCTTACCCATACACTCACAGTGAAACTTGTTCTTATTGTTTCATTGAGAAGACACTAAATATAAATAAATAAATATTTCTGCACTATCCCATCTTGTACCATGACAAGTATGGACTGATTTTCATTGTTCAGTCCCTGTAAATCTTTTTCTACTACTTTCTGGTTTATCCATTTATGTAAGCATGATAGAAAAGTAAGAAAGATTTTCTATCTAAACCTTCAGATTTTGTGTATCCCCTGAGGATTTTTTTGGAGATAACCAGAGTTGTTAACTGAACTTTGTTTGTTTCCTAAGCAAATGATGGCCCCAATTCTGTAAACTCTGTATGCATGATTTCCTTGTTAGTTTGCAGAAACAGACCCTTTAGACAATTTCAAGCAAAAGCTTTTTCTATTTAATTAGGAAACCACAAAAACATGAGGCAGTCCTCCAGGAAAACGTAATTGCATAAGTCAAGGGAATTGTTTAACTGGAGTGATTATAGGGCTGCTGAATATGAGGCAAGTCACAGATTCAGTGCAGTAGATATTCCTTTGGTGCTGTAAATACATTTTTTAAAGTGTTTATCCTGTAGCAATGCAGTTTGTTATCTTTTTTTAAAAAAAAAAAAAGAAAACCTTCTATTTCTCTGTGGAAAACTTTGAAAAGCTTTGTATTTCAAAGCAGTTCTGCTTTCACGTGATATTTGATGCAAAACTATTTTAATAGGGCACTGTAGGTAGGCATATGTATAACATATACAGGTCTTTTATTTATCTAATCTTATTTACCTAATATATAGGCATATCTATCTTAACAGAGTATTTTGCTTGGAACTTTCAGGAAATGCCCTCTTTAAGATTCAGCATATAACTTTCAGACTCTTGAAAATGGTACATGGTGTTTACAGAAAAGAAATGCTTTATGATTTCATTACATTACCTTGATATGATACTATGATTCTATGATACTGTGATTCTATGATACCAAATTATTCTGTTTCTAAAATGATGCAAGATAAGTATCTTAATTCTCCAATCATCCATAATGACTAACATTTCTGTGTGAACTACGTTCCATGAACTACGTTCTGTGTGAACTACGTTCTGTGAACTGTGAGGGGTAGACCTGGGAAATTATTATGAGGTTGCACCAAGATCTCAAAGGAAAATTTACATTTATACATTAAGGTAAAGCTCTTCTCACCTTCCCTCATCCCATTAGTTGGTCTAGTAAAAAGAGAATGAGGTGAAGCACTTTTTATTTATTTCAACAAGTGTTTTCAAGCACTTCTCTCTCCACCCAAGGAGCAGTGTGAAAAAAAGCCATCCCCTGTGCTCCCTCAAAGACAAAGAATGGCACCCTTCTCCTCCACCATCTGCTTATTCCCATGCTCCTGCTTATTTTGATGCTCCTCCTGCTTAGTTCCATGCTGGGCTGGGCTCTGACAGTATGAGCGGCACTCCCTCTAAACCACCCCACCACTGGGCATGCATGGGGCAGCTGACCATCCAAGGCTCTCTGCTGATTCAGGCAGAAGCCTCTTATTCTCAAGCAAGCTGTGGCTTCAGAGGGCTAATTGGGGAGCGGTCACTATGATAAAATAAGTTGCTTAAAAACAAGAGCTGATACTCCAGCTGAAAAATAGCATGACCACAGGAACTGAACTGACAATGCAATACAGATTTTTTGGATCTATACCCAAATCCACTTCCACTCTGGCATCTGAACAATTCACTGTAAAACTAAAATATTAGGTCAGTATGTGCAATCAGTCATCTGTAAGTACATAGTCCACAGCTTTACAAAGAATTTTTGCCTCGAAAGATAATTTTTCAAATACCCTCAACAAGGTAAAATCAAATATAATTTCCATCATGATTAGGCCGTCCACTTACCCCTCAGTGAAGTCCGCAGCATTTTCATGCTAAATTTCACATTTTAAACTTAATCTTGTACAGCTCTAGGGCTGGTCAGGGAAAGGTCAGTCAGAGTAGTTCTGTTGTAAAAGGGGAAAAGCATTCATAACGTTTTTGTGTTTCAGCATCTCTGAGCAGCAGAGACATGGCAACGTCCCAGAAAATTTACCAGTATACCAGTGTAGGAGTGGAAGGTTTTATCCCTCTAAATAATTCTTTCTTAGGGATGTAACAATCTGAGAAATACGGCGTTACAGAAAATCATCTAGCCACAAAGGCAGCCAGCACCACTCCTAAATTTTGTTCATCTTATTGCATGCACATTAGTGTGGACAACTCCTTGAAAACCTTGTTTTATTTGCCCTAGATAGTGCCCAGCACTACTCACTTATTTCAAATTTATTGTAAGTGCTTATTATATATGTGTTATTATAACATTACAACAGAGATAAACCAGGACATCATAAAACAGAGAAATAAATCCGCTGTTACAGTGAATGTACAGGTGGAACAAATTCTGATTCTCTAACAGTATCTAATAGTACAAGGGGAGGAGGAGGGAGATAAATTCATTAAAAATAAGAGGAAAAAGGAAAATATGTACTATGTGAGGAAGGCAACCATGAACCATATTATTTTCTTAGAAAAACCTTGATATAACATTTATATCCTTTCAGAAACACATGTATACGTAGGGTGAGGACTTTTATCTTCATTGGGAGCATCACTGTGACCATTAATAAGTTTAATTAGCAGAACCAATAAGTATAAGTTTTTGTTAGTGCAGTAGTGCCTTCTAGTTCCATGAGACTTTTTTTTGTTGTTGTTTATTTATTTTTATTTTATTTTTTATGTATTACTCCAGTTTTTTATGTTTCAGGCCTCAGAAGGTAGAAGACAGTCTCTGCTTCCCTGTAAGACACAAGCCAGATCCACCTTAAACTGGAGGTAAGGTGTAAAGGTGGAAGAAAAATGTATATCAAGTGTTCCAGATGTGTATAAAACAGAAGATTTCACACTGATAGGGCATAAACTGTCTTTCTACCCCATCTTTATACAGCACCTTGTACCATGGGTTCTGCTCCAGTAGGGTCCTGGTTTCTATTACTGTCTGAGTAAGTAGCAACAACAACGAAAATGGCTTACAATCACCCTGAACCTTTTTAATGACAGAAGTTATAGAGCAATTTGTAGTCTGAAATAGCACCACGCAGGGCTTAGAATTATTTTGAACATCAGAAATTAAGAAACACCTTGCTAGAGTTCAGCTTTAGAAATTCCAGACAACATTTATAACTGTCAGCAGTTCTATAATTTATGATTTATAACTGTTAGCAGTTCTATAATAACCATATATGTGTGTGTCTCTGAGTGTGTGTGTACACTCGCATAGATATCTATATTTATATCTATTTCATCTATATCTACATATCAGGAACAATTACTACAGCTAGTAAGGACAGACAGTAGGCTCAGCAGGAGAGGAACGAGCAGTCATCGTCTTTCTGTCAAAGTAATGTACCTTCCACTACATTCTCCTCTTAAAGTATTTCACAAAGTAGCTCTTTAAGACTTTGAAGCATCTGCCAAAACTCCTTTGACATTAGACTCACATGTGTCACTCTTTTGTTTCTGGTTACTACTGCCACAAAAAGATATCAACTGCTTTGAAATTTTAGTAATAGATATCAAAATTCAATGCATTAATGGCCTGTACTATGCTCAGGGTTTGTGGTCCCATCTGATCCTAAAGCCTGTAAAACCATGAGGGTTTGATGGGAACATCTACCTGTCTTGTGCCAGCCTACTTTGCTACACCTCAGTGAGGAACATTGGCCCAAAGAATAAATCCAAGATTGCCATTATGGTGTGTTTGCTCTGTACACAGGAGGCTTTTGTTTCCACTAGCAGTCTACCTGTTCAATTTCCCAATAAAGTCTTGCATTTTGGACAGCACATCTGGAGCCATAAATGCATTCAGAGAAGGAGTAATAATGATACAGCAGCAAATAGCCTCATGAATAAACCAGCGAAGTGAACATGCCCTGCAATTGAATGAACTTTCACTTTTCTGGCTCTGCAGTTTTTCTAGAGTTAGGACAAACAGCTCTGTGAGCACCAAAATATAACTTCATTTCTTATGGCTGCCTCACTTTTTGTGGCATTTGATGTCTTGGTCATCTGTTCCTAGATCTTCTGTCAAGCATTCATTATAGCAGCTTCTTATGCTAATTCTCTGTGTCTAATAAGATTAGCCTTCCCTTCATCCAGGACAGGTATGTACTTGATTTCTATTTATTTCATCACTTGTTTTCATGAAAAGACGACTCTTTTAATGTCTTTTAAAACCTCTTCTGATTGATTTTCTCGAAATTTTTGACAGGGTTTGAGGCTTGTTGAGTGGGGTAAACAGAGAGACAGACATGGTCATATAGGAATCATATAGAAAATTAAGGTAAAATTTAATAGAAAAATGCCTATATCTGCAGTGATATAATTATAAATTATCTTGACCATGAATTCTAACTGGAAGTAATGGCAGTGAATATCCAGATAGGAGGCATGTATATAGGCCTCCTATGTATTGTATATAGGCCTCCTATGTATTGTATATAGGAGTAGACAATAACACTGAGGCCGTTAAAAAGTCAGACACGTGTCTCTTTTGTTAATGATCAATAAATCATTAGCACATCTAATCCTAGCATATTAAAGTTGGAGTGCCATTTTGGGAGGAACTGATTTCCAGAAGGAGAGGTGAACTTTGTGTGAAAAAAAGTGAAATGTTTTCCATTGCCAAACCCCAGAATAGAATTTAATGTAATTAGCAAGCGATATATCTGGTGTGCGCAACTCAGGAGGAGTTATTCCTCCCACTCTTTGGCTGGACTTTCTGTTTGTATTACAAGGTCTTCAGGAGGGGACTGTCTCTCTGTATGCATTCATAAAGTGTAAAGCACTGAGGTACATTATTTTAGCTGAGGCTAAATGCTGCCAAAAGACAAATATGTTCTTTGCTGTAATATTAAAGTTCTTATTTTCTAGTATCTGTTTGACCCATGGAAAGCTGTGGGCCAGTGCACAGCTGTATAAGGGCTTGAGCACCAAGGGAGCCTTGACGTACCTGGACAGTAGCACTGACTCGAGCACTATTGCACCTTCTCATCGTCTCCCATGTAGTTTCCTGATATTTAATAAAATATTGCTTTGCCGTAAACAGCTATTTAAAAGCATTCACGCTGATCACATTTGGGCACACTTGGTACCAATCCCAGGCTGGTATTTAGGATACCCATTCCCCCTTTGCACCCCTGCTATGGCCATTAGTGGTGTGCTAAGGGGTGGTGCCAATGGCTCCAAGAGAGGAAAGGCACAGCCTGTTGCTGTTCTTAGGGGCCATAACTGGCACCATAAGTCTTCAAGACCTTCACATCCTCCTAAAAAGTGAGATCCTTCTAATCAGAAGTCACTGGGAAGGTATCTGTGCCATCAACATTATAGAAACTTGGATAATACGATTTGAAGTCTGATTCTTTGTTAGTAGTTAGATGGCAGGTGCTACTTCCGTAGTTGACATCCTCAGTGATGCTGTGCAAACAGGGGAGTAAATATAACTATTATAAATTTCAATCTCTATAGCAAACTAAGAGGAAGTAACTAACTCAGACAAAACTCTGATAAAGGACACGTGGTTTTTATTTTTTTCAAGGTGTTGATGTTCTGTTTTTTAAGCCACAGAGGAAAGGGAAAGAATTAAGTATCAGTAATCAAGTGGTCTTTTAAAGGAAATATGTATTTATTTGTTATTTTCACTTCTTGTCTCTGTTTCATGAATTTGATTTCTCTGATACTAAAGCATAGAATTCTATCTAGAAATACTGAATTTATTCAGAGTAGACATTTTTGGAGCTTACTAAAGCCACAAAAATTGTTGCTTTCTAGATTTACAGGGCTCTATTTTTCTTAGTATTATTTTTTATTTTATTTTTACTCTAGTTCACGAATATAAAATTTCACGGAACAGAGTAGGCTCAGCAATTGCTTTTTGTTCCTCAGTCCTCAGTAGGCAGCATATGAATAAGCTACGAGGAGAGAATGTTCAGACCTTGAAAGCGATACAAGTAGTTTGACAATGCAAATATCAGCAGAAAAGAAGGAAAGCTAGGTGTAAAGATGAGTTAAAATAAAAATAACTCAATAAAATAATTTATTAAGTGTAATTTTAACCCTCATCCCTAAACTGAAGGAAAGGTTAAGGACTAAATACCCCCAAAAAAGTTTCCATATGCCATGCCTACTCTTCTTCCTGTTGACTTCCACTACTTAGTCATCACATGTATCATAGAATGTCTGTAAAGATTTGGAGAACACAGCAATCACACTATGCATGAGACCTGGCATATATAAATGATGCATTTGCCACTAGGGCTACAGCTCATCTCCATAATCCTCATAAATTTTGGGAAGAAAGAGCAAGAGAGGCTCCTATCTGATGTAAATTGGCAAAGATCTATTAACATCAGTGGTGCTGGGTTGATTTACACCACCTAAGGAAGAAGTCTTGCTTAGCCATTGACTAAACACTGCTACTAGTGAAAAGAATGAGCCAAATAAATTGCAGCTAGGACTAACCACAATTCATTGGGTTCCTTAAGAAGTCGTGCTTCTAGGTACGTATTCCCATTACAGATAAATTTAGAGATAGATTTATCCAGGAAATGCCAGCAAGCTTCAGATATATAGCTATAGACAGCTATAGATATAGACAAAATTTCTTAATTCTAATCTTAGTTACACTACTGGAAATCTAGCTGGATTCTGCTGACATTTACGGAGTTGATTTTAGCCACAGTACCAGAAACTGCAGAGAAACTTCAGAAATAAAAGAGAAAGTGTTTTCCATTCATGTTCTCCTGTTTTGTTCTGGGAAAACTTGTAATTTCACTGTTTCCCATGCTCAATCTTTAAGCACTGCATATATATCCACACTGCTGAGACAGCACCACCATCATGCCTGCTTTTCCTGTGAGTACAATGTGTTGCAGTGACACACCAGATTTCCAGTCCAAGGAAGAATCTTCCGTTATCTTCTCTCTCAGTGTGCAGGAAAGCTCTAAGTACACTCTATTGCCTTCAACTCACTCCTTCAGGTATATAGCCCACACTTTCAAGAAAAAATCTTCCTGGCTTTTCTTTGCCTCGGTTCCACAGGAATTTCCAAGTACTCGCAGGTTTCTCACCCATTTCCTCCCTAGTCTTTCTGCAGGTTATAATCATCTCCTAAGACACAAGAAATTTCAGAAAGAATTCCTCTCAACAGTGACAGTTACCAAAATGATGCAGGTTTTAAGTCACACCAAATTTCTCCATTTCAGCAGATGGTTACAAAATCAGTTGCACATATTTATGCAACCACAGTAATCTCGCTTAAAGATTTTAGGGACTGTACCTGTTTATTTTTCCTGGGTAACTTTTTTTTTCTGTCTGACTATTGATCCTTTCAAAGTATTCAGTCAACTTCTGGCTCCACATAATGTTGAGTTTCTAAATCATTATACACCATTAAATCCCCACCACTTAACTCTTTCAAAGCCTTGATTTTATCAGCCATATTTACTTGATCATAACTGTTTATAGGTTATATTTCTGAGTTTAGGGACATATTAGACTTAAGCCAAAATATGTATGAGTGTAACTCTTAAAATACACACACAATCACAAAATGCCATAATACAACACCCAAATCTCTTTAATAACTGCTTTTAACTGTTAAACAGATGAATATGCTATGATCTGTTATGAAACTCCTGACCTATACAGATGTTATTACGTTCATTTTAATAAATCTCAGATTAAATCCAGATGGGTGGGGTAAGAAATAAATGTCAATTATCACAGTTGAGCAAAATAAGAATAATAATAAGAGAGGGGAAAAGAAAATGACCTGATAAGATACAGCTTATTCAGGCAAGTTGTCATGCCAAGAACAGCTTCCAAGTATTAAGTTAGTGAGAACCATAAAAGATGTCCAAATAAATTTGTTCTATTATTTGATTTGTTACACGCCTAGTTTATCAAGAATAATCTAATGGAATGTTTTTGTTAAATTAATAATATTTCAGATTGCAAAACAAATGTAGTTAGCGGATTGGAACTCTTACTCATTCTATAAAGGGGAAAATTTTCCAATTTTAGAAGAAAAATAGTTCCAGCATTCATCAGTTTATTCAGTGCCACCAAAGTTTAAATATAGTCAACCATGTGCATCTAATACATTGAAGTCACAAGAGAAAGTTGAACAGCTCACAAAGAAACAGAATCTCTTGTCTGCTGCAAACACAAGCTTTAAAGGGAAAATTAGTTGTATACTTTGTATCTCAAGTAAATGGCGTGGAGACAGAATGCAATATAGTAGAAAATATATTGTTATCCAAGGCTGCAAAAATCTATCGTGCACAGTCAGTCATTAAACAGAGATTCTGTATGTATAAACTCCACATTCTTGCCAGCAGATCAAAGGCAACTTGCTGAACGCGGAATTGCCTACCTACTTTATCTTCATACAAATGAGCTGAAATGCCCTTGGCAAAGAATGCAAAGTCATGCCAACAGAATACAGATTTAATACTGCTGTGACCAGGTATTTTATTAAAGCTGCAGTGAAGTGTCTGCATGGACAGAAAATTCTGATGAACAACATTTCAAACACGCAGTGCCTGTTGTTTGTCAAGTAAATTACTTTGTTATTGTGATGAGGAAAGACTCAGCAGACCACAAGGAAAATATAGTTTCTTTTAAGCAAGCCACTGGAGACGCAGTTCCTTAGAATTTTGTTTCTGAGTAATTCTTAGTTGAAAGAAATACCAAGCAGTCAGGAAAGTCTTTTTTTGCCTCTTTCTCATCATTATATAAAGTCGAAAGACTTAAAGAGCTGCAAGAGCTAAAGAAAAAAAAAAAAGAAAAGAGAGCATATACAGCTCTTTGTCTCTAATTCAAGACAAATGTCATTCTTATCTTAAGACCTCTCTGGTCAAGAAATGCAATTAGTTAAAATGAGGCTGGAGAAAAACATAATAACTCTTTTTTGCTTTTTTCTTCATGTTACATAGAGGTGACCACTTTTACTACTATTAGACATACAGCCAAGTAAATGTTCTTAAACAAAATGTTAAAAACAGAACTTATATGAATGATGGTTTGTAAGACATGGACTGAGCAAATGTAAAACAAGAATACAAAAAACACCGTAAGATTACCCTTGATGGAGATTCCTTTGATTTGAATTGCATTTGTCCAGAAACAGAACATTTCATTTGGGTTTTTTAATGGTAATTTTCAAAGAGCTTTAGAAAAACAGGTATTTAACTTTTTACTTTAAGAAAACAAAATCTGCATTTATCTTTAAAGAAGCAATACTCATGGAAAAATCCTGTTCAGCTCTATTAATAAGTAATGTATTCCAAAGTCACAGTTTAAATTTTGATTGATGTAGGGAGAAAGAAACAGCAATCAAAATGCCCAATTTCTTGTTGTGCTTTTTTCAGTTTCTTTCAGAAGCTATGAGAATTTTGCTCACTTGATCAGGTGGGTTGGGCAACTTTAACCTACTGTTTCAAAATTATTTCATACTGTAGATTTTCAACCACACTACTCTGAATGTCTTATAAGGGTTATCTTCACATGTGTTACCAGGAATTCCCATGCATAAATTTTGGGTTATCTGTCATAAGAAGACAAAGCAAAAAAAATAAATAAAAATATGCAATGGGATCAAGGAAATCTGACCCATGACTCCATAACAGTACAGACTATACATGTGCAGATTTGCAAAGAGGAAAATTACCTTTGAGTTTTCTTGTTTCCAATAACTTCCATTCCCTGTCCCTCTCAGCCTCCTCATTTTCCTTCAGACCACTCATGCCTCACTGCTGAAATGACCTCAGGTCCTCAAGGTTTTCTGAGGACCTATCACAGGGAGAAGACTTTAACAGGGATTAAAGTTATCTGAGGTGCAGGCTGTACGTGAGAAAATATAGCAATTTAAATAAGATTAAGACTATTAATCCCTGCAGGCATTCAGAACTGTCTGTCACATGATTGGTGGTCTTGGCATTCTCACATGAACCCTTTAATATACGGTAATAGATTACTGTGCTACTGTATATATAACAGTAGAGAGATAGATTAAGACAGATACCTCTCCTTTTGCTTTGGTGACAACTTTACAAATCATTAACAGTGCCTAGACCACTCTATTGCTGTAAAGCATTTGAACAAGTAAAATAATGATATGGGATAAAAATAGTCTTCAATTATCTCTAAAATGAATTTGCTGCCCCATAAACCATGATGGCCTTTTACACTGACCAATTAGCCCGGAGTACTACTGTGATTGCCTGTATATATTTTCAAAAGTCAGGATAGAAGGCTGTTATAGAAAGATGCAAAGAGCAGGTACAAGGTAACCTTGTGGTAGATAGAGTACAAATAGGAAAAAGTGGGTAAAAAAACAATAAAAGAAAACCTGACAAAACTCTCAGCAGTATTTTAACAGTATTTGTGACTATCTGCAGCCATAAGAAAAACAACTGTCACTACTCTCTACGGGCATGTGGGAAGTACAGCATCACTCATGTTTCTGCACAAGCATTGAACATCTTTTCTCCCTGCCTTTTCAGAAAGGTCAGAAAGCAAGAGAAAGGTTTTAAAATGTTAAGTTTCAATTAAAGATTTTTTTCAAACTTTAGAAATTATTTTTTTCTGAAGTTTCCTTTTGCCAACTCTGACTTCATATGTGATATACATAATATGTATTTGTAGTAAAGCAAGCATGTATACGGTACAAATAGTGCATTTAGTGGGAGAATCCCACAGAAATTAACAAAAGATTTGTCGCTTGTCAAAGTAGAATTGGGATTTCATCCTGAACATTTCATTCTGGACTGGAACTCCCAACCTTCTAGGCTGTAAAATTTCAAATGCAAGATATGAATCAACTCAGTTAATCTCACGAATTAAAAGACTCCAAATCTTTTAGCTTATTATACCTCCTAGAAGTTTCTTTGTGTGTTGTCTGTAGGATGTTACTTCAAGAACAACTAATTTTACATTTCTGACATAACACTTCTGATCTTAAAATCAGCAATCTAGAAGATTAATGACTGGAATGATTCTGAAATTACTGCGAACAGTCTGAAAAAGGGGGTCTTTTCCCAATACACTTCAAAAACAGTAAAAAACTGGTGCTCACCAATTTAACCCAAGCAACTTTAGGACATACAAATGAATAAGCAAAGGCACAAAGTTGTCTTAGTGTGTATAGTATCTATTGAGAAAAATGCTTCTTGTCACTCAATTAAAAATTTAAAATAAACCAAGAAAAACCTTCATTTTCCAAACAAAAATGTCTGATATATTTTGTTATTTACAAAAGTTTATTTAACAGCATGTTGAATGTCCTTAAAGAAAGATTTGAGAGCAGTTTTGAAAACTTTTGCAGCTTCATTATAAGGCTACTCAAACTCTGAATCTTAAAACCAACACATCCAATACTTCACCAAAATAATGCTATGAAAGCCCAAGTTTGTCCTGCTTGCCAGTTTGTAAAGAACATAGTAAATGCCCTATTGTGTCTGATCAAGCATCCATCTAAGCCTAACTTTCTGCCTAGGACAGTGGCAGAAGAGATTCTGTTTAAAGCAAGCCCTCAAGCCTGCCCAGTTCCTGGGGTCCCTTCTCCTCAACCAGTGTCCTATTAGGGATGCTAAAGATACATCCCTGAATAGTCCTTTTTTCATCCATGGATAAATAGTCCAAGAACTTGTCAAGTCCTCTATCAAACTACCTATCTGCTGCCACAATCTTCTGTGGGCAAAAATTTCTAGATGCTATAACCCCAGAAACTATTTTTTTAATGCTGATTTTATCTGCTAGGATTATTCTGGAAAGATGACAGATTTAGAGAGTCTAAAAATTAGAACTGCACATGAAAAAGCCTGAGCATTCTTACTGCCATGGCTCAGCTGCTCAAACACTTTCTATTTTCATCAATAAATTTATGTTTGTTGTTATGTTTGGTTTTATGTTTAATTGTTGTTGATTTGGCAGTTCTTATGCTGTCAGTACTTTAGAATACTTAAAATCACGAAAAATCAGAAAAGTCACCAGTATGAATAATATAAAACCAGTCCCAAGAAATCCCTGAGATACCTTCAGGTAATAAACCATGTGCCAATACAGAACTTAGACCAGTGTAAGTTAATTTGATAACATTAAATAACACTTGATGTGGAAAATTTAAAAGGATTCCTAAAAATTAAATCTTTCTTATAGGAGTTATTCCCAGTGCAAAGTAAAAACACATGCATTTGCAGAATAACCACAGTCCTCAAAGCTTGAATCACAACAGTCTTTCTCACTGTGGAAAGATAAAAAACACAACTGCTGACAAAATATCTTTCAGGGCAAACCACGATGCTCGTCATTCACAAGGAGTTACTAAAAGAGTTGGAAATGACTGAGATGACTACTATGAGAAAGATTGCACTCGGGATGCAAAAATACTATTTTCTTTTCTTCCCTTGATTGAATTTAAAAAAGAAAATAGGAAAAAAGAAAAAAAGAAAAGGAGTTGCCATAACAGAAAAATAAGGTAACAATGACACAATATTGACATACAGAAAACATGGGTATTTTCAGAGCTTTGTAATATGATTTCTCATGAAAACTAAAACCACCTAGAATTCACTAGGTCTGAGTTTTCATTGCAATGAAACTGAGCTAAGAGCTGAGATTTAGTGAAAAGTGCATGTGGATTCGTAAAGCTCCTAAGCAAACATGGAATGTCATTGGGGTTTGTAGTTATAATACAAAACTATAAGAAAAGTTTGGACTAGTTTGGGTTCTGAGTGCCAAGCCAATTGCAGTAAAATGATCATGCCAACTTCTTAGAACTAAAGTCATGGTCTCAACTAAATTGTCTTTCTAATTTATTTTGGTCAATTGCACTTTATAACAGATAATTGCTTGCAAATCATACTGGCAGTCTAGCATGTTGCTCCAAGTTTATTTCAATATACTTGGCAGCGTAAGAAATCCTGGAAAACAAGTCTCGTTGAATTGCAACATTGCTTGTACGTATCAAAGAGATTCCACAGTGCTGTGTAGCTCACACCCCTCACACAGAAAGGACTTGTCTCCCTACGCCAGTGGGTAAACACTCTGCAGCGGTCATATTGGAGATGAAAATTCATTTCTTTAACCAAATGGTGCCACTGAATTTTGTTTTCACAAGCTTAACTAGGATGTCAGAGAAAGAATAAAGTAAACTGGGTTCATTGATGACGTTTGGCCAGCAAGATCTGGAGGCTTGCACAGCTGATGGCATCTTGCACAACAAAACTGAATAACTCAATTGCACATTTTTAAACACTTATATTAACATTGCAGGACTGTGATTGTTCCCCCTCTCACTATATTAAATAGCTTTTTAAGATAAAGGTTTTCCCGTGAAATGTGGAGGAACAGACTAGCAGCATTCTATACAAATACAGAATGGAGACACGTCTCTGAAAAGAAGGTCTGTTTTATTCTGAAATGGTTTACCTGTTTGCAAGTCTTTCATCTCTTCCTATTTGAATTACAGCCTTTGTGGGAGAATCCATCTGAACAGCCTATGGATACAGTAATGCCATTCAGCTCTTTAGATGTTTCACAGCTAAGGACTCAGTGCCAGAAAGGCTCTTCATAGTTATGCTACTAATTTATTTCCCAAAATATATGACTTAATGTTTTTTGTTTTTCTTCTCCTACCTTTTCTCCATTACTCCGCTTTACAGACATATCCCATTAAAAAAAGAACCTCTTTTCTTATCTCACTGCTAGGCTTCAAGCAAAATTTTGATGATCAAATACCCAGTGTAAGTCTTTTTCCTGCTTGTTCTTCTTGTAAAACATCTGATATAATTTCTGTAAGGTTGTGCAACACTGTAATTCAAGATTTGCAGGCTGTATTGCCTCGTAATTGCAGTCCAACAGTGCCATCCTCAGCATCTTCCAAATAACATTTCCCTATAACTCCAAAGATAATCTTAAGGAATTCTTATAATCAGTAAGCTATAGTTTTACACTGTAAGCTTACTGGTAGGAAAAGAAAAAACAAACAAACAAAAAAACCCTAATCTTTTAGGTATAAAACCAAAGCGGCATTCTTCTGGTTGCAAAATATTTTTTAAAAATGTATCTTTATGCATTGACATTGTCATGGATTAGATTTATGAAACCTTTCTTTTGGGTTTAAAAATTTCATTTGTACACTAATATATCCAATTAACTCTCTAGAATGTTTCTGTACTATTTATTTGTCCTTTAAAGAACCCTATCATGGCTTATTTTCCTTTAAAGAACCTTATCAGGCTTATTTTCCATAATACCACCAGCATCCCAAAAAGATTCTAATTCAAAATTAAAACAAAAGACAATAGATGGACACAAAGATGAGGAGAAGAATTAGACTTTGCCTGACTTCTTCCATCATACTGCTGATACCAGGTCAGCAAATATAATAACAGTTTAAATGATACTGACAGACTGTAGCTGCACTTGGCTCATGTGTCAGAAAAGCCATATAAATTGCAAACAAAAATTCACATTCGTGCTTCACTAGTCAGACCATATTTTGTCATTACTTAGAAATTTTTTGTTGACATTAATCAGCAATAAATGATCCTCATTATGCTCCTCACTTGGCTAAATGACTGTTAGGGGTACAGGTGAGGTAACCTTCTTTTAAATACAACTCGAGTTTCTAAGGTCTCTCACATAATGCATTTAACAGCTCTGGATACACCATGGGTTTATTCCATGCTGGCAGCACAAAAGCACTCCACAGTGAACGAATTCTGTACAAAAGCCAGAAGGTCACACATAGGATCTTAATTCTCAAAAGAAAGAAACTCCGGGACCCTGAACTCAGTGGAAAGACAACCACAAATAAGAGCAGGCAAACCAGAATCTTAAGGATGTCCGTTTCCAGGACACAGGAAAATTCACTCGGCACAAAACTACTACAGGTTCCTGAAATAGGAATTTCTGACTGTCAGCACTGATAGTCTCTGAAAGACAGAAGGAGAGCAGAAGGAAGCAGAGAGAGGGAAATTGGCATGCATGAGAACTACTTGACCTTCCTGCTGTTTAGACTAGTTGGCACCACTGCTACAAGGTTGCTGCACTATCTCTTCTCCACTCCTTGAGTATCCTTTTTTTTTCTTTCTCAACCTGGACATCAGGTGGAAACAGTGAAGAACGAGCCACTTTACTAAGGTTTCTTCAAGGTGGAGTTCCCTTATACCTGGAGCAGGTCTGCCCCATCCCACTTCTCTAAGGCCGTACAGCACAACTGGACTGCAGACAGCTGTTCAGTTCTGGACTCAGTAAAGATGGTGCAAAAGAAGAGAACTCCTCCTCAGGGCCCCCCGACTCACTCCTGGTCAATCCCCATTGCATGGCTCTTCAGAGCCACACGTCTGACACCACCCTTGTTCTGTTCTGAGTGAACTGGGTAGCAAAGATCTGCTGTTTAAAATGTTTTGAGTTAATCATCTGGTGCATTTTGAGAGACAAAGATGCAGAAGCCTTTGTTGAAATGACTAAGCTGACAGGATGTCAAGGCAAGGAGTCCCCTAGCCCTACCTGCGCCTCTTCCACCGTCAAAATAACATGCAAGAGGGCATCTGTCCAAAGCCTTATTCAGAGGAAATTTTGCTCACAGAACAGAGATAATTAGGAATATTTTCTCTAGTGATAGCAATCTTTTACTATGCTTTGAAAAATAAAACAACTTTGTTTTTTAATATTATTTATCTTTAGTCTATCTCAAAAATTGCTCCACGTGCATGGTGAATAATTATATGTATTGGCTTCTTATTCACTGAGCAGTTTCACAGGTTGAAGGGGTTTTCAGCAAAATAACTGGTTATATAAATCTTTTTACTTCGACATTGCTCTTTTAGAAAATTCTGACATGATTAGCTTTAAAATTAATCATTCTAAGAAAATTATTTAAATTCCCTGCTGAAAGCTACCATGTTATTAAGCTGAACACTACAACCATGTCATATATACACAAAAAATATGTCCCTCACATGGTAACTTCACATTAATATAGATTTTGACTATGCAAGTATTTCATGTGTGCCTTTTTCTTGTCATCATGAACAATTTCAAATATGAATTTATAGCACAGTAGTGATTACAGTTGGTAACATTTTTTAGAGTCATAATTTCAGGGATCTAGCAGTGAAACGCCACTGAACGGTAACATCATTAAATCTGAATGTCTGATTATTAACTGCTTTTAAGTGTGTCTATATTAAATATCACCAGGATGGCTTGTTAACATATTTATAAGACATTATTTATTCTCTTTATTAGCCATTATATTTCAAAATTACTTTACCTTTTATATTACCCACTATGTATACTAAATGTCACCCATCAGTTCAGCTTCAGAAAATTACTCTCAGAGCCATTCAATGCAGCTGCTCAAACAGCTTGTTGTAGCTCAGATATGATTATAATGTTCAGTGCTTTTTACTGAAATTTTGTTTCTATATTCAACAACCCAAGCTGTTTTCATTAAAACTGTGCGTGATTAGATCTGCAGTAAGCTATGCAGTGAAATGTCAGGGTCCAGAACCTGGGTTTTATGCCAGATTGATGTCCTAACCGGAGCTGAGGCAGTTTAGGTATTTTACTGCTTCGTGAAAGGGGTAGTGAGATGCTTGTGAATGAAGGTGATTTGTTACCTTGGTTTTTTTTTTTTTTTCTCTCTGAGCATTTATTATTTGATTAAGCCAGGACTAAGGTATTTATTTATTTTCTGACAACTTGACAAAAAGAGTATAGATAACGTATCCTGATCAGCTGCACCATAGCATCTGGGTAAGGATTTCCAACAGTATTTTATATTGGCAAAATTTCAAGTTTGTTCATTGATTCTGATAGTGCATGTGTTCTGGCATTGCTAAACCCTTTTGAAAATCCCACTGGTAATGCTTTGTCAACAGCAGCCACTGTGACAAGCATTGCAGTAGGATATTTAGGTGTACACATACACAGGCTTTGGTGTTAAGTAGCAGTGGAGTATGTGGTGGCCAAGAGTTTCCATTACACTTCCTAATCTCACTTTCTGAAGAACTGGTTTAATGCTGTATGATACACTAGAAGATAAAAAATGAGTTGAGAAGAAGAGTGCCTGATAGGCTTAGTCTGACCAACACAAATGCGATTATTCCATAGTTTTCTCACCCATACTTTTCAAAAAGTCTCAATGGTATAGTGAAGAAGAATGGTTTACAACCACAGTGATTTCTGGCAAGTCCCAGTGGGGAGGACGATCCCCATTGCTACACGGAAGCCTAACGTACAGAAAGAATAGAGAGCAAGGTGCTCTGCCATCTCATAGATCACCCTCATTACAGCTCTGTGGCAGCGTTTGGCCTGAATCATTATTGTTGTATGTCAGTGAAGTCAAGGGAGAACTTCTTAATTTACATAGCGTGATCTAAGGGTAATAGTCAAAAAAGATTTAACTATTCATCTGGAAGATTATCTGAGTAGTTTAGAAATGACATCTTTGAGGCTAGCAATGCCCTTATAGTTCTTGAACCATATTAGAATTTGTTAGAGCAAGCAAAATCTGCATAACCTTCATTGATTTTATTAAAATAGATGAGCAAGAAAATATTAATTTAAGAAGGCTAATTACCAAGCTAAAGTATTACAATTTTATTTAGCTAATTAGGGATGGAACAATGCACTAGTTAAATTAAGGTCACAACTGAAGTAGGCTAAATAATCTAAGCCTTTTTTCTTGAAAACAAAATGTAGTTATATCGATTTGTCAAATTGACACTGAAATGTGTCACTTTCCAAGAAAGGTCCATCCTTCCTTGCAGAAAGGCAAACAAGAGTGGCAGGAGCCCTGCATGGATGAACAAGGAATTCCTGGCAAAGCTCAAACAAAAAAGGGGAAGTGTGCAAGAGGAAAATGTGGGACAGATGACCCAGGAGGAGCATAGAGGCTCTGTCTGAGAGTTCAGAAACACAGTTAGAAAGGCCAAGCCCATGTGAAATTGAATCTGGTGAAGGATGTGAAGAGCAACAAGAAGGAATTCAGCAGATACATCAGCATAAAAAAGCATACCAGGGGAAATGTGAACCTGCTGCTGAATGGGTCAGGAGACCTGGTGACAAAACACACAGAAAAGACCAAGGTACAGATTATCTTCTTTCAGCAGTCCCAGGCCCCTGAGACTGAAGGTAAAGGTTTGCCCTTGGTAGAGCAAGATCAGGTTAGGGAATATTTTAACAGAATAGACAGACACAAGTCCATGAGACCTGATGGGAAGCATCCACAGGAGTGGAGGGAACTAGCCAATAGCACTACAAGGTCACTCTCGGTTATCTTTGAAATGTCTTGGTGATTACAGGAGGTTTGTAAGGACTAAAAGCAAATGACACTCCTGTTTTCAAGAAGACAGAAGGAAAACCTGGGGGACTACAGGCTGGTCAACCACACCTATGTCTCTAAGAAGATGATAGAAAATATCCTCCTGCAAAGTTCTTCGAAATATATGAAGTACGATAAGGTGTCTTGGAGCAGTAAGCGTAGGTTTATGAAGGGGAAATCACCCTTTCCCAGTTTGATAGCATTCTACATTTAGATGACCCGTGGACAGAGAGCAATGGATGCTGCTTGTCTTTACTTTGGTAATTCTTTTGACACAGTTTCACATATCATCCCCACAGACAAGCTGATGAAGTGTAGCCTAGGTAAGTGGAAAGTGAGATGGATTGACATTACAAAACAGAGAGGAGTGGCTGATATGTAAGATGAGTGGACAACCAATTAGAAGGTCCCAGCAGGCTGGAGAAATGGGATGACAGGAATTTTATGAAGCTCAGCAAAGGGGAATGTCAAGTCCTGCCCCTGGGAAAAAAGTAAACCCAGGCACCAGTATAGCTGGAACCAACTAGATTAAAAGAAGTTTGACAGAAAAGGACTTGGAGATCCTGGTGGACAGGAGTTTGACAAATGTTTGATCGTGTTGACAAGTTTCACAATAGACACCAATGTGTCCTTGTGGCAAAGACGGCCAAAGGTAATCTGGGCTGCATTAGACAAAGTGTTGCTAGCTGGTCAAGGTAGATGGTCCTTCCTGTCTGCTCAGCACTGATGAGCCACATCTGGAATGCTGGGTCCAGCTCTGGACTCCTGGGTATGAGAGAGACATGAACATACCAGAGGATATCCAGTACAAGGCCAAGATGATTAAGGAACTGGATGTGTCTTATGAGGAGAGGCTGGGAGAGCTGGGACTGCTCATCCTGGAGAAGAGAAGGCTCAGGGGGATTTCATCTATGTGCATAAAACCCTAGTGCGGTGGAAGTAAAGAACACAGGGCCAGACACTTCTCAGTAGTGCCTAGTGATAGGACAAGAAGCTGAAGACACAAACTGAAACACAAGAAGTTCAATGTAAAGGTAAGAAAGAACTTTCTTAGTGTGAGGATGATCAAACACTGGAACAGGTTGCCCAGGGAGGTTGTAGAATCTTCATCCTTGGAGATATTCAAAATCCAACAGGACATGGCCCTAGGCAACCTGCTCTCACTGAATCTGTTGGACTAGAGAATCTCCAGAGGAGCCTTCCTCCCTCAGCCATTCTGGGAACCTGCAATTGTGCAAATTTTTTTTTTTTTGAGTCCTCTTTTGGAAAACCTCAAGGAAGGTTTCCTCATTTCACTCTAAGATCCCAGATATGGTTCTAGCTAAAAAATTACATTGACTTCCGCAGATGAAGAAGATAGCAGTGGACAATGTAAGGGGAAAGCTTTGGACGTCTGGAAGAAAAGAAGTCATTTAATGAATTAAGAAATACAGATTTACAGGCTGGGAGTCATCTGACCTTTTCTTTTTGTCTACATCAACTCAGCATGAATCATATCCTGGAATGCCTAATACTCTCCTACTGGCTATACAGAACAAGCCGGGGTTTTTTTATCAGAGTAAGTGGAAGGTAGTTTTCATAGTGATATATTTGCAATTTTTCCATTCTTATCTGTTTTGTACTTATTGTTTACAATATGACATTTCCTCTGCCTTCAGCCCTAAAAAAAAATCCTAAGAGTAATTGTTTCCTTTCTGTCCCGTTCTAGTCCTCTAGCCTCACTCTGTCACTCATCCTCACTCCTCTGCTTGACTGTAGAGCTTTATTTTATTTTTTCAATTTGGTGTCATGATATTATTAAGGTTTTAGACATAGCAACCGTAAGTAATTGCCCCAGAGCAAATAAAAGTACTGAATCTGGTGCATGTGAGGGTGTGAGCACATTTACAAAACCTAAAACGCAATGAGCTGAGAGAGTTACTTGGCTGGTTGTTGTGTACAGTCCTTATAGAGCTGGTGAGGGTTGTATAGCTGCCCCAAAAGTGCTCAGAAACTGGGTAACTGCCTGTAATAATTCAAGAATTAAAATATTCTGAAAAAAAAATTTTACCCATTTTGATGGATGCTGACATTGAAATGTGTTGTCTATTTTGATTCTCTTTTTATTTTATCCGGAAACCCAGACATGTTTCAGACTGCCAATTTAAAACATTTACTTTCAATGAGCTGTCGAAGACAATTATGAAGTAGGCACTGATACACTCTTAATATATAATCTACTTATGCAGGGCTGAATTTTCTTGACTGAATTATTATTTCAAAAAGCCTTTTGTGTATTATTAGTTAACTGTATATTACTCTTAGCTGGAAGGGAGTGATGAAATGTTGACATAACAGAAGATGTAGACAGTAAATTAAAGAGATGCTGAAAGCATTGACAGTTAGGTAAGATCATAGGTACAATCGAATCTGATATCCAACCTTTTCAAAAAAGCTACTCAAATTCACATTAAGCTGATCTAGAATATGAAACAAAACCACATACATTTCCTTGTATTAGAGACAGATTGTAACTCAAAACTAATTACGAGAGTAAAATTACTCATGTTTATCTTCCAATCTTTAGACCATGAAACACTTTTCCATCAAGTAATTACATTAAACCAACTCAGAAATGTTTTTCTCTTGCTAATCTCCAGCCAGAGAAGCCAATAAAACCAGAATAATTAACCATAAACAATTTTATTTGCCTGATTATATTTAAGATTCAGATGGATTGTTTTAAACGGCTAGCAACACATGTATGCATTTTACTTCTTAACCGATCCCTGAAGGGCAGAACTTGCTGGTGTTTTGACCCCAGCAGACACAATGTTGCTCTCTTTTCTTCTTCAGATTCTAATACTTTGGTTTTCTCATTCATTGTATTTATTATAATGTTTCTATCACTGTAAGAGAAAGAGACACGGTCAGTTTTAACACCACATTATTCCAGGATTCTCCAGCAGGGAAACACAGGGCTATTCCCCTCTGAAAGGGTTTAGATTTTCTAAAGAGATTTTTAAAAAATGTTGTGCCCATGATACAGGGGAAGGCACAACAGGCTGACGATGACAAAATAGACATGATAGAAAAAAAGATCAGCCACATTCATTATATGTACAATTACAGGTCCTTATTGTGTTATAAAGTAAACTATGCTTGTAAAAGAGATTGAATGAAGAATCATTACTTTATCACTTTAAATGATCACTTTTGTCATAAACTCTGAATTAGAATTTGTTTTCTGCCCCAAATTAAGTATGTTTAGGTATTAAATGAGTTTCACACAGTTTAAAGGGTGGAGATAAAAGCTACCTAAATATGTATTCATTCCTATCTCTGTTATCTTTCTTCTGTTCATTATTCAATTTACTCTGATTCTGTTTCTTCTCCTTATGTATATTCTTTCACCTTTTTCTTCTCCTTTTTTACACTTTTTCACCCTGTGCATCTTCCACACTACCATTAGACATATAAAGGTGTGAAAGATCTTATCAGGTTGAATGTATATTTGTTGGTATAAATTTTCAGAAAAAAAAAAATTATGAGCTACATAACTGATTTTAAGTTCAACTCTGCTTCCCTAACTCTAACTAAATCAAAAACTTTAAACTTTCCAAGTCAGTCTTAATATATGACATCTGATTTGCACTGTTACCTTTCTTCCGGTTTGTAAAGCACTTGGAACAGGCTGCCCGGGGAAGTGGTGGAGTCCCCATCCCTGGAAGTGTTTAAAAGCCACGTGGATGTGGTGCTGAGGGACATGGTTTAGGGACCCTGCTGGTGCAGGGTGAACGGTTGGACTCCATGATCTTAAAGGTTTCTTCCGACCAGATGATTCTGTGTTTCCTTACGATGAACCTGAGCTGGTTCAGAGCATGCCTGGACTGTGCCCTTTATACTGTTAACAGGGTCTGGAAAAGAGTTTTATCAGCTTCCTTGGCTAGTTTTCACTTAAAAACAGTTGCTTCAGCCAAGCTTTGCTTTTTATTTTCCCATCAATTCAATCTAGCGAGTCAGAATGAACCTGAAAGAGCTGGAATCAAAGTTAAAAATAATCCATCATAATTTCACTGTTCTCATCAAAATTACCACGTAGCCCCCACTGGAGTATAAGCCTGGTTTGTTATGACAGGAGGAGGTGTTATTAAGTGTCACTTAAACTTATGGGAGACACATTTTTAAGTTTTGAAGTATTATTTTACACTTTCAGGAGGGAGGGCAGGGAAGAATGCAAATCACTGTGATTCAGCTCAGGAGCCAAAGACAAATGCAGATTTTATTCAAGCTTAGCTCTGTGATATTAATTGTTCCTCTTTCTCTTATTCCTTCAAAGCTTAGGTAGTTTTAGACATTTTTTAAAAGAAACACACTGAGGATCACCCATAAAACAATATAAAAGGAGCTTATTTTCTGTAAGCACTGTTGTTACCAACACCACTTATGCCCAGATATTTGCTGCCCTAGGTAGTTCCTGACAATTCAGCAAGAATCAGAGGAAAGGCGTGTTCAAACACATGATTTAAGAGAAGAATTGGGAGTTGATTTTAGCCGGCTGTTCTGTTTGTTTTCTTTCTCCCCGTCTTCATGCACCTACAGCCCTGATACTATATGTAAACTGAAGAATAACTCTCATTTCCAACCTTGTTGCTGGGAAGAAATTAACATCACTGTTGGTCTCTTCACTTTTGTTATCTTCACCAAGTGAGGAAGGTGAAGATTATTGTGAAAGGGCAAGAACTGGCATTTATGTTTGATTTTAAACAGAGTGGAAAATAACCATTTTTCTTTTTTTACAATAATGATAAGAAAGAGATCTGTCAGATTCAACAGGAATAGCCCCAAATGGCATATATAAAGAGAGTATCCCTTTTGCTGACCCATTCCCTTGTCCTCTGAGATCCACGCAGACGTGAATGGAAAGGATTCACTTCATCTGTCTGTGAAGGGGAAGGGGACTTCCTGGCAACCTGAGAAGAAAGTAAGTCAGAATTAAGATATGCATTTAATCCACTCACCTGAACAATGAAAACCGCACTGAAGATTGTGATATGAAGTAAATCCACCAATAATTTTAACAATCTATCTCTATTAACAGGACAGGCAGATTTTCTTGCCTCTTGGTATGTTCTGCAAATGTAAACATTAATCAAAGAATGCTCCAGACCAATCATAACACCATAAAGTAGAGCTAATAATTACCATTAACTCAGCTATGTATACCATAAAGTATCCCAGGATGCTGACCATGAGGTGACACCAGCTAAGAATCTTCCCTTTTATTTTCGCAGCCTGTTTCATACTGGAGACAGTAAATCCTCTTTTCTTTATTTTTAAATTTACTTTATAATATATATACATCAGTAAGATCTTGCTTCTGTGAACTAGCATATATATCTGCCTAAGGCTGGACATCTTCAGCTTCTGCCAGCATCAGGAACAAAGGTGGAAGATATTGTTTGGCAAATCCTGGAAGAGGGCTGGGATTTTTACAGGCAAGGTAACTGTAGCAGTTTCCTGACACCTGAAAAAGCCTTCTATTCAGTATTCACAGCCATGCCTAACTTTCCTTAACCAAGCATTTGGATTAGAGAAGAAAGGCTTATCATCAAATTAAGGTCAGTGTCTGGCCTCACAAGCTTCCCTAGTGTATGTGTAATCTTCAACAGAACGCTGGTGTATTTACTGCTTAAATATAAGTAGTACATTTGAGAGTTTAAAGTAGTTTATTGAAATGGAAAAGAGCTTAAGTTTTGTTCCCTCTGAATATCTGTTGTGTAATGACCATTCCTACATTCCCAAGTCAAAGTCATGATCAGAATCACACTCAATGTTCCCTTTTTTCACTCCCTCTTACTGATGATTTGGTCAATTAACACTTCCAAGTATTATACCTCTGAGAGAGGCAGGAAAGCGTGAAATTGCCTTATAGTAGTGACAAGGATGAAGAAATCTTTCAGAGTCACTACTACAGCTCTAAATCCGGAGTCAAAATAAAATACAGCATGTACTATGAGCTAAAAACCAAAGAAATGATAAAATATTTATTTGTCCAAATTGTTTAATAGCCACTGATACAAAAAGATTTAGGTCAGAATCATGATCTGAAATTTGTGTTGTACTTCACCTCATCCTGTAGTTCTAAGAGTCAGTTAATTAAATTGAAATTTTCCCACTAGCATTTTATTCAGTCCTACTTTTTCACATCATTGTGCTTGGAAAGGGGTGAGAGAGAAGGCAGGTATGCAGACCTGAAATAATTGGGATAATTTGAGTACCTCTATGCTTTCCTTGTTAAAACTGTTGCTGAATAACAAGACTGGATTATTAAAATGATTGCTATAGGTATGCGTTTATGTGTTCAGCAAGACACTTTCCATCCTTTACCAGCAGTCCTGGCTAACCAAGGAGGTCCCTGTTTTCTGGGGGTTACCAAATGTGATGCCTGTCCACAAGAAGGGCCAGAGGGAGGATCTGGGGAACTATAGGCTTGTCAGTCTTACTTTGCTGGTGATGAAGGTTATAGAGCAGACCATCCTGAGTGCCATCACGCGCCATGTACATGACAACCAGGTGATCAGGTCCAGTCAGCATGGGTTTGTGAAAGACAGGTCCTGCTTGACTAACCTTATCTCCTTCTATAGCAAGGTCACTCACCTAGTGAATGAGGGAAAGGCTGAGGGTGTTGTTTACCTAGACTTTAGTCAAGCCTTTGACACTGTCCTGTGGTTTGGCCCTTTAAAAGACACGTAGATGTGATGCTGAGCGTTATGATTTAGTGGCGACTTGATAGTGCTGGGATAATGATCGGACCTGATGATCTTAAAGGTCTCTTCCAACCAAAATGATTCTATGATTCTATGCATTCCAACAGCAAAGTGGCTTCAGGAAATAGCAGAAAGGATACACAATGTCTTTTGAAGAGTAACTTTCTAATATGGACAAAACTAATGGTTTTAATTAATCGCAAAACAGGTAATTCCAAGCCATATGCCTGTTTTTCTATTTTGGAAAATAAGCATGTGAAAAGAACCTCATTTTAAAGTGGTTCATAGAATAATAGAATCACAGAGTAGTTTGAGTTGGAAGAGAACTTTAAAGGTCATCTAGTCCAACCCTTCCTGCAGCGAGCAGGGACATATACCAGTAGATCAGATTGCTCAGAAACTCATCCAACCTGGCCTTGAATGTTTCCAAGGATGGGAGACCTACAACCTCTCTGGGCAAACTATTCCAGTGTTTCACCATCCACATCATAAAAAATTTCTTCCTTATATGTTGTCTGAATCTCCCCTCTTTTAGTTTAAAAACAAGACCCCAAGTCCTATTACTACAGGCCCTATTAAAAAGTCTGTCTCCATCTTTCTTATAAGCTCCCTTTAAGTACTAAAAGGCTACAATAATATCTCCCTGGAGCCTTCTCTTCTTCAGGCTGAACAACCCCAACTCTCTCATCCAGGTGGGGACTCACATGAGTAGAGACAGAATCACCTCCCTCAGCCTGCTGGCCATGGTTCTTTTGATGCAGCCTAGGATAAGGTTGGCTTTCCGGGCTGCAAGTACACAGTACCAGCTCATGTCTCCTTTGTCATCCACCAGTACCCCCTCCTAGGCATTCTTTTGTCAGTGCAACAGTAATCTAGCTGCCTGCAGCAGGTCTTACTCCATCTGTAAATTTAATTATTGCTTCGAAACATTTTTGCAGTTATTCATTAATTGTTCCCTCCTCTCTGAGTTATGACACATCACTAAATACAGGATAATGTTAACATGTTAGAAGGAAATTTTATGTGCTGCATAAAATTACTAACTGTGAATTTTAGAGAAAATTTTCATAGGATCAATATTATAGTGACTCTCCAAAATCTTTGCTGTCTTTCAGCTTGGTTAGCAAGTATGGGGCCTCATTCTCTGTACTGAACACTATGTCAGCTGTGGAATTTCAATTAACAGCCTTTAGAGAGAATATCTGAAGGAGAAGATATATTTTACTCTACTGGACCTTGGTACAGTCAGATCAAGTGTGTCTGGATCTCAAATTTTTCATGTCTTGCTTGGTTACATAAGGCAAATGATGGATGTGAAGAAGACACAGGTTCTGTGTGAAGTTTTGGTGGTTTTTTAATAGGCTAGATGCAACACTAATGTAATTTATTTATTTTTTATCTATCAGGCATGCACTTGGAGTATTGGATGTTAATAATGGACTGTGAAAATTACAGAAAACTTTAGAAGATGTCACTTCATTAAAACTACAATCACTCATGGATATCTGACAGGGAAAACACAAGAAAAAAGTAAACTAGACAATATCCAACAGAAAACTTGACTTTCACTTGAGGTTCCTCTTGTTACCTCCTTCTGGACAGGAAAATATATGAGACTAAAGGCAAAAATCGGGAGAAAGTGTAAACAAATAACGCAATACCTGAAATGCACTTCCCAGTTCTGATGGGAAATTATGCAGTGCTGAGGGAGCTGGCAGAAGTTATTGCTAAGCCACTGTACATCATCTTTGTAGGTCATGGAGAACATGACTGGAGGAAAGCCAATGTCACTCCAGTCATCAAAAAGGGCAAGAAGGGGGACCCAGGAAACTACAAGCCAGTCAGCATCACCTCCATCCCTAGAAAGGTGATGGAACAAGTCATTCAGGATGTTGTCTGTAAGCATGTCGAAGAAAAGAAGGTTGCTGGAAGCAGTCAACGTGGATTCACCAACGGGAAATCATGCTTGACAAATCTGAGAGCCATCTATGATGACATGACTGGCTGAATAGATGAGAGGAGAGCAGTGGATGTTGTCTAGCTTGACTTCAGCAAGGTTTTTGACACCATCTCCCATAACATCCTCATAGGGAAGCTTAGGAAATGTGGATTAGATGAGTGGACAGTGAGGTGAATTGAGAACTGGCTAAATGACAGAGGTCAGGGTGTTGGTTGTGATCAGCCACACAGAGTCTAGTTGGAGGCCTGTAGCTAGTGGTGTTCCTTAGGGGTCAGCACTGGGTCCAGTCTTGTTCAACATATTCAGCAATGACCTGAATGAAGGGAGTGAGTGTACCCTCAACAAGTTTGCTGATGATACAAAAAGGGGAGGAGTGGCTGACATACCAGAAGAATGCGCTACCATTCAGCAAGATAGGCAGAAGAATTGGGCAGAGGGGAACTTAATGAAGTTCAACAAGGGCAAATATAAGGTCCAGCACCTGGGGAGGAATAACCCCATGCACCAGCACTGTTTAGGGGCTGACCTGCTGGAAAGCAGCTCTGTGGACTTGAGAGGCCTGGCAGACATGTTAACCATGAGCCAGCAGTGTGCTCTTATGGCCAAGAAGGCCAATGGTATCCTGAGGTACATTAAGAAGAGGGTGACCAGCAGGTCGAGGAAGGTTCTCCTGCCCCTCTACTCTGCCCTAGTGAGTCCACATCTGGAGTACTCTGTCCAGTTCTGGTCTCTCCAGATCAAGAGAGACAAGGAACTACTGGAGAGAGTACAGCAGAAGGCTACCAAGACAATTAGAGGGCTGCAGCATCTCTCTTATGAGGAAATGATGAGAGATCTGGGACCATTTATCCTGGAGAAGACTGAGAGGAGATCTCATCAATGCCTGTAAATATCTAAGAGGCAGGTGTCAAGAAGATGGGGTCAGACTCTTTTCAGTGGTGATAGGACGAGGGGCAACAGGCACAAAGTGGAACATGGGATGTTCCATCTGAACGTAAGGAAAAACTTCCTTATTTTGAGGGTGACAAAGTACTGGAACAGGATGCCCAGAGAGGTTGTGGAGTCTCCTCTGGAGACTTTCAAAAGCTATCTGAATGCGATCCTGTCCAACCTGCTGTAGGTGAACCTGCTTTAGCAGGGGGGTTAGACTACATGATCTCCAGAGGTCCCTTCCAACACCTACCGTTCTGTCATTCTGTGTGATTCCATCCATATTTGCAAAGTGTTTTCTCAAAAAGTTGGATGTTAGTAATTTTGTCTGAAATAATCCAGACAAGTAATTAATTTCAGATTAGCTGGTCCTGTTTAATGGATCTGGATCTTGCTGTCCAGAAGAAAGTCCCAGATTAAGTGCTGCCTCAGTTGTTTTACACTCAACTGCTCTCCTAACTTTCTCTTTAAAAACTGGTGCAAGTTACTGCAAATAAGGAGAGTAGACTCTATTAATGAAGGCAACTTCAACTTCTTTTCCATAATTGGTAACACAGATAATACCTATATGAAAGGTTAAGATGTTTGGTCTGGCAGCTATACAGAAAGACATTGCATTGGTAGCATGTATTTACATATCTAAGGTTCTGGTTTTATACTGTTCCAGTCAGTAGTTTCTTATTCGCACATAGTGCAATCTGATTTGAAGCAATTATAAAAAGCTTTCCCCATAATTTTTCCTGAGTGGTAAATTAATATTCATATTTTTCTCTATGTTATACATGCTCTAGCCTCATTCTCAGAAAGGAGTATCTTAAATTATAGCATTTCCATAACTGGTAACTTTTGTTAGTAGAGCTTGCTACAGAGAAAAAGAGCATGAGTTATTTATATTCTTTGAACTGTTTGAATTTGGCAACAAAACAGAATGACATAAAGAATAAGTTTTGACTGATGACAAAGTAAAACTGTTTAAAATGCAATGACAATGGGGCTAAACTTCGTTCAACAGGGAGGTAGCAAAAAATGTTAGTTCCTCTTGTTCTACTGAGATATAAATTACAGGTTTCACCACAGTGCTAAACCCTCAAAAATGTGTAGTCAGAATAACCCAATTAAACTAATAATTTTAAATCTATTAACTGAGAGCTGTAGAGGTTGTTCAGGCTAAATATAGATAAGACAAGCACTAAGGCTAAGGTTGCTGCTTCTCTGTGGAAAGTCTGAAGGAACCTTATTAGAAGCCCCCATTAACTTGAATTGTCATGTTTTGTGGCTTCATCATCAGACAAAAGAGAATATTTGTATAAAATGGGTAACTAAAAACCCCATTATCTGTTCCTTCAGAACAAAAAGTAAATATTGAGAGTTAAGTTGAAAACAATATTTGACAAAAGTACTTTATGTATAATTTTCTGTGTATGTGTGCATGTAATGCATACATAATACATATACAAAATACAAAATAATTTCAGCAGCTGAATTACTGTGGATTAATGCAACAAAATCAATACCATGGTTTTGTTCATTCTCCTTTAATAATTTACTGAAAAAGTTTATTAGAAGGAATATCCATAGAATTTGTGAATTTAAAACTGATATTGTGTGTGAATTCCTAATCGGTAAAAATGTGAGTGTGCATTGCAGAAGTATGATTGAAATGTCATCTGACCAAGAGAGATCATAGATATTGTAACATATGCCTGCACCTGCTTAAGACTAACAGTATGGTAGAAATGAACAGGTAACAGTGATACAAGGCAATGGGAAAATACTTAGCTGCAAGAATATTTTATTTTTCAGAGCAGCACAAGAAATTAAGACACATTGAGAAGATCCGAATGTATTTCTGTGACTTTTCCACTGCTGTAAATGTAGAGGCACCTAAAGGCATATATAACCCAGCATGGGGATAGGCTTGTGCATGTCATTGTGCTGGTCCGTTCACCACAGCTGGGATACACCAGCTGATGAAAATATTTATATGAGGAGCTATCAATGCTCAAACAGAAACACAAAGGGAGAACCCAAGGTAATAACAGAGAAAGACACAGCTGTAAAAAATTAACACTCACCTTCTTCTAGGTTCTTCATTTAAGAGATAGCATGTAAAGAGCCCATGATGTAAAGTGGCCCATGCTTGTGACTAAACAGTTCTCAAAAAAAAAAAAAAAAAAAAAAAAAAAAATTATCATTGTTATAGCAGCAGTTTGTGAAATCTATGGGTCTATAAGATCAACATATATCTCAAAGTAATTTCTGTAGACTCTCAAAGTATTTTAGACAGGCTCTCTTGCTTCATCTCTTTAGATTGTAATCCCCATCAGAGTATATAAAGTACTGTTTATCCCAGTTACTTCTCTAAAACACACCCCATCGGAAATAAGTTATTCTACCTGTAATTATCTGTTTCCTCGTGAATTTATTAATAGTTAAGCAGACTGTTTCTGGTTCAGAGAAACAGCTTTACATTATGAAATATGAGATATCATAAAACATGTACTTAAATAGGGTAAACCACATATTTAAAACACCTGAATTTTTTAAGGCTTTGGGTGTATGTTCAATTGAGTATTGTGCATTTACACTGCAGATATTAAATGTGGGATTTATCTCACTTGGCTTGAGATAGGGAAGGTGGGGAAGACTACATCAGCAATAGTCATCTGGTGGCTTTTTGAAGTGAGCAGTAAGCATGTCTTTTAGAGATCAGTTTGTGGGATCTTTCTTTGCTAAACATCTTCATTTACTCACATGAATCCCACCAGAGAAGACAGTATGTTTACAACAAGGTTCTGACCTGTTTTCAAGCCTTACAACACCAAACCAAATCCCTATTAACCTTTTGCTCTGCATGTACTTTTCCATAGAAACCCCTAAATTTTACCTATTTCATTTCTTTTGTGCTTTATTTTATTGTGAAATTGGCCAATTGAGAGTAAATTTTCTAGCTAAAATAATCAGGGGGGGAAATGGATGCCAGAGATCAACTCTCCCAATTGTGTTAAATGAGAGATAAGATATTCTTTACTCATTTAATTAAACCAAATAAAAATTCCAAGACTTACCTACCTTTCAAAATGAAGTGACATGTATGCAGTACCGGGGTTCATTCCAGGACTAGCACCAAACCTTAAGGAATTTCAATCAAAATGGGAGAAGTTACAGTGCTTCTGTAAAATAGGGTTGTGTGCAGATCTTCTGTGGTTTCTTCTTGTGAAGTTATGGGAAACAGCCCTTTTTCTCTCAAAATTGATTTCTAAAAGTGATTTTTAAAGATGAAACAACAAAAAGAGGCTTATGTTATCTACCGAAGCCGTTCTGTTTGCAGGAAAAGAGTTTAAGAGAAAATGTACAAAAGAAAAACTTTCAAAAATTCAGAAAGATTCATTTCTTTTTCCCTTTCTCAAGCTCTCCACAAGGTGAGGGGACCTTGTGAAATCTATGGGTCTATAAGATCAACATATATCTCAAAGGAATTTCTGTAGACTCTCAAAAATGTTTTAGAAATAATCTCTTGCTTCATCTCTTTAGATTATAAACCCCATCAGAGTATATAAAGATGCTTTTTCTTTTCCCTTTCTCAAGCTCTCCACAAGGTGAGGGGACCTCATTTTCCTCCTCTGTATGTGCTACCCTCAGAGTATGCAAAAACTAAAAAAAAAAATTTAACAAATACACATCCTGCAAAAAGATTTGGTATTCAAAATCCCTGCTTCCAGTCTTAAGCAGTTTCTTTAAACATACTTCCCTAGAGTCAAAAATATGTTTTTAATGGTAATTTTATGATGTTATTGGTACAGGCATAATTAAATAAGAACACTAACTTACTAGCTAGAGTATTGGGAGGAATTTTATGGTCAGTTTGCATTACAGTTCTGAATTCAGAGTAGTTGCTAGAAGCATGTTTTAAACATTAGCATCATATGATACATTCACTTATAACACACCAGAAAAGAATATTCCATCTGTTTACAAACTGTGATAATAAGCAACATTTTTCTCCCTATAGCAGCTGATTTTCAACAGTTGATCAATCATTAGAATTTATATATATATATTCTATTATATCATATGTATTATTTATTTACTCATTCTAAATTAGTAGTGTTCCAGGTAGTACCTATTGGCACCTAGGTACAACATGTAGCCACCCTGCCTAATACACATTGCTCTTAATGTGAAGTAAACTTATGCTTTGACTTACTGCCAGGAAAACTCCTGTGTTACAACCATTAGGAAATAACTGGGTCTGTTTTTAAAGAACTGATACTTATACTAAGGGATTTGTCCTCACACAACAAAGAATTCTCTATCAGGTTTGACCTCACTTTGCGAAAGTTCATTTGGTGCAGTTGGGTAGATTTTGCAAAGCAACAGAAATGTGAAAGAAGTATAAGGTATATATAAATATTGGATGCAGAGTTGTGTGTCCATTTAAGGGGCCTTTCCTTGATGTTTCTGTGACAACACAAGCCTGTTCAATGAATGAGCTTTTAGTTTAGAAGGAAAGGCACTGTGCTAGGAATAGGTTATTGCTATTTTCTTGGACCTATGCTTGCTTTTTAAAAAGTAACAGTCAGTGTCATAAGTCTCCCTTCTAGAAAACCAAAACCCCAACTTCCACGCTCCAATGTCAGTGTCCCCTCTCCTACAACGCATACAGCTGGAGTCACAATCTCAAACCTAATTTGAAATGGGTTGCAAATTAACTGAAGGAGAAAGGTAGCGTCAAGCTAAAACTGGCAAAAGAAGCTGTTCTTTAAACTCTCTTGATAAGAGAATCAGTAATTAGTTGAAATCATGCTGATTTTCATTGTGAGCTGAATCATGAAAGGAAAACTCTGTGAATTTTGATAGTATACTGAAAGGATCTTTGCAAGAACTTGAAAAGCCACATGTTAATTTATTTTACTAACAAGAACAAATATTGCTGCAAAACAATCTTACAGTCTTAAATGTAAAGATCTGTAGAATAGTTTGACAGAATCTTTCAAATGGCCAGAAAATTATTGCATGATTTTAGGAAGTCTTTTTCAGAGGAGGCTATTGTAAAGATGCTCTGTATCATGCATCTTCTAAACCAAGATGGATGAAATAAAGGAATATCTACAGAACATGTATGTTATTGGTGGAGAGTCACACATTGCTCAGAGAAGTTTGACATATTTTCGTATTTTCTCTTCTTGTATAGTATGTAGCAAGTACACAGAAATCACATCAGGGATGTGATATAATGTATTGTTATTCACTGGTGATAGTAGCAATTGCTTCATTACTCAGGAGTTTTTTGAAGTCAAATAGCTGAAATATTTAATTTTCCATTTAAAATTCAGCTGCAGTTGGTAGCCTACAAAAGACAAATTCTCCCAAGTACTGATGACAGAGAGTTATAACAAGAATTTTGTGACCAGCCACAGCTACATGCGTGAAGTCTATCTTAACTTTCTTGGACCTGTAAAACATTACTGATAAAGGAGCCATTTTACCACCTAAAGCCTAAGAAAATCTGGTTAGAGTTCATATTGCATGCCTCTTCTGTGAGCACGTGTGCACCTACTTTCATATTAGTGTGTCCATGGAGGGATCCAGAGTAACATAACCACGGTTTAGATGCTGTGTGTCACAGAGGCCTGAAGTTCTTACAAATCGATGAGACTTCTACCAGAAAGACTGAAGATTTTCCTTAACTGTTTGATAAGAAGACAAAAAGAAATGACCATGGAAGACAAAAAAATTGAAGAAAATTCCCTAAAATAAGCAGCATCTTAACTCTAATAGAGCTGAAAAGAACTGAGAACAAAAGTGATAAAGGGTTTCTTGTCCAAGTTATATTTGTTAACTAATATCCTGCTTGTAAGAAGCTTCTGAGAGTACCCTTTTGGATGGGAGGTTTTACTTTCTCTAGGACTATTGCAGCAAAACATCCTACGTGCTACATTTTGTAATATGCTAGATTTCACTAATGTGAATGTTTTCATAAAATGCTCAAAACATTTAGGCATTCCATGTAATGACTGCATGAAGCAGTCCAATCGGATAACAAAGGGCTTGTTATTCCAGTCATTTCACTAAATGGCTACAAATCTGTATCATTCCGCAAAGTAACTCTCTGAACAAGCCATTTTGCAGTGGCAGAAAATTTTAATTGTTTAGTGAAGTGATTGTGAAAGCAGTCACTTCACTAAACAATTAAAATATTCTGCAAATGTTACATTGTGAGACTAAATGTGAGACTGAATAAACTAAATGTGAGACTATGACCACATTTAATTTCAAAGAGGTAAGAAAATCAACTCTTCTATATGAATATTTATTTGTCTTATGCATGTATACTCAGATGTATATATAAATAAAAGCCACCCTAAAGCTGTAAAAAAAATGAAGAAAACAGACACACAGAACATGTTAATGTCATCGAGTAGGAAAGATTTCTGGACATACAAACCTGCTTTCTATATGACTGGAACAAGATGGGGACATCAAAAGACATGCTGCATCCAGCACAATGGGAGAGCACCCACACTCTTCAATTTATTGCACTATTTGTGTTCCACTATTCTGAACGCGAAACTATAAGGATGAATATCCTAACTCCATAAAATAACTCATATACCTTTCTTAGATATGTTTTGTTGCTCTTTTCAGATTAACCGTAGGAAATGCCAAACTCAGCAACCCACAAAACAAGCTTTAATGTAAAACAATACACCCAGTACGTATGAAATCATAATGCTGAAAATGCACATCAAATATTAAGTTTTTCAAACTGGGAGAAAGGGATAGTATGCATTATAATAAGGTATTATTTTAGCAAGTGCCATTAATCCTCTGGAACTATGACACGTTAAGATCCTGTGCCAGAAAAACACTTAGGTATGGTCTTTCCTTTAAGTCCAAAAGTAGACCACTGAGCTATATATCTGCCTGCATACGAATGTTTAAGAGAATGGTCTCACTGCAAATTTAGAAACTTTAAGCTTAATGCTGCCAATATAATATTGAACTGGATCATTTCAGCACGTAAGTGTAAAAAAGTGGAAAATGTATTGGTACATGGCAACCATAGCAGCACTACCACACAGCCAATGACTTGAATGGAATAGCTCTTACAGTCAAAATTAAATGCATTCTCAAGCTGGTTTCTGAACCGATTCCTTCACTATGCTGAATGAACAACATGCAGTGAAAATAAGTAAGACAATAGCCCTCAAATCCCTGATTCAGCCCTGATCAAATCATATGAGCAGTGCTACCAGGGCTAATGTAGAAGCAGTCTGCAGTTCTTATTTGGAACTATGCTCTGAATATATTTTTACCATTTTGCAGTCTGGTAAATGAACGTAGGCACACAAGGTTTTTAAATATTCAAACACTCGTAGAATGTGTGCTATACAGAGTTTTAATTTTTTTCATAATTACGTTAAAACTAAGTTATTTCCTTATTGTTCATATACTGTCTACTCTGCAAAGGAAGAGAGGATTTCTACACCGCTGCTATTCTGAGGTCATGCAGTTACCATTGCATGGTAATACATGTGCTTGAAAAAGAAAAGATAGGGTTACAAGAAAAGTTATTTTTCTAAGAAAAGGAAATGTGATAGATATGCACTGTGAAGACTTTCAGTGAAACATTAACAATGTGTCATGTAAAAAGTTCTTGAAAAATCTGCAAATGGTGGAGGTTCCTAAAGGAAGTGTATGCTGGGTAAGGAACTAACAAAAATGAGGAATCCAACAGAAGTGGGAGACAAAATATCCTACTCAAAGGATATATAAGTTTTTTCAGAAGCACTAACAGAACCATTCTTGGTTAGTGTTTTAGTCTTAGCCTTGAAGTAAAACATGCCTAGGACATTTCCCGGTGACATGAAACTGAAAGTTCATGTTAATACAAGGAAAGATCAGGATACCATATTAACAGACTTCATTGATTTTAGGACTTACAGAAGAGGAAAAAGTATGAAAGTCAGGGGGAAACTGCAAGATTGTACATTTAACCATTTCAAAACATTTGCAATAATCTGGGGAGGCTGGAAGACTATAGAGAGCTCAGTGAACCATTGAGCTTCCACAGGAAATCAGATTAGTAAATGGTGGCTGTGATCCTAGGTCATAAGCAAAAAGATTTTTCCATTAGGAAGGAGAAAAATGAAGGAAGAAATAATGAAAATAGGTAACCAATGGAAGTATTGAACAAGGTAACTATGAAGGAAACCATAGCTAAAATTCAGTATACATCTCTGGCCTCCAATGCTTAGGAAAAATGTACTGAAGTTAATAGATGAAGATGAAAAAATTCTTAGGATGGTCAAGGGAATGGCAGTCCCAGAGTAGGAAAGCTCAGCATTTTCAGTCCAAGTTAGTGATTTCAAGGTGACATGACTTTTTCATAGATATATTAAGAAGGGAAACATCAGTCCAGAAAAACATATAAACAAAATAGTGTTATTTGGACTTGCAAAGAAATGGATGTATAAGGACAAGCAATACACTGAGCCTGGAAATTACAGGAGCAGTGAGGTTCTACAGCTCAGAGCTGCTTACTGTAGTGAAAGTGTGCACGCTTGTCTGAGAGCTTCTTAGTGTCCTACACGTGATCACCCATAGGTGATAACTTGGTATGAGCAAAACCTGAGAATGGAGCAAATCTAAACAGTTTTAAGCCCAAGTTTGTTAAGTTCCTGGAAGTGAATATGTAGCAAGGTATCTCTAATGAACGTGATTGGATTTTGTAACAGAAGATCAAACCCAGCACTGCATTTTTAGTTATACTTTGATAGAAGTTTGATACTTCTTCAGATCACAAATTAAGCATTTTGTGGTGTATTTTATTATATGTATTGTATATGCTGATAAATTTTAAAAGTATAATATACTTAGGTGTAGTTTATGTTGTTAACCTGCTTTACACTACCACAAATATTTCATTATCCTGATTACACCATCAGATAAGATTAAATAAAACTTTTACTCCATTTCCAACTTAGAGAATGGATTATAGGATCAAATATAATTAAATCAGCGACAGAAAGAAGTAAAATTAGTAGCTTAATAGGGTTTATTTCACAAAGTTCTGTTCAGCAGTTTATTTTGTTTTCTGTTGAATACATTTAATCAATACAGCACAACTAGTAAGAAATTAATTGATTTTTAAGTCCTGTAAATCATCCGGATCTCATGCAAAGGCGTTGTTCTTGATCATAAAAGATTACAGTTGAATTCTTTCAATATATGTAACTATAATTCAGAGTAGGCTTAAAAAGTAGGTCAACTCTTCATCACAAGTACAAAGCGATGTTGTTCATATTTCAGTACATTGTGAAAAACAGAATAATTTATGATGCAAAATTTCTGCAATCACACACCTGACAACTGAGTGAAACTCTGCATCTTATTATTAAGAACCCATCTTAGAATTGTAAATGTTTTCACTTAAATACAGTTTTTTTCACCCCTATGTGATTACCATATCTCCAAACAATGTTTTTCATACAACCATTCTTAATAGTTATATATGCATATAACAGTCCTTTTATCCAAAAATATTACATCAGCAAATAAAGTAAAAGTACCTGTGCCTGTACTGCTTTCCTCTTAGATTTGTCTTGAAGAAAACATATTTTTAAAAGTCTAAATGATTAAATACATTCTTACATAAGATCTGGCTTACATTTAGCTGAAATGGTTTTCTCTAGGTAGAATTATTTAGACGGTTATAAACTTAGTAAATGGTTTGAGAGGTTTTATGCTTGCTTTGATTGGTAATTTTTTTGATCACTCTGTGGTTTGTCTTGCTAGCTAAAACATAATTTTAAATTTGTGTTTAAAAGAGTAAAAGTTCTAAAACGATGTCTTCAAAATATAAATCAAATTAGAGGAACTGGGTTTTATTTAAGATTTTCTCAAAAAAAACATTTATTCTTTTTCAATCTGTTAAGACTGCTTCATCATTGTGAGTTTACAAACACCTCCTGGAAAAACCCACACACACTGAAATCTCTCTTTCATCAGCTAGAATCTCATTCTTCCCACTTTCTGCAGGAGATGGAGCTCAGAGTTAATGCTGCTTTTAGAGTCTTTATCCAGAGTTATTTAGATGGAACTCTCTATCCATTCCCTAGGCAGTTATAAAATTTAACTGATTTTTTAAATTTTTTTTTTTAAATCCATTATGTTTGTACTGCAGTGTAAATGCTGGCTCACTTAAGAACTTGAAGTTAAATTTAGCTAAGTGTCTGTCTAAGAATAATGTGTGACTGTACAAAGAAGAATTGTTTGGTCTGATTATGCATCACGTGCGAGCGAGCTTAGGATGATGATACTTCAGCAAATCCAGTTAGACTACAAATAAAATCTAAGAATTTTGAATAAATTCAAAGGGATGCTGGGGGTGTTCTGCATTATACATAACTCTCTGCTATTTATTTTATGGTATCCCTGGAAAAAATATTACACTTGTCAGTAATCCCAAACCTGTATTTACCTGAAAAACTTTGATAACCTCATGTCCAGCATCTAGAAGCTGTCAGGCATTCGTTAGGACTTTTTTAAGTGTTCGCATCAATTATTCAGGCGATCTACAAAGCGCCAAAGAACGCACAGCTCAGTGGATGAAGGCCTTTCATGCTGAAAGGTGCATATTGAGACTCCAAAATATGTCGGGGAAGGTGGGAGTCGGGAGTTGGGGAGACGGTCTTACCTCTCATTAAATGAAGAATCTATTCATTAGTAAATCAGGTACAGGAAATAGTACTCAAACTGGCAAAGGAACTGACAGGATATTTCAATCTGAGAAACCTCAAGACTATGTCCTCAGTAAATTACAAGTAAGCCTGTTTTGGGAGAGGAGGCAGGCAAAAAGAAGGAAAAGAAAGATGAGGAGGAAGGAAGGAAGAGAGAGAGACAGAAGGAAGGAAGGAAGAAGGCAGGAAGGAAAGCAAAAAGGAAGGCAGGAAGGAAGGCAGGAGGGCAGGCAGGAAGGCAGGCAAGAAGGCAGGAAGGCAGGCAGGCAGGAAGGAAGGCAGGAAGGCAGTCAGGAAGGCAGGAAGGTGGGAAGGCAGGCAGGAAGGAAGGCAGGCAGGCAGGAAGGAAGGAAGGAAGGAAGGCAGGCATAGGAAGAAAGAAATTTTGAAGTAAAAGACCTAAGATCATTAGTGTTCCAGGATATTACTGCAGCAATTGCAGTAATGCTGTCTGACACCAGAGCCTGCTCAGGGATTTTTTCACCCCTTGTACCATGACACTCTCTTGAGGAAGCAATGTCTTACAGTAGTCTGTGGCAAGTTGGGAAGCTCCTTTGCGTGGACTAAAATGTTCACACAGTGATTTACCATCTGTTACCTTCCTTTCCTACCTTTTTTTTTCCTCTTAACTCATTAGCTATATATTACTACTAAGAAACCCTATGATTTATCAATTCTACAACGGCAAATTCCTGCAATCCTCACTGTATTTCCCCTTTTATACAACATATACAGGGAGAAATGCCAAAGATCATGCAGATAGAACAACATGAATGACTTGAACTCAAGAGTTTTGTCTTTCTCTTCACCAAAATTTCGTCCTTTTCCATTCATTACAGATGGTTCTTACCAAAACACAAACCGAAGTCAGTAAATGCTGTCTCAGAAAGTAAATGAAGCTGTAAACAATAAAAGGAAACACAGCGCCCCGTCAACAAAGCAGTTAAGTCAACATTGTAATGGCACTTAAGCCACAATAACAATGATACGTATTGCTCAGCTATGTGACCCAGGAGAAGGATGACATTTCCTTGATTTTAACGTTTGGTTTGCCTTTTCAAACTAACTATTCAGTTGCACCTGAAAAATACCTGGGGTTTTTTGTGTTGATAGCCAAGATGTCTAGTAGTGTAATAGATTGCCTGAACTGAGGCCATATGTGCGAGGAAACAGCAGGGGTGAAAAACAGAAAAGCTAAAGAAGCAGGATGAGAAAATAATAGCAAACTAAAAGGTGAGGGCATCTGTGATACGTCGTGTAGTCAATTTACCAATAGCAGCTTCACCCTCACGAGGGCAGACTAGTAGAGTAATACAACGTATAAAAACTGAAACTGGGCTCCCTGATGATGTAGGCAGGTTCTTTATTGTGAGCTGAGCCAATGTGAACCAGAAACAGGATAAAGCCACCCATCAGCAGCCGGAGCAGGCATGGAAAACTGGATGAAGGGAAGTCAGAGAAGGATGGCTCAGAGGCACTTACTGTTCACCTGTATGCAGCTTGTAAGAGGAGCATTTGAAAAGTTTCTGCCTTTCATTCGAACCAGATATTCTTAGTTCATCTTTAAACAATGCCTTACCCTTTTTTCAGATCTTCCTAGAAGAGAATTCTGTTTTGTCATGTCTGATGACTAATTCATATTGATGAGTAATAATTTCAAGAAAGAGTTACGTGGATTACAAAGGTTTTCAGTATTGCCTCTGTGAATATCATGAATTTGTAAGATGTTTCTCACCACACAGAATCTGAGCCTGGGATATTAATAATTCAAAGAGGGAAAAAGCTGAAGTGTATTAAATAAAAAAAAAAAAAAAACCCAAAAAAATGTTTTATTTAGATACTGTTTTCTCACATTTATTAACCTTGATTGTAATGCACAAGAGAAACTAGGTCTGCTCTCTCAAATTCTCAAGAAAGGATCTTATTAAAACAGAGCCGTAGGACATGTGCACAGGGCACAGCAAGGCAGGAGGAGATCAGATCTGATAAGACTCATTGTTTTCCTGACTGCTTCAGTGCATCCCAGGGCTGTTCAGCAAAAGAAAAAAATATTTTTTAAACATAGTAATAGAAATAGCTCTGAAATGTGGCAGATTTCTTTTCTTCACTACAAACCTTTCCTGTGCTTTTTTCACTAATAAGGAACACTCAAGGCGCATATAAACTCAACAAACGAAATTTGAATTGCAGGAAAAGTAGACTTTAGGTTTCTCTAGACCTGTAAATCAAAGGTTTGCCATCACAGAGGTCTCTATAGATAGCTACAGTCTAATTTTTTCACCAGAGAAGAAAATGTTAAACTTAAAGATAGTAAACCAAATCTTTTTTAGCTGTATCATTTGTTTTGTCTCCGTATCTGCTTGGAAACAAAACAAACCAAGCTATCAATCAGCCTTAGGGAAAATAGTAACCTTACAAGAAAGCATATTATGTTAGGAAAATAGAAATTTGATCCATTTTCCAAAGATGGACTAATATAAACTGCAGAATTACATATGTCTGGTTCACACAGTCCTTTACAAGAAATCAGGTCATTGAACCACTCAGTTTAGATATTCATGCAATGGCACTCAACTCCCCACTTGTTTGAAGACCTACCTGTGGGTCAAAAGTGCTGAACCTCCACCTTGCTAGAACTGTTCTAAGGAAAAACTAATAAAAAAATAATAAAATAAAAGATAAAATTAAATTTAAAAAATGAACAAAATGCCCTAAGTATCATTCTGTTAATTATCAGTTTGGGGTGTTTCTCAAAGGAAATGAGTCTTAAGTTCATAAAAACATTACTAGATATGATATGTCAGATATATCTGGTATTTCAGACATGTTTCTGTGAAAGGAGAAACCGGGCAGCATTTTGCCTCCAAAATGCTTTCTCAATCCATGGGTTCCTGTCCTCTAACACACCTGTGAGAGTCCTTTCCGGTCCATTATATACTCTACAGCAGCAGCAGTAGTAGCATATTCGTTCTTGTCTTCGAGCCGCCAACATTGTAAAAAGTCCATTTCTTTTAGCTGTCTTATTAGTGGGAGCAATCCTCCATTCTCATTCTCCCCTTGTCATTGTATAGGTAGAATAACATTTCCCTCCCCTGCCCAGTGATGGCAGCTCTAAGAAAACTCAGAGGACCAGCGGTGAGGAATTTCAGTACACAGGGAAAAAGATCACACAAAATCCGTGAGAGACTTATTATATATTTGGGTTCTAAAATTTCCATTTATACTTGGGGAATTAACCTTGGGGAACTGTTATAGAAGGGAGTGCACAAAATCTGAATAGCAACAGAAAATTGAAAGGAAAAGCTATTGTGTGATTTCTCACATTTAAAATACCTTTGCATAAAAGAGAGAAAAAGAGAGATGCGGTCATTTTTGTGCACCTTGCAAAGCATATATGCACTCCCTCCTTTGTCAAAAATGTGCATCCTTTCAAGCTACTCTCCTTCACACTACAGAGGTCACAGCATGACAGTAAGGAGTCATCTAAGCTAGCAAAAAACTGCCTCACTTAGCTGCCAGTGGCATTTCAACCATGGAGACAGTCACTCTGCTGAGGCCAGGCGACCTTGGTGAGCTGCAGAGCCTGAGGTTCCTCTGCTGGCTGTGAGGCAAAACCATGTCTCTTCTGCACACTGCTGGTGTAAGAGCACATCCATTGAGGTGGCAAAACATTAGACATGTGATGATGGAGGTGAAATAGAGAATAAAGATTTTGTTTAAGTATTTACTTACTCTGTAAACATATTTGGGTATTCAACTTTTGGGAGCCTAAAGTGAGCTTTCCTGTTGGAGAGGTGAGGTTTTATGGTATTCTTTACAAACTAATGACCTGAGCTTTCAGGCCTTTTTAAAATCCATTTTCTACACACCAGTGTGTATATTATACTATAATGTCAGTGGAGGTAATTACTTTCACTCTTCAAAGCTAACGTAATGATAAGGTGTGATTTGTTATCCATTACAGTGTTTTCTATAATTCATTGCAGAATTTAACAATTTATTTACCCATCTGACTAAATTTATTATGAATCATTAGCAAAATATATCAACAAATTAAATCAGGCACAAAATCACACCTATCTCACCAACAGCTCTCATTTTAATGCTGTGTTGTGCTTGCTGTGATTATCATTCAATCGTTTGGGAATTAACCTGTACTAGACTATTAGTATAATTTAGAATAATACCTTCCCCTACTATCTTGATTTACATCTTGTTTAACTTCTAGACACAAAAATTGTTTTAAACAGATCCAAAGAAGATCTTAAGATTCTCTAGAAAAAATAAGCTTCTGAGCACCCTTCTGACTTACTTGTTTTTCAAACACAGAGATTTTAAGGACACCAATTAATAGAGTAAGATTCTATTACATAAGTACTTCAGACTACATTATATAGTGCTAACTTATGTCATCAAATGTAATCTTCCAGACATATTCTGAATTAATAAATTAAAATATTGTAAATAATATTCCTGAAGTATCTTTTTTATTGGAGACAAATATCAGTCTAAAGCTGTATAAGATGAATTAGATGTCTGATGGGGTTTTAATAGTGGGGGAGGGCTACTGACATGGCCCCTGTAAGAAGTTCGAGAAGCTCCCCCAGCTCCAAGTCAGACCCGCCTCTGGCCAAGGCTGAGCCAATCAGCATCTCTGTGATAACATATTTAAGAAAGGGAAAACTTGTTGGGCAAGTTCACTCCTTTTGGGGGTTCTTTTGTTTTGGAGACGACATGAAAGAAACGACCATACAGACACCAAGATCAGTGAAGAAGGAGGAGGGGGCGCACGTTGGAGCAGCCATTTCACTTTGGTCCATGGGGGGACAGCAGGCTGAGCTCCTGCAGCCCTTAGAGATCAACAGTGGAGAAGAATCCTGTCTACAGCCCATGGAGGACCCCACACTAACATGTGGGACTGTTTCCAAAGAAAGCCGTGACTCAGAGGGCAGACCAGGCTGGAGTGGTCTGTCACTGGGAGGACTCCACGCTATGGAAGGGACTCATGCTGGTGGGAGAAGCTTGTGAAGGACTGCCTCCCATGGGAGGGACACCACATTGCAGCAGCGGAAGACTGTGAGTAGTTTTTCCCTAAGGAGGTAGGAGAGGCAGGAAGAACATGGAGTGGAACTGACCACAATCCCCATTCCCTGTTCTCCCTGTGCCACTGGCAGGGAGGAGGTAGAGAATGAGGAGCAGACTGGTGTCTAGGAAGAGGGGAGGGTTGGAGAATTGTATTTTTCACTGTCCTACTCTGATTCTATCAGTGAATTGGTGGTTTTGTTTAAATTAAATTGATTTTGTTTCCCTAAGTCAAGTCTGTCTTTTGCCTGTGACCATAACTGGTGAGTGAGCCCTCCCTGTCCCTTCTCTTAACCTTTAAGTCATTTGTTGTATTTTTTCCTCCCCATCCCACCGGAGAGCGATAGGAGAAGGTGAGCAGTTGTATTCTTGCTGGCTGGGTGGACTTAAACCACAACATAGATATAAAAATAAAATGAGATATCATATATACTATAAATGACTTTTCAATAGCATAGATCAGAAGGGCACGTATGAAGCCGTCAATTCAGAAAGAAAGGTAGATTAACAATATGTAATAAAATCTGATAATAAAAGATTTAGTGTCTCTGCTGCTTTCTCAGTAGATGTTGAAAGCTGACCAAAAAATATCATACAATCTGATTTCCCATTCTTAATAAAGACTCAGCGGAAATTTGAGTATCTTTTATTCGGAGTAAGTAATATGCCACCCAGTTAAGAACACATAAAATTGCACAGAACAGAGGTCTAGGTAAAGTTAGTGTGACTAAGACAACAAAAGGCAAATATATTTCACAGTCCCTGACAAGAGAAAGAATGAAATTATGATTATCTAATGAAAATGTTTCTTATCCTACCCAAAAAGATTACAAAAGATCAAGGAAAAAAGCATGAGAGATCTGAGCTGAAGTATGGCTCGGTGCTGGGTTGCGTGTGTGTGTCAGAACTTCACTTGACAGGATTGTTCATTCAAGACAGTTCATTTACTTAACGTGCTTTTTCCTCACAACTTGTGCAAATTAAACTGTAAGTAATAGTTTAATAGACATCATAAATCTCACATTATTCACACAGTAAACATAAACTTGATCTCTATCTCTTCTCATTGTCTTCGCAGATCTGTCTTGGCTTCCATATTGGAAGTGCTGGAGTTCCTTCAGCTGGCAATACTGATAGCCAAGTAGCTCTTTACTACTTTGTTGACCCTCTAGTTTAGTCTTTTGTGTGGCTTGCAGACCAATGCACTTCATTAACACAGCACAAGTAAAGCAGTCACCTGCCTTTCCAGAGAACAGATACAAAGGTTTCTTAAATCTTCTTTTCTGGCAGCATTCAGTGGGTTTGGACTAAGAATAGAAAAAGTATATATAAATCTGTTTATCCTCCTGTTCTAGGAAATTTGAATTTGGGAAGAAGAAAAAAATCTGTGTATCTTAGATCTTTGAAGTTGTGTAGTCATCCAAATGTACCAATGATCTAAACCATTCTGTTTAGTTTTCCATTAAAAGCTACTGGGAATGACTTTGTATAGTCAAAAGAAACTGACAGGTAATTTGAGATGTTCTTGTCACTCATCTTGTAGATACCACTTGTCAACGGTAAGTGGAGACAGATTTTCCCAGTATTTCCTGTTTCCACTTCTCCAGACTGCATATGGATTGATTTATTCCTTCCTATCCATGCATCATGATGGCACTTGCTCGCTCTCTGTCTGTGAATTTAGTTCATTTCCCTTTACATGCAGTTTTGCTGACAGTCAACTCTGTCAAGTACATATTGACATAATACACTGTCTAAATGCAAGGTGGTTTAGGGCTATGCCCAGCTACCTCTGCAGGAATATTCTAACTTTCGTTTAAATCATTGTATATACTTTAATATATTCAAGGCCAGAGTTTTTAGTGTGTCAAGATCATCAGATCTTCTGTTAGACATGATGATAATACATCTTTGGCTCAGACCACTGGGGTGAAGACACGTACAACCGGGCTGGATCAAACTCTAGAAACATGCTGTAAGAGTGAATTAAAGTACTCTTAAAAAGCACTGACAGTCATCACTGAACCATGGTTCTGGCTTCAGGACAGTACATGTTAGCTTGAGGTACCTGGTTGGCAGGATCCCATAGGAAGCAGTACTGAAGAGCAAAGTGGCACACAACAGCTGATGATACACGTCACTGACGTGAATTAAGACTACAGAAAGCATGGAGCCACTGTTTAATGGGGCCAGAGAACAAATGACATGGCACAGATAAGGCCGTGGCTGAAAACAGCCAGCATGGATTTTCCATCTATGCATGAGGTGATTGTTTTCTACAAAGAAATTATTGGTGAACAAGAGGAACACTGAGGAGGTCATTTACCTTACATTTAGCAATGTTTTCAGTATAGATTCCCATAGGGTCCTAATGCCAAACTGGAGAGATATGGCTTTGATAGGACAGTAAAGTGGATAGACAATGATCCAGATTGCCAAAATGAGAAGGCTGTAACCAGTGGTACAATGGCCAAGCTGTGGCCAATTTCCAGTAACACTCAGGAGTAGTAATCATACTGAGGCCAATAGTGCTTTTTGGTTTTATTAAGTTTATGGATGATATTAGACTGGGGGAGTGTGGCTGATACAAAACCAACAGCAGGTTTACTCTTCAGAAGAACACTGGCTGACAAGAGAAATGCATTTGCAAGAAACTTATCAAGATCAACCATGGGAAATACCAAGTCCTGCATCTCAGAAGACTAACCCAATAACTGGTAGAGACTGGAGGGTGACTGACTGGAAAGTAGATTTTCAGAAAAATACTTGGGTGTCCCTGTGGATGCCAAGCTGAACATGAGTCAGCAAGTGTGCCCTGGTAGTGAAGAAAGTAAACCACATCCTGGGCTGTACTGTCAAAAGTTGTCACCAATTTGAAAACCAAAGGGCAGCTCAGGTGGCAATTACTCCTGAGAGGAGTGTTATCTCCTATGGGAGGAAAAGAAAAGAAACTAAAGTGCTCAAGGTGGTAATGAATGGAGGGCTTAACATGTCACTTATGGCCACAGGCAAAGAAGCAGGCTGGACTAGGGGGAATGAAAATAATTTGATTCAAAACAACAAAAACAACAAATCATCAATTAAATTAGTGTAGGACAGAGAGAAAAAGAGAACAGTGAAATCTTATATACATACATATATATATATGTCTCTATACCTTCTCTCCACTCCACCCCTCCACTGCTTTAAACCTTCACACACGTGGTCGGCACCCGAGGTGGAGTGGGGGGAAATACAAGGAAGGGGGGGCATGGTCATTTTAACCTCTGGCATGAAGTTCCAGACTGCTCTGTGTGACAAACTTCCTCTGTACACGTAGCCCTCTTGCCCCACAGGAGATAACTTGGCACGGCCACCTTCATTCCAAGTGTGTGTGAGGTGTCCATTGTTCGGGCCAACTTCTCCAGCGTTGCACCAGGCTGGTTCCAAATCCCAAATCCACCGTGTTTCCAGGAGAGATCCGGGTCTCCACATTCCAGAGGTGCCTTTATCCTCAGCTTTTCAACCGTTCCTCTATTCTCTCGCCAGTGATTAATCATTCCTTAGTATGGGGGAAGAGTCTCTGGGTTCCTGCATCCCAGTCCCTCTTCCTTCCACACACCCCACACACACAACCCCCACACACAGAAATCAACAAAGTTAAAAGTCTACTTGCTACACAGAAGATCTTTACTGTCCCAGTATATACTTGAAGAAAAGTTCTTGTTGCCAAGGTGACTGCTTCAGCAGATCTCTCTTTCATCCTTCACCTTCTGAACAAAAAGAGTTCACCAAACAGAGAAAGAAACCTGTTCCTTATTCCTATTTATAATGTTATTCAAAGAGGTGTTGATTGACACAGCTTGGACCAGGGGGGGGTGCAAAATTGGAGCCAGGAGCTGCGTTTTGCAATGTGAGTTACAGGGGCCGGTAGCCCCTTCTTCACGCTACCTGAGCAAGCCATAACAAAAGGCAGCAAAACCTCCTTTTGCACCCAAAAAAGAGGGGAACAAGCCCTTGCCCTGGAGCTGAAATCCTAAACAAAGGCAAAAGTGTAGCTAGTTGGTCGAGGGAGGTGACATTCCCCTCTTCTCAACCCTGGTGAGACACATCTAAAGAACTGTGCCCAGTGCTGAGCTCTCCCAAGAGAGTCACAGGCATAGTGGTGTGACTCCAGTGGCAGGCCACTGGTCAGGGATTTGGAGTACATGGCATACAAGGAGAGGTGAGAGAAATTGGTTTGTTCACTCCGGAAAAGAGTAGAGAAGGAAGAAACTGAAGGGAGGATATAAGGAATACAAAGCCAGGCACTTTGAAAATGGACAGCAAAAGGACAAGAGGCAATGGACACAAACTGCAACAAGTGGAAATTTTGTAGGACAAAAAAGAAAAAGTTGTTCATAGTAGGGGTGATAGAACACTGGAACAGGTGCCCAGAGAGGTGATGTAAGCTACGTCATTGGACATACTTAAAACTCAGGTCCTGTTTTGAGTGGGGAGTTGGACTAGGCTTCCCTCAACCTAAATTACTCATGGTTCTATCTGTTTTATGTTGTCATTGCACTGACAACTTATTTTTCTTTAAAATTTACAATAAATAATACATATTATTCTGATAGGAGGCAGAATATGTTCTGACATAGCATATGATGGAAAAAGATAGACTGAATTATTTATAGCCACAGTTTGATGGAAGAAAACAAGGATGAATTCCTTGGGATTTGATACCAAGACTGGAACCACAACTCACTTTTATTTATTTATTTAAAAGCATAATTATACACTGCATGTTCTAATTCCTAAAAGTTGAAAATGGACATTGAGTATTTTTCATAAAGTAGCTAGTGGACTGATCAACCTATGAGGTTTTTCTTTTTCTATTTTAACAGATAACTCTCTGGATCTCTTCTTGTAGTCATAAAACCCCAGAGAAAAGTTCCCAGTGTAGCACATCTATACTTCCTTCTTCCTCAGCAACAACAACTTGACACTTAGAATATCATCACATGCAACTGAAACTGTCAAACTCTTCCTGCTTCTGTTGTTATTTATGACTTGTTTTAGAGTGTTCACGGTAAAATTTCTCCATAAAGTTGCTTTCAGAATTTTAAGCAAACTCACCATGACTATGCAGCGACATGTAAGATTTTTTTTAAAGGAATTTATAAAGTGGAAATTTATAAATGGAAATTTATAAAAGGAAATGTTCTTCTTTTTATTGGCATGCCAATAATAATAAAATTTTTAAAATGTATTCCAGGTTCATTCTGTGAATTACTTCATGTTTCTTTGCTGAAAAGTCTCCATGGAGATCTTAAGCTTAAGTAGGGTGCTCAAAAAATTAAAGAACTGTCAGACAATGTGCTTTTTGTGATGAAGCAGAACAAGTTATTTTTAAAATGGTGGGTAACAAATTCATATAACAAGATAATCACAAAAAATAAGCAAACCCCGACAACTTAACAACACATTTCAACAAATAAATCTGAATAATGAAAACATATATGCTGAGATTGCGCTCTGTTCATACACAGCTCATTAACAGACAAATTACACAGAGTAAACAAATTAAGCCTTGCTGACATATTTCCCAGGCATTAATTATCATTGTGAGAACATTTACATTAGTAAATAGGTTTCTTTAAGAAATATCAGGAACATAGTTAGGTATGAAAGTACACTTTGTGACTGATCAATAACAAAGCCTGTCTCTATGGCCACTGAAAAATTTATAGTTTTGAGGACAAATTTATCTTTGTACTTAAAACAGAATTGCATCTTAGCTCATCAGAAAAACCTCATGACTCTGTACTTAAGATCTTTCACATGTAAAAGGAAAAGATTTCTCAAGGATATCTAAAAATCATCTAAATATTTACTCCCCAGCCTGTTGCAAGAAAATTATTAAAAAATAATGAGAAAAGAGACTGAATAATTTTGCAAGCATAAAAAGAGATCCAAGATCTTCTGCTTTCATTGACATAATTAAGTATGAACATGAAAAATCGATTAGTGCAGAACTACATCATCAGCTGTATCATTAGGTTACCTGATAAAACATTACACATCATGAATTTTAGAATGAATATGTACTTGAAATAAGGTTAGACAACACTATGTTGACCTTTCTGGAGCAATCAGTCTCGCAACTGACTTTCCTCAAAGCAAATATCCTTTAGTTATTTCCCAGCAGCTCCAGGGTCAATTTACCATTAGCTCTGAGTCTCCAGTAAAGATTATGATTGTTCTGTTCACACCATGGAAACATGCTTACAAATCTGAACTATGCATTTTGTCTCCTTTCAGAAGAGAGATTCCATAGAGTCTCTTGATAAATGCCACCAAGCTTCTCCAATCTTTATGGGTCTACAGCTTCATTTCCTCTTACCCAACACTGGTCCCGCAATCCCAACGCTGTTTTGCTCCGAAGTTTCTGGAGAGAGAAAAAAACATACTGCCTTAGCTATGAAAATTCTGCAGCATTCTATCCCTTTATAACATCTTTCATGCCATGAGTTTAAAGTGCAAGTGCTTTTCTCTGTCTTGTGTAATGACAGATTTTCAGGAAATTACATAGGAACAAAACAGGTTCCATTATATGTTATAATAAGTTATACTTCCATTTATAACTGAGTGACTCTTAGATACAGAAAGATAAAATTACTCTAGAATTATTAACATTATTATTTACCAGTATTCTAAATGAAAGTGATGGATATGCATCTTCATCTTATTCCTGGTATAAACAACATAATACATCCCTTAGCAGTAAACACATTATTTTTTTAATTATATTTCTATAAAGCAATAGAATTATGTAAAAGGTGTTGCAAAACAAAGAACGCATCTGTACTCAAAGTAATTTAAAATGTAATTTGGATATGACAGCAGCTAACTCTAATGCTCCTGTTTCTTGTGTACACATCTCAACAGGCATGGTAGATCTTGTTCTAAAATATTTGTTGTCCTCCATTAATAAAGTTCACCTGTGCTTTTTTCCTTCTGAGGCAGAGAAAGCATTGGAGTTGCATGTATTTGTGAGCTTAATCACAGTCCTTGCTAGATCTTCTATATAGAAAGTCAATAGACTGTGTTAATTGGACCAAACCTTTGTATCACACACAGCTCTCTAAAATTATTAGCTGTGAACAAAGTATATTTATAGTTCTCAGCTGTAGTGTACATAACCACTCACCCAGGAGCAGACGTCTCTTTTGTGGGCTAAAGGACTCCGTAATGAACTGCTTCGTTCTCCAAATACTACGTCTAATAAACCCTTTCCAGCCATTTCCATATTATTCAGGTTCCCACCATTGTTGATCTTGTTTCCAACTTTAACCCCTTGAAAATCACATACCAGGTAGAATAAATGTTCACAAACAATTCTTAAGCACATTTTTTTATGCTGAGTCTATGCAACCTATGCTATAGCCTATACTACCGAGTGAAAAAATAATTAATTTCTGGCACTACCCTTCCGAGATTTCACCTCTGTACTGACTGTACCTATTATTTTTGCCTACTGTACCTGCTTCTTCAGGTGTTATTCCTGGCAGCTGGGCTGACTACCTTCCTGTGAAAGTGCATTTTATTGAAAAGCAGCCTCCAATACCTACACCCGAGATAGTCGCTGGAGGTTCCATTCACTATCAATGGATAGGAATAACACTAACAATGTATTGTTTTCCTCATCTTAAATATATAACATTCTAAGCCCTCTAAATAGTAGTTTCTCCACTGTCTACAAAGACACCCTGGGGTGAGGTCATCTATATTGCACACATGATATAAAATCCACAACCAGTAGCAGTGCCATTCTTTACAACCCCTCTCCACCCCATCTGCAAAGCAGACATCGTGTTTTTCTCAGTGAAAGTTAAAACTGTAAAGTTATGCCACAAGCATGAGAGGAATCCATAAGGTGACACTGCACAGTTCTTAAAATAGCACTTGCCTCCTGGCAGGAGTGAGTTGCTGCGAGGGATTCACATGAGGAGAATCTACAGTTTGTTAGTGAAGGATACAGGGTATGTATCAAAAAATAGAGTTAGAAGGGCGAGGGTGTCAGAGGAAGAAGAGGAAATAAACACTACAACCAGCAGTCAGCTCTTCAAAGAGAAGACAGGATGTAAAATCAGATTTCTTATAAATATTTGAAGTCAAGATTAAAGAAAGAAAAGAATTTAAAACTTTCTCATGCAAGACCTAGGAGACAGATACAAATAAGTTTGTGACAGGCAGAAATGTCAGCCTTTGGACAAATCTGATGTGGGCAGTTAGGAGGAGAGCAATGCCAGTAACAGTGAAACCAAGTGCAGGAGGCTATACTCCATGGGGTAGAAGACCAGAGGAGGAGTTTGTGCAGTAGTTTTCAGGACTGCAGTAAGAGGTCAGGCTGTCATTGTGCTGTAACTGAAAAAGCCGAGTTATGTGGCAGCTCCAGTTATCTACACTCGCTCAAGCATAAGGGTTGCATTCAGTGCATGATCTGGGTTACAGAACCCAACAGGACATTTAAAAGGCTTTCTGTCCCAGGCAGAGAAAGTAGGTCATATCTTGGTCTTGCTAACACCTCTGGATGTCACAAAAGTTTTCAGGATCCAGGATACTGCAGCTTGTCTCTCTAAGAGCTCTCAAAGTGCATTTGAAGTAGATCTCTGACAAAGTTGGGTACCAGCTCAGCCAGGGTACAGACACATAGAGCCATAGCTTCTCCTGACCCTCTTCTGATAGTTTAGCAACCAGCACTCACAAGGACGCCGATTACATTCACCCAGCGACACTCCTTCAGGCATTTTAAACTTTCAGCACTGCAGTGCAATTAATTGTAAGGACACATAATAGCGTAAAGACTGCTGACCTAGGAGAGAGAAATGAAAGGCAGGCGTGTTTCAGAGGTATTTGTTGATGCCTTAGCTAAAACCAGATAGAAGTCAGAGGATTTGGTTGACTAGATATATGTCAATGATAAAATGTCTGACTTCTTGTACAATGTATTATTAAGGCCTTTTCTTATTCTGTGACAATCTAGAAACTCTTAGTCAGGAAGTGAGATGTGATATCAATAAATAACAAGAAGAAGAAGAGTATGTAGTTACAGCATATTTTGACGACACCAACAGTTCAGACAAGGAAAATCCTGGGTCAGGTGGGAATAGGAAGAAATTGTTAATCTGCTTTGAATATATATATATAGTAATTTTTAATCCTGCTGCAGCATGACAGGAAATAATATTATGTGGGGAAGTTGAATACTGCATATGTCAGTTTTGGGAAAAAAAAGAAAAAATCTTGAAATTAGATTGACCAAGGAACAGAAAGGAAAAAAAAATCTGTCTGCCCAGGAAAGTGGTCATGAGGTTTTTTGAAAAACTGTATAAAAACCAGTTTTGCTTCAGGAAGGAGCAGCTATATAAGGGTATAGAAATAACCAGTTGTGATGTCTGAAGGATGTATGACCTCCACCACAGCTCAGACGCATATTGTTCCCCTTTGACAAAGATACTTGCTGCCCTAATATCTGACAGCACAGATACATGAATGGCAGCAAGGAACAGGAGTACTGTGATAGGCCATTGCCTGCACCAGAATCTTGGAAATCCTGCATTTCTAGTGCTGTTGCTAGAATGAGGGCACGTGAGGCAGCCACAGTAGAGGCAAAAGCACGGTCTATCCAAGATTGCCCTCCCTGCTATCTCCAACTGATGTCTTAGCTCTCCATAAAGTACCTTATTTCAAATAAGCAAGTCTTGCAGGGGCTAGTTGTTTAGCTGAATTTGTTTTGACTTGGGAGCTTAGCTAAACTCATTAAACATTGTGTCAGAGTCAGGGATGCAACCTAGACCTAAGACAAGACATCTGTCCATAGTCTAAATGTCAGATTGCCACGGTCAGTAGCACAGCTAGTCAATTCCTAATTCATAAATGATCACGCACTATAGCTTCATAGGTTTTTCTTTTTCCCTACATTGTTCTTCTCCTGACTTTTCAGAAAAGCTTATTTGCTATCGCATGCTTATATTTTGGACGGTCCTGAGGGAATTTACTATATTGCCTTTTTTTAAAAAAAAAAAAAAGTTGGGGATGGGGGGAACTGTTTTCTGCAGCACAAGAGAAAAAATTTATAAATTTTGATCTGAAGACCACAGTGAAAAACACACAGCTATCCACTATCTAAGGAACATCACTGGGATGTTACTGATTAACAGCCAGTGTGTGTTGATTAATTAGGGCACGCTTGGAATTCCAGTACCTGTTCTCATTGGCTACCAGAGATGAAGGTGAGGTAAAAACACAGTGCTGCCATGGGTCTCAACTGTGTACAACATACCTGTAACGTGTTTAGCCCTGATCTTTTCTAAAATGGAACAGCTCAAGAAGTCTTGCTCATGGTTACTAGGGAGATTAAAAAAAAACATGAAACCATCAATGGTGATGACATTCAGTTGAATGTGAATGTCAACATCTGTGAAGGGGGCACCTATGCACCAACTATCGGCTCTCGGACTCCATTGCCGGTCTCCACAGCCCTTCTGCTAGCTCTCTTTTCATGCCCAAGCCTTCCTAAAACTACCAGTGACACTTCCTTGTGTACAAAGGCCATGCATATACTTTTGCTTCAGACAAATTCTAACTGACAATCACTCTAGGATGTTTGTGCCCCACCAAAAAGAATGGTATAGAAGACGTTTGACATATCCAGCCTTTCAGATGAGAAAAATTGACTAGGCCCAGTGAATTTCAATTTTTCAGATTATATTTATATATTAGTTACTTATTCCAAGGTCTTTTTCCAGTTTAATGAGAATATTATTTGAAATATATCAATTTTTCTCCTCTGAAAGACCATTCTTATTTTTTAATTACTGTTCTCTGACACCAGTTGATGAAACCAAGACTTTCCAAGTGCTTGGTTTCAATTACTTATTTGTGAAGCAGAGGTAAGAACATTTTCCAGCCTTATAGTTTTGTATTATAAGGAGTAGTAAATTAGAAACCGCAGGATGCTTGAGAATGAGGAGTTAAGTTCTTCTGGTAAAATTTCATTTTAAATTATTGTTTACTTTTGGCTCTTCAGGTTTACTCCTAAACACCTACTGTATGAATAAAGTTTTATTCTCTCTGTAGACAGCTTTAGAATGAACCAACATACACTAACTTATTTTTATTCTTACTGACTTTTTTTTCTGAGAAATGCTACTAAAAGTGTTAATAATATTTTGATTTCATACTGGCTCTAACTTCTTCATTGTCTTTAGCTAACTTTACACAATCTATTCCACATCAATAACACAAATTTCTTTTGGAATTAGTTCTTGATTCCACAGCAAAAAACTGGAAATATACACGGGGGGGAAGGAAGATATCTTCCTGCACAGGGGGAACTCATATGACGCTTACTCTTACTCTACCTGTTTTGCCCACCTAAACAAAAGCAAAAACAAATGTTCAATAATGAATTGTTCAATTCATTTCATTGAGGTTGTTTAGACGAAATTCTTACCTGAGAGTGTTCAAAGTGACAGAACAAAAAGAATCAGTTTCACCAAATATCTCCTCACCGTCATCAAAGTAACAGGATTTTCATGCAAGTTCATCCATTTCAGTTGCTTTTTAGTTCTCAGAGGCTTGTTTTCATTAAATAAAAAAACAATCCAAGAGCTCTCACAGAGGAGACCTGGCTTGCGGAAACTTGTTCATCTTCCCACATGTGGGATGTGGTACAAAACACTTAATTGGGGTGCTGACATGGGTTACGTGCTTATGATTAGAATTCTGCTGCCATCAAGAGCATTTTTCTTTTATAGCAGATCATAGACCAGTATTTGGATTATTGTCATGGTGAACTTTCACTGAAGCAGAAACTTCAGCTCACTCCATATGGAGAAGTCTCTAAGTAAAAAATTACACTTTACTTACTGTTTTTGTTACAAATTTCATGAGCGCTATTGGTTCTAATGTTGATGGTGTTGACTTCTTGCAGGAAACATTCAGTGGCTTGACTGCAGAGAGCTTCATTTCCCCAGCAAGGGGTGAAACTGTCTGTTCTCTGTTTTTAAAATCATAGTTTTTGCAATGTTATTTTACTTTTACACAAAAAAAAAAAAAAAAAAAAAAGTGTGAAGGCACTATTACTGGAGAAATATACCAAATCAAATCAGACCAAATTTGTTTTCTCCCATCCTGAATGTTTGTCACTCAAGGGAAGGATTTCCAGCTTTATTATAATTTGTTGTAGAGAAAACTGATTTGATGCAGAACAATCTCTTTCAGACCATCAAAACAAGAACCAGAGCTCGAGGGAACAGGCAGCTCACCCTTGTTGCGTAGACTTTACCAGGGCACACCACCTGCAGTTCTTTCAGTGTACTTCAGTCAGTTAATTACCTTAAACACATATGATGTGGCTCTCACACTCTGTTCTTAACAATCTAAAATCACAGCAATTAGTTTGAGGATTTTATTAACAAATGCTGTGGATTTCTTCCCTTAGGTAGGACAAAACTGGCAACTCTTGAACAGCACCTGCAGTCAGAAGACTACTCCTAGGGTGGTCATGCATCAGGGAGAAAAAAAGACAAGACAGCAGCAACAGAAAGAAAGTACATATTCCCTTTCCACAGGCTGAAAACTGAGGCATAGAGAGGGAAAGGGATTTATTGAAGAGCTCAGCTGCTGGTGCAGCTGGAATGAAGCTTGGTATTCTGGCGTTCCACATAATGTCTTACCTACCAAGCTGGTCAGAGTTTCACACATCCTCTAATGAACTCCTTGTTCTCCAAAAGTGCAGTAAACATAAAGATATAGAAGAAAGCTACCCATTTAAAACTCAGTTCAGATAAATTTGAATTGTTGCTGATGCTAGCTAACTTCTGTCTCTTACTCATCTTTCAGCTAAATGTGTTTGTCCATGTATTATCAAAGTCTTTTGCTCAACACCAGCAAATGTAAGAAAAATAGCCACTCTTCCCAGTGCATTTCAGAAGTTAATCACATCTAACCCCAGGTATGATTGCTTTTCTAATGGTGGCTGATCTTCCAGCCCAACCTCCAGAACGACACCGCTGCCATTCCTGCTGCTTGGCTTCTCCACTGACACACTCTCTGTATGTAACCCTTTAAGATGAGAATCTGCAAAGAAGGTGTAGAAGAAAAGCATTACCACAAGCAGGCCCCAACCTCAAAAATTCAGCCCTGTGAGATTTGTCTTACACAGCACCTGAACCTCATGCTGGCAACATTAATTTCAAAATATATGAATCATCCATCACCTTACCTTGTATTAATATTAACAGGAAGTTTCCTGTGACATTCAGCTGTTTGCAGTCTGATTGCCTTCAAGGATGTCTTCTTGGAATCCGGCACCTTCAGAAATTAAAAAGATCAGAAGTTCAGATGCTTCTATCATAGTGGCAGAGCCAAGCTTGCATATGGAGTTTCTGAAATAATTGATTTTGTGTCAAGGTAAAGGGGAGAATGTGAGTGATTTGGAGACCATGTAGTTGTAAACACATGGTTATGTAGTAATATTGAGATATTCATCATTCCATTTCAACAGTGGTCTTTTTGAATATAGGTCACACTACTGATCTCTAATGTAAAAACAGCCAGCTGAAATAAAAAGAATATAACAATAAAATCTATTGTTCCAACAAAAGTCTTTGAGTTACAGCTACAAAAAATAGATCAGGCTGCAAGATTATGTCACAGAAGCTTGCAAAAGCTTAGGACAGACTCAGCAATAATGTGTATTAAGGTAGTTTGCACCAGTAATATGCTGAAAGTTTTGCAGAATGTTTACTAAAAAATAGGAACAAAAAGCCAAACAAGTGGAACACAGTAGAGGAGAATGTGGCACTGAGGTCACATGTACAATTTCAAAATCACCTAGGAAAATTCTGAAAGCAAATGGTTGTACTGTCTGTGATAAATATCAGATGGTGTCTGTGGAAGGAGAGGAAAATAAGGAATTTGGAGAATAAACTAAGAGCTGGGATTCAGAACAGCACAAACATGCAGACAAATTGGACCAGATGGCCCTTTACTCTTTCTGTCGTAACTTATGTTCTTGGAACCTGCAGAGCCTAAAACTGATTTGGGAGACAAAAATTCTCCCTCTCTCAATTGACAGTCATTGATGCTTCTAGTTTTATTTGCTCCATTTCCTATCCCCAGTAATTATGGACCATAAAGACACATCTCACCTTATGCCCTGGGAGAGAATAATAGACTTACAGAGATCATAATTTCAAATGTAAAATGACAATAAAGAAAGGACTAGCCTGGATTTTTAGGCTCAGGCTGGAACAAGGAGTCTTGCATATATAAACCCACAGTGACATTACTCCTAGAGGATATGCTTTCCCCTAACTTGGATGGCATTTGCCAGCTGGTCAGAGTAACCACCGCTGTAATTATTGCTTATGACAGGGGGCATCAACAACCGGTGATCACACTGACTTGAGTTTTCATGGCTCACTGAACAGGTCTGAAGTACATTTGAGTCAGTGACCTGAAATATTCTGCATCTCCTCACCTGGAGAGAAGCTGTGAATATGTCAGGATCATAGGGTACAGATATCCTAGAGCTCACGTATACACAGCTAAATATTTTCCCATTTCAATTCAGAAAAATAGCACAGGTAAAAGCTCTGAGCTTCCCCCCTACAGGTTAAGAAGTCCTGTTTCAGACATACACTTGTTGAAATTTGTCTGTATTTCCCTCAATGTAGGAAACATTTTCTGCAATTACGAATTAAAAGCTTACTATGGATAATGACAAAATTCTTTCTCTTAAAGAACCGCCACTTTCTAAAAAAAACAGCAAGAGATTTGGTGACACTTTTACCCAGATGCCAAACATGAAATTCAGCAGAGAAAAAATTTTCCCTGTGTGAAAATCATTACTACAGCAATCCTATTGTGTGTTCCGCTATGCTTCCTCAAGCTCTTCTCCTGTTTCCTCCATTACCAGAGTGGAAAAAGGTGGGTGGGAAGGAGCTCTCCCATGCAATACCGTGGTCTTTTTGCACCGAGAAAAAAATGTTTTGAAAGTATCTACCTGTTTACCATCCAGACTTGTCAAGCTTCATTCCCAAATACACAGCCAACTGGCTGCTGTGCATACTAAGAGCATCACACAAGAACACAGGGTGTTTGGCATCTAGGTGTTGTAATGACATCTCTGTGGATATAGGTTACCAGCATGTTTAATAGCATACTACCATTTAGGACAGTTCGTTGTCTTCTTGTCGTAACACTGAGCTACCTAACAGTGGATTACTGCATGTGACAACTAAATTCTATTATACTTCAGACTTCCACTCCAGATCTGTTAAAGGGAAAAGTGGCTGAGTTTATCCTCTGTTAAGCAAATGCACTTATATTTCTGTCTAAGGACAATCACAAACAGCAATTAGAAGAAAATTGAGGATGAGGAAGTGCTGTGGGAATACATATTTTCTTAAATTAATACTTTTCTGGTAATTCTTATTTAACTAATTCCATGAGTGCGGAATTTGGTGAATGGGTTGAAAGCATGTACAGTCAGCAGACTTGCATCGTGAACAAACTCAAGTTGCATATGAGCATTTAAAACTCTAATTTGCACAATTAAATAACAGGCTAGGAAAAAGGGGAATAAATTGAGTGTGTATATAAATATATATACTTGTGTGTGCATGGTTTGTATTACTATATTAAATTATCACCTGCGAAATTATTTCTGTAATCACAGACATATTTGAAAAAAGAAACTATAAAGTATCGTAAATTCATTCATTAAATCAGTGGAAATAGATGAGTCTTTTGCAAATTTCCTGCAGTGCGAATTTTGTCTTTCAAGTCTCCAAATAATATTAGTAAATGTGATCACAAGGTCTGAAGTACAAGGCCTTCATTTTATCTTTATTTTCCACTAGGACATTCTTCTTGTAAAGGAAAATGACACTTTTTACATTCGACATTCTAGCTGCAAAGCAATCTTTAATTGGCACTTATGCCCTATTGAAACTGATAGGACACCTTACGAGCAGGCATTATGCCATCTAGACAGATGGGTACGAGTACAGGTACAAGGCATGCCAGAGAACAGTGCACGCATCAGGGTTGTGTGGAAAAACCAGGCTCCTCCCCAGAGATACTGAAAGGGCAGTCTGTGCAGATTATCAGCGTTTTTATGAGGTGAGGGTATGCCATCACCATTTCAGGTTGAATGAAACAATGGAAATGCAAAAATGTATTTCAAAGCCATTTTAAGTCAGCTTTTGGCTTTCTGAACTCATGACGAGGGGAGAAAAGATATATTTTTCCCCTTTTGGCACTTTCCTGGAACCTCTCAACTAGTCTTATCCAAAATGTTTCAGCAGTTCTGTTGTTTCCTGCCAAAAGCCCATGCGTGACCTTCTATTAGCTTGTATACCCTGAAAATCCTTTTACCACCATGGGTCTTACTTACATTTTGCACAATGGTAGACTCCATTAAATCTATTACTCAAAGTAAACAGGGATGAAAAATTACCTTCTTTCTTAATCACTAAATAGTTCACAATTAACACCGAACTGCAAATGAGGAAATAATGTGTCTCTCTGAGGAAACCATATGCTTTGCGGTTTAAAGTACTTGTGGTAATATTGGTGGAATAGTTAATGTACAATGAATGCCATCTGCTGACTAATACAGAGTATTTACAAGGGCAAATAGTCTGGATAACTACTCTTCTTAAATGACTATACAACCTAACATGATATTGTTCAGACAATTATCTGAATCTAGTCCACCTTTATCCTTTCTTCTTCCCGTCCTGTAGCTGTTGATATGTGGAGTGCTTATGCAGAACCCCACTGATGGCAGCAGATCTCACAGTTGCCATTCATTCTGAATTGTTGTGAGAAACCAGCCGGTCCCTCCATGGAGCAGACAGATGAAATTCACCCAGAAATTCTGGCACATGCAAAATGGGTCTGCAGACTTGAATGCGTTGGGCAGGAAAGCTGTATTGGGGGATGAACAGAAAACAAGTTACTGAGCTCTGCTTACACACTGCAGTGTGCACAGAAAGCAGGCATCAGCAGCACAGCAAGTCAGAAATGTTGTCCAGGGAACAGGGTGTGCTCCTTGAAAAAAATAAATAGAAATTGTTGGCTTGCATACTGCCTGGAACTTCACTGAAAAAAAAAGAAAAAAATTATATTGCTGCCTGATGTTTGCTTTCTACTTTGTTCAAAGGAGCAGGACCTTTTGTATATTCAGGATTGCATAAAACATGCTGGAATCCATGACTGCTCTCTCACACTGGCAGACACAACTTGCTTTGCTTTGATATTTGATCTAATCAGAAGAAACCAGAATAATGCCTGTGGGATTACAAATAATTGTTTCTATTGATGGGCAAAAGTCTTCCAACAAATGTATGAGAAATAATTGGAGGTGAACCAGACCTGCTTGCCATATGGTCTACTATGTCGTGTAAAGCATTTGGTTGAATTGCACATAGTACTCTGGGCTCTATGAAGCAAGATGCCTTTCTGTCTGTTCACCTCTCTCTAAATCGCACTGAACTCAGTTATCTTCTATTGTGTCAGCAATAAAGGAATGGCAGGTGAATACAAGCATGATGACTCGTGCTATCAATCCCTCAGTATGTGTTTTGCCTGCAAACAAACCATATTCTTGAAGACATTTACAACCACAATATTTTTACAGAGGGGAAAAATCTCTGGTTTTACAGCTGCAGGAAGATCTCTAGGATTTTATATAGATTGAAGGTGTCTGTTCAAAAGTTTGAGTTGCTACCCCAAACGCAGACTCCTGGTACAAAGCAACAGCATGCATGCCAGTATCTTTTCCTCAAAGTCAAGAGTACAGAGCTTATTTATCTATTCCATGGACTTTTGTTCCACCTTGCATCAGCAGATTTTGAGAAGTTTCAAGCTGGGAACTTCCCCAAAAATCATATTCCAGTGGCATTTTTGAAAAAACACCAAATGGTAGTATATGAAATTAAACGACATGCTCCCAGACAACTACACTGTCCATTTCTGTCAAGATTTTCTCATATAATTGTATAAACAATATCATAACAATAATAAAAATGAGATATGTGACATTGATTCATGAGGATTTATAGCTATCTTCCAAGTTCTTCATAGTACTCATTTCTCTGAATCTCCTGACCACAGGGGTATTCCGGGGTGACATAGCTGCAGAGACAGGGTCACGTCACTCGGTGTCATTATATTAAAAATATTTTCATTCAGTGGGGTGATACAGTGTAGATAGCAATTTCCATTCCAAATTTTCTATTTTATGGCACACTCATGAAGAAGAGAGCCTCATACCACTCTTTCCCTCTGTCCTTCCAGTCCAGTTTAGACCAGAGTTTTGGGTGGATCCCAGCGAGCAACTAAGCACTCACCAGCTACTCCCTCATTCTACCTCCTCTATAGGGCACGGAGAACAAGGAACAAATGAATAAGCTGGCATTTGATTTCACAAGAAGAAAATCAATTTGGGCTTTGAAGTCAAAATAATCCTCTGCCTCAAATTCATTTGTGTTCAGGTTTCTAATTTGTGACAAAAGCACCAATATAAATAGATTTACAGGTTCAGCCCTACAGGTATATAGTGGAAATTAGCAGGATTTTTGAAAGGGTCTAAACAAACAATATGTCTTAGGTTCCTCAGTTAGTAGCCTCTGTTCCCCAAAGCTGAATCTGTGGAGAGAAGCAGACCTCTCCACAGAGTGTCTCAGAGATGTAGGTAAGACCTAGGACATAGCAGTCCTGAGTCATCCTACGGACCCCTTTTTTCTCTCCAGTGAACACAACTCAAGGCTTCTAAGTTAGACAGCTAAGTATAGACCCAAATGAAAGCTGTCTGGGTATTCCCCTTCCTCTCTCTTTTATTTTAACCTGATCAGACCCTCTGGCAACTCTGTATTCCCATCTGTGATATTTTATATCAGAACTCATTTGTCCCTAGAACACAAGACAGATCATCAGTCTCTTATGAAATTGATTAACCAAAGCTAAAAGACATTTGCACAACCACACAGTGATATTGCTCAGTATGTGTTATACAAACATGTTTACCTCGACAACGAATATTTTGACAATTCAATGTTAGTCCAACAGATTTACAGGCTTGAATCACTAAGCAACATCCAGTCTTAGGAAACAAATTAACATTAAAAAATAAATTGATATTTTCAATTGTATTAATGGTTTTTATTCAGTTTAATTAGCCTAAAATGAACAGACTGCATTGCAGAGTTTTAAGGTACCCATATCATTTGGTGTACACTGACATTGTCACTTTAAAATTTTACCCCAGCCGTGAGATCTGCTTTTACCTCTATCGGTGACTGGAAGGAGAGTTAGTCTCAGTAGAGAAAAACAGGCTGTTTTTTAAATCCGCTTTGAAGTTATTCACAGTCTTCTTGAAAGCAAGTTTACACACAGTCTGATCTTAGTTGCAGTGGAGTAACTATAGAGATGCTCTATAGCCTCTGTGAATATCTAGCCATCTATACACACTAAGAAAACTAAGATCAGAATCGGGCCCCTAAAATCTATTTTTGCAACATCAAATTTCTCTCTTTTGAAAACAGTTCTCAGTTCTTCAAAGACTTCAGAGAGGGGAGACTCCATAGGTCTCTCCCCAGGGTATCTTCGAAATGTTATAGATGTGATGCTGTTTCCAGGAAAGAGTTCAAACACTGTAAAAAAGACACACAACATGCAGAAAACTTTCTATTCGTCCTTTCAAGGTCCTTTGCTATGTCTTGCATAATTTTTTTTGCATAACAATATTAGTGGTTTAAAGACCCATAGGTTTTTTGAGGGGGAAACAAAACCAAGTTTCAACCTCTAGGAGCCCAGCTCTCTACCTAGCTCTTAGAAATGTGCATCCTGGGAGTTGTGTAATAGTGAGGTGTTAGGAAGAAAAGTCTCTGGAATATTCAAAGAAAGAAAGAAACAAGTACCCCAATGATACCAAGAGGAGTTAAATAGGCTTGCAGGATCCTTTGAAGATAATAGTAGCCAGCCACTGGAATTTCAGATCTTTTAACATAATAATAATAATAATCTCTTGAAAAACTCTGATACAACGTGTGCATTAGATGTTCAGATAAATGAAAAAAACCCAGATCATTCTGATGATCTCAGTGTTAGTGTAGTTTAGTTTTGAATTCCAGCTAAAAATTTGAATAATACTACTTTAATGCAAAGTTAATTTTTCACCTTCACATCTCTCACAGAACTATGTATATGCATATACATATATATATATGCACACATATATAAACACAGACATGAGTTTAATCCATAGGACCATGTTTATTGTTATGAAGTCTTTTGAACGTCATTTAGAATAGAATGAGCTTTATGGTTTGAAACTAATTTTTCCAGGTACTGCCATACATATTTTTATTATTTTACAAACATAAACATCTTTTGAGGTCACATAAGAATAATAATATTTAAAAATAGCTCCTGAAAAGCGCTAGTTAGGATTGCCCAACACTTGCAAGTCTTTCTGCGTGTCTCAGGCTACAGTCGTCCTCATTGTACTCCCAAAGTGAAATCCCTAGTCGAAGTAAAATCATAGGTGATGGGATTGTCTCAGCTACCACTGGACATGTGCAAACACGGGCAGAATTAATTTCATCCATACAATGACTGGATCAGATTTACATGTTGTGCATTAAGTCTGGGTGTCCACTACTTCAGAGCAGTAGTGTACCTGACGCTTAGTGTGCAGCTCTGGACCATATATTGTTGTCTAGGTCCTAACTAACAACCCTGAACAGGAGTCCAGTTTCTTTGCTTGGCAGATGTTTCTGAATTCCTCTCGATATAAGGAGTCAGAAAAGGTTGACATTTGGAGGTCTGGCCCAGAAAACAGAATTTCTTCAGACAAAATAATACACAACCTGCAAATTTGTCTATTGCTATTCTTATTAGTGGTATCATTTGTTTATACCAAGGACAAATGAATGGTTTTCTCCAAATTACACCAGGTCGCCACGACATGAGTTTAATGTTCAGACTCTTCAAAAATGCACGTGAATATGGAATCTGTTTTGAAAACTGATTTGTCACAATAAGTGACAACATCCACCTTCCAGAACAAATCTGGGACCCTTTGGACAAAGAAATTCCAAATATATTCATTCACAAATCATTACCTTAAAATTTTTGAGATTTTTTGTTACAGTTTGGTGCAGGAAAACAGACGAGGGTATACCTATACTTGTCAGGTGCTGAAAACTTCATAAAATGCCTATTAATAAACTGTTCCTGAGACTGGCTATTCAGCAGTATTAAGGACTAAGTTTAGAAACACTTAGAAGTTATGACATTATGAAAGTTTTGAAATTCTACATGCAGAAGATTCACACTGATGTAATATTTTTCTTCCTTCGAGTTCTTTGTATATGACACATAGTAATTACTGTGACAATCCATACTGGGCCTATGAGCAAGCACAGATGCACAAGACAATGCACACCCCATAGGAATATCTTCTACCAAGACTCAATGACAGTTTGTCAACATGGCAGCCTGCCAATAAAGCATCTGTCTCTTGGCTTGCAGAGACATGCTTTTGTGAGACTTCTATAAAAGGACCCACTTTCAAGTTCCTATTTCTTCTTCAGAATATCTTTATGCTACATTTGCTGTTGACATCTGGGGCTATAATGGGAGATCATAGACACACTGTTATTTTGAAGGAGTTCAGCTCCCTATGGCATCTGCCTATCTGCTCTCATTGTGTAAACAGACAGCTTGATGACTTAAACTGAGATGAAAAACCAAAGCACCGTGAAGTACTGACGAGTCTAAGAGAAAGAAACTACTGTCATTATGCAAGAACACCAGAGGTCAACACACAAGTCCTGGAAGGGTGAACCTAGGGACTTTTTAAGAAGAGTTTCACTGAACTGCCACGACACAACATGCTGTACAGTCAATAAACTTATGCCATGTTTTGTGATACAACCATCTTCTTGTTACATATGTAATGTTTGTCACAGGCCATATTGTACAGTATGTTCCCAAAAGAGAACATCACTGAAATGGTTACTTTAGGTTCCTACATAGATAAGAAGACTTTACTGTAAACCACGTAGAGGCTTTAGGAATTCCTTCTGTTCTTCTGTGCTACGTATGGGTAATAAGCTACAAAGATTGTCACAAGATCCTTTCTCTTTCTTCAGTAGCCAAAATGAAAAATGGTGCCAGACTCAGAAACTGCTGTTAAAATTTCAGTATAAAGGTATGTGGTGGGATGACCTTGGCTGGCTGCCGGGTGCCAACCAAGCAACTCTATCACTCCCTTAACTGGACAAGGGAGAAAATACAACAAAAAGCTTGTGGGTCAAGATAAGGACAGGGAGGTTACTTACCAATTCCCATCACAGGCAAAACAGACTTGACTCGAGAAAATTAATTTGATTTATTAACAATGAAATCAAAGCAGTATAATGAGAAATAAGAACAAATCTAAAAACACCTTCCACCCTTCCCGTGTTTCCAGGCTCAACTTCACTCTCAGCTTCTCTACCTTCTCCTCCTGAGCAGTGCAGAGGGATGGACGACGGGGGAGGTAGTCAGTTCATAACACTTTGTCTCTACCACTCCTTCCTCCTCACACTCTTCCCCTGCTCCAGTGTGGGGTGCCGCCCACAGGAGAGAGGCTTTTTTGAACGTCTCCAGTTGGGTCCTTTCCACAGGCTGCAGTTCTTCACAAACTGCTTTAGCATAGATCCTTTCCACAGGGTACAGTCCTTCAGGAACAGACTACCCCAGCATGGGTCCTCCACAGGGTCACAGGTCCTGCTAGAAAACCTGCTTCAGCAAGGTTTCTCTCCATGGGGCCACAGCTCCTGCCAGGAGGCTGGTCCAGCACAGGCTCTCTACAGGGTCAAAACTTCCATCACGGCACATCCACTTGCTCCTGTGTGGGGTCCTCCACAGACTGCAAGGTGAATATCTGCTCCACCATCAACCTCCATGGGCTGCAGAGGGACAACATGCATTACTATGATCTTCACCACGGGCTACATGGGAATCTCTGCTCCAGCACCAGGACCACCTCCTCCCCATCCTTCTTCACTGATCTTGGTGTCTGCAGGGCTGTTTCTTTCACATACTCTCACTCCTCTCTTCTGGCTGCTGTTGTGCATCATTTTTTCCCCCTTCTTATCACAAAGGTGCTACCACCATCACTAATTGACTCAGCCTTGGCCAACAGTGGATCCGTCTTGGAGCCAGTTGAAGCTGGCTCCATCCAACATGTGGAAAGCTTCTGTCATCTTCTCACACAAGCCACCCCAGTAGCTCCCCTGCTACCAAAACCCTTGCCACATAAACCAAATACACAGTAGCAGCACACAAATATTTCTAAGTTAAAAGTAAGCAAAACAGGTTTTCTCCTAACAAAAACTCCACACAGATAGTAAGGCTACTCCTAGATTCCCATGCTTTCACTTTTCTTAGATCTGGATAGTGGCATCTCTGCACACACTTTCCTTGATTTTCCTGTTTTCTGATTGTTCCTATTCTAACTAAAGGCAAAGTCTATACTTGGAGCTATTTGTTCTTTGAACATCCTAGAGCTACTGAAACTTTACTACTCTGAGATGTTGATTTTCTTACTTGGCTTTAAAAAGTGTTGGGGAAACAGGTTCTGTTATCACATTAATGATGATGACACCTTCTCTGAAAAGGAAATCCTGGAACTTCTCTAGCTGTTGGCCTCAACAGCAGTTTCAACCTATCTTGTGCTGGGAAGTGTTCAAGGTTTAGTGCCTTTTCCAGTACCATTCTGCCTGATAGTGGCTCTTTCCAAACGTTCCACAGGCATTTGTTGTTCAATACAATGTAGTTATGAGAGAACTACACTTATTTGGTTATGAACTGTGTGACTCCAGATGGGGGAGGGGAGGAAGGGTCAGAGGGGGAAGTTTAATCTGAGAAATGGTAGGCCAGTAAACTCCAGTCAAGCAGTGTCTCTCCTGCCCTCGGTCCCACATAATTTAGACTCTGTTTGCACAGTGCTCATTGAGAACCTAAAAACAGATTGTTCTGGAGATTTGTTGTTGTTTTGGGGGGTGAGGCTTTTTTCCCTCTGGTGTTGAGGGGAGATGTTTGTTAGTGACAGTAGCAACCCTGGGCTGAGCTCCACTCCAATGGTAATGCCATTACTTCTTTCACCTGAACAGAGTCAGGTACTCATGGAACGGTATGAGGATTTAAAGATTTGGCCAAATATTCGTGCCAGTTAATATTTAGAGTGTTCCATAAAATTTGTGATCCATCATGCGTAACAAGCAGAGCTATACAGAACAGCAGAGCACTAAAGAAGGACACAGGAATGTGTATCTGCCTGATGGAAAGCCCGTCCTGTTTAAGTCATTAACAAAACTCAATTGATTTTCATGGAGACAAGTATTCATCCTAAGGTTTCTCCTTTAAAGAGACTTTAATGAAATAGATATTGGTTCAGGGACAATATTGTGGGTTTTGGAACAATATTGTGGCTTTAACATCAAAATCCAACTTCATTCTCCCTGTCCGCTAAATTGGGTTTGTTCTCTCACACACTTTCTTTCTCTCCTTCAGGGAACACTGACAGCTTTCCTGCCTGCTCTCCATTGGGAACTAGAAGAATAATTCATTTCTTCTTTCTTGCTTTATTCTTCCTTATACCTCCTTCTGTTGTTCTCTGAGGAGTTTTAAGCCATTTAATTTCTGTATGCCCAGGTGCACCAAGCAAATGGTGTACCTTCCAACTGTGTTTCATCCATCTATATGTCTCTCATTAAATATCATCCTTCTGATTAGCTAGATTCATTAACTTTGGCTCTTGGCCATGTGGAAAAGTTTGTCATCTGTGTTATGTATTTTATATAGGGTAGTAACACTTTCCTACAGTATATTCCTAGAGTCCATGCTCTTGTTTTCCTTTGTACTCTACAAAGTTAATTGAATTTCATCAGCAGGTTTTCTTCTATTATAAAACTGTTTAACACATCCCAACCCATCTCAGGTATGTGATTATCTTAGCAGCATAAGCTCACACAAAGTTGCTCTACATTGCATTTCAGTTATGTGAGAATGGAGGTCAAAAGTGATTACACCACTGTTCTGTCGTGAGAGACATAATTCCTCTCAGACTATGGTGGCACACTGCATTGAAAAGTGTATTTTGTCACAAAGCTTCATCAGAAGACCTGCCAAAAATTTTTTGGAACAGAAAAATGGACAGCCCTAAATGTACAGTTTCTGTAGAAGGACAATTTTGTTATGCAGTTATAACTATTTTTAAGGAGTACTTTCTCTGAAATCTTTAGAATATTTTAATGATCTATTCATGTGTTATTTTTTTGTGATCTTTCCCTAATATTAGATTAACTCCAGTTTTCTTTCCATGCCCTCTCCATATGCACAAGGACAGTGTATTGCCTCTGAAAACCTAACATTTATAGTGCTGTTTCAATCTTGTTTTAAACTATTACAAACTATGGCTATTCCTGTCAGCTTCTGAATTTGCCTCATTTAACATCCTAGCTAATTTCAACTGCAAAGGTCTTAAAAGATGGACATTCTAGCTGCAGTCTTCAAAGAAAATAAATTAGGAGAGCAGGAAGGCGAGGAAAGATTTAGTGATCTTTGTGCATTGGTCAAACAATACCAAAAGTGTCTTCCAACACAATTCTGGAAAAAAGACCTTAAGGCATAGCTCTGGGAAAAAGATTAATGATTTGATACCATGCATGTGTCTGAAATGCAATCTGAAATGAATGTGGTTTAGGGGATATTTTTTTTTTCATAGAAATTGATTTAAGCATTTTAAATTAATAGAACTTGAGTCAAACTCTCATCAGCTGGAGATAAACTCCAAGCATGCCTCTTCCCATTCTAAAGAAAGATGGGCTATAAGCTTGCATCTAATCTCACAAGGTGTTCAATTAACCTTGTTGATGAAAGCATGGAACTGATTAACAACTTTGTGTTCAAAACACACCACTAAACATGACCCCTTAAGATGTTCACCTGCTTTGAACTCAGAGCAAATGCAGCAAAGTCTGCATCCATAAAGGAACTCTGCCTTCATTAATCACGCTGTCCAATACCTACTTTTCAGTGGCAACATCTGTGTACCATCCTACACAAAATCTAACTAACTGTACCATGTTGCTTAGGAAAAAACTACTAAGATATGCAGTAGCTGGTCAGGGCACTTGTGGATACTATTGCCAAAATTTCACTATTGCTGAAAAATGCACTGCTCTATGAAAAAAGCCAAAAGAAGTAGGCTTGTGATCTGATTCTTTCTACTAAAGAGTGACTCTAAGCTTTAAATCTGTAATAGGAATTTCTTTATATCATGTGACATAATATTTCAACAATGTTTACCACAGACACAAGCAGACAGTGCTGTCTCAAAAGTGATCTAGGGGGCTGAATCCTTCAAAAATATCCCTCATTTCTAAGTATAGATACGTGGAAATCCTTGAGACCAACATTTAGTTTTTCTTGTTAATGCCCGGATTCAGCTGTAAACTGGGCACATATAGTTTAGGTGTCTAAATCTAGATGCATACATGTGCACTGACAAATCTGCTTGAGCCACACTGCCTCCCTAGCACACCCACCAGAAGAGCAGGGGTCCCCAGGAGGACCTGTTTTATATGTGTCAGTCTCATAAAGATGTCTCTGGTACCCTTGAGGTCACCAGTTACTCAAATGTGGGCTATTAAATCCCTGTACGGTACAGGCGAAGGACTTGGAAAAGCTTTCCAGCTTACTAGATATAGCTGTTAACTGCATAGTTCCCCAGACTTCATATCCTACATAGACTGGGGGCTTAACTCAGATTCTTAGTTGCCCAAACACATGCTCCTAAAGCTACTTCAGTTGTCCTGGGGTATCTGACACATCTGCATGAGACTAATGGATACGATGCAAGACCTATAGAAAATCTCTGCCCTCTGGACCACTAGTTAGAAGCCAGGCTAGACCCCTCTGGGAACCTTATGTGTGGAACTGAATGGAGTCCCCAGTGTCTTTATCTTATTCTGTTGATATTGATGGGGAAAATTCTCATAGCATGAAAATCATGAGAAGATGTTGAAAGCAAATGATGTACTGACCCGATCAATCAGATGCTGAGACCCACTTCATGACTGTATTATCTCATTCCCATTGAAATCAAGATTTCCCTTGACCAGTGCAGTAGTGTTATAATCCAACTTTTAATCAGTGCTCGTCTCTGATAAAACTTATGCCAGTGAAGAATGTCAGGTTCACAATGTTGTGAAGAAGAAAAAAATCATCAGCCCTTGTAACATCTGTAATGAAAAAAACCCGGTTAAATGGTTTTCATAACTCAAGCAATAATGTTGGTTTTACCAAACCGCATTTAATCCAGTGTTTACCTGCGTGAATTGAGAAGTCATGAATCATTGCTTTGGCAACCTTCCCAGACAGCATTATGTTATGAGTATTAAAAGACGATTAGATTATAAACATTTTTTTAAAATAAATATTTTCCTTATGTCTGGAGTATTTCAGTTAGCACAGTCCAAAATATTTTGAATTTCATATGATTTAACCAATATTACAGTAAGTTAACCCTTATTCCACACATAACCTTCCTCACAAGAGACCAATTTTGTAGGCATTTATCCAAGTGGATATTCATCCTGGAGTATAAATTGAAACAGATGTCAGTGAACAAATGCAATTTTATTTTCTAGCAGGTTCGCAGCAGCAAGCTTGAGAAAAGACAACAATGCCAAGATCAGAAGCATGGTATTTGCTGGTACATTCACCAGGTGTTCTGAAAGTCTATTCATACTGTCCTGACTGAGCTGAAATCATTTAATCTTCTACTAGCAGACACAAATATGAGTAATACCTCTGAGACTGACAAGGGGAAGAATTAATATAAAGGTCAGATAACAAAGAGCAAGACCCCACCTTGAATACAGAGTAAAAATCATGTTGCATCTTTCTTGTCTTCAGAATGAATCCATTGAGGAAAATAATGACATAGCTCCCAAGAGCAACTTGCAAATTAGGGAATTAATCTCTAGTGAAATGTTTTATATTAGGGAAACCCACAAATAGATTTGATTCAGTGACAGTAAATCAATCATGGTGGGTAGTTCTGTTTGACTGATGAGAATACATGCCACTGGCAGCAGGACAGTGACATATGCAGGATAGCAATAAGTACTTTCACTGGCAGCTCAGCAACCATTGCTCAGCAACACTAAAGGAATACAGAAATCTTCAGGCAAAAATGCAATCCGGCTGACAAAGTGATATTCTACTTTTCTGCAGCTTTTTCTGTGCTACTCTTTTCTTCTGATCAGGAAATGAACAGCTTACAAAGACGTGGGGATGACTGTCATGGAGAGCCCATGCCAGAGCCGGTCCCTGACAGGGACTGTGACCTGTGGAAAGGAGCCCACATAGTAGGTTTTCTGGCAGGGGGTCATGCAGAGGACCCACGCTAGAGCAATCAGTTCCTGAAGCACTGTACCCCATCAAAAGGACCTATGCTGGAGCAATACTTCAAGAACTGCAGCCCATGGGAAGGACCTACATTGGAGCCGTTCATGAAGGAATGTATCCCATGGGAGGGACCCCATGCTGGAGCAGGGGAAAAATGAGAGGAGGAAGGAACGATAATGATAAAGTGCTATGGACTGACTGCAACCCCCATGCCCCATCCCAACTGCTCTGCTCACAAGGGGAGGAGATAGAAGAGTCAGGAATGAAGGAGTGAAGTTGAGCCTGGGAAGAATGGGGTTCATGGAGGGAAGATGGTTTAGGTTTTGTCTTTGCTTCTCACCACCCTACTCTATTTTTAATTGGCAGTAAATTAAATATTCCCCAATTCAAGTCTGTTTTGCCCATGACAGTAACCAGTATGCAATCTCCTCATGAGATTTTTCATCTTATTTTCTCCCTCTGTCCTGCTGCAGAGGCAGGGTGAGAGGTCATTAGTAGGCATCTGGCAGCCAGCCAAGTTTAATCCACCACAACGTGGTCAGCACTGCTCTCAGGCAGCTATCAACACCAGATAATGAGAGCTGGTGCATCTCCAACCCTACTGCCTTTGAAAGAAGCACTGGCTCTAACTCAGAAAAGTTCTTGGGAAAGAAAAGAGTTAGTTGAGTTCTTTCCCCAAATAGGGTCAGAGGACAGGCTGGTTGCAACCTTACAAGGAAGGCCCTACAAGGGTCTGTAAGGCCCTGCAAGGAAGGGGCATCTGTAATTGGGGATGCTCTGGAGCAGCTGTCTTGGATGTTTGCTTACTTATCTCATGACGCTATTTTAAGTTTTGGTAAACAATAAGCAGTTCTGTGCCCAAGAAATACTACTGGTTCAACAGTATGTTTGGATGGCAGAAGTTACTGTAGGACTGTAGACATACAAGGAAGCATATGGTTTTGCTAACAGGATGATAACACGATGTATTGCATTGATACGTTCAATTAATACATGTCTAGATGAGGCAAGAATGATATTTTACCATTCAGTGTTCTTATGAAACACTGAAGTCAGACTGTGTTGACACCACATATTTTAAGATTTTACAAGGGCTACGTAATGATACAGTAAACAAGAGTAATGGTACATAAATGTAGAAATAATGTAAATACAAATGCAAGTAAAAGGAGGAGGACTCTGAGACATATGATCATATTCCACGCACATGAAGTATAGGAAAGAAGATCAAAACCATTACCAAGTCCTGCAAGCCTTCTATAAAGACCTTTTCTAGCAGAGGATGGAGAAAACATATAATAGCACCTTAACCCAGGTTATCTTCCAGCTCGGACCAACTGATCTAAGAACCCATCTTTAACTGTATAATCTCGTCTGGCTAAGCAGTCAACACATGCCACCAAGGACTCACTTGCTACTTTTATTTTTCATTTCTCAGGTTTACCCCATCTGTTATTTTAGTCTCTGCCAGGGATCTCAGATACACAAGAGTTTGCTAGTAAAAGCTGCAAGAACTTCCTGGCCATGATGTTTATTTGAGACCCTTTTTTATTTTTGAGCTTGTGAGTACCTAAGCACTGCTGTAAAATTGCCAGAGACCCTGCTGCAGGCAATCTTCTCTTCACTTGGGAACCAGCAGTGGGTCCTAAGGTGAGCTGGGGGTAAGCAGGACAAATCACTCCCTGTTTAAAGACCAACTCAGAAACCAGGCGCTTGAACTACAGCTGTGGTGTGAGCCAACTGAGGGACTGTGCTGTCTCCCTCCCACACTGCTGGAGTGTAGGAGAAAGAGGAGTACTCTGCATGTTGGGTGAGGGCTGGTTAGAGTCATATGTCCTGGCTGCCTTGACAGCAGTGTTTCAGGGCACAAATCCAGAGTGAAAACACAAAATTAAAAACTGCTCCTTTTTTCAAATCACTATTAGCAAAGTTTCTTCTTTTGTAGAAGTGTCAAGGCAAGAGATTATTGCCACGTGAGCCTTGTTCTAGTTGTATACAACTATGTTTAGCCTGCTTTCCACTTCAGCTCCTCAGGAGACTTATTACAGTCGTGTAGCTGCTGTAATTGTGAGCCTTTATCTTCCCTCCCTAATAAAGGCAGTCCCCAGAGCAGCTAGCAGGACTACTCATTCCACCTTCCATCTGCCTCTATCTGCACAAGGACTTCAGTGCCTGGGGTAGCTGGTGGACGGCCTTGTGCATCTGTCCCTGGCAGCTTGCTAACCCGCCAGGCAACTGTAGGATCACGCTTCCTGGGGTACATTTCAGCCTGCACCGTTGCCCGCAGATATAATACAGCATGCACAGTAGCTGAGCTTGGGCTTGAGGGTGTCCTTACAAACAGCCATAGCAGGAACTGAAGACAGAGCCAATGAGTCTTGAAGTTGTGGAAGTCTTTTGCTTGTGGGGATAAACTTGTGCTCTTATAACAGCTACTGTTCTCTGCCCTGCTGTGTTTTTATGGGGGCAAAAGGACAGCTGCACTGGGCCCAGTTAGCTCTATAAACCAAGTAACTTGTGCCTGATAGTGACCAGGCACGCCATTCTTTCATATATCTTCTCTCCTAGCATTTCTTATTTTCTTACCCTTTTATATAATTACCCCCTGTCTGCTCCGTCTTTCAAATATCTTTGAACACTATTAATTTTTAAATTTGAATTTTAATATGGTGAAGGAACAGCAGAAAATCCCCCAAAGTGATGCTTTTCACAAAATCTGGCAAAGCCAGTGGAAAATGATATGGAAATGTCAGTAGTTAGTGTCACAAAGTGTTCCTCTGTTGCTAGATGATTGTATTTTGTGCCAGCTTAAAGGCTGAGATTATACCACTTTCTACTAGTTCTCTCTGTATGGAGACTAATGGATCTTATGGATCATTGTAAAAGTTCAACTGGCAACTAATAGAAGTTCTGCAAAATGCTCAGTGAGTAACCAGGGGTCAGGTCTAACAGATGAGAAAATACAATGATGCTGTTAATTAAATAAATGCACGAAGATTCTCTTCCGTTTGAGTCTACTGAGGCTTCTGGAAAGATTCAATTCATGTTTGACCTGATCAAATGGTGACCAAACAATTTGTCTGTCAATCTTATTTGAGAAGTGATGCTAACATTATTTCTTTAACCTGCATCATTCTGTAAAGACTGAAATTACATAAAATGCAAGAGGTCAGCAGATTTCACAATATTTTAAAAAGTTAAATTCAATGGTAGTGAAAGTTCATTTCTACCTGCATGTATATCGCTCCCTTTTTGATTCACTACCAGGCATCCACTGTCTGATGTTTGTAATGTTCTCCTCTTCATAATTGTTAGTCTTGGCAATTGTTAGTCATGCTGATGCTTCTGAGAATCTCCCTAATTCTCATTAAAATTCTGTTTGTTTTCTCTCTAAATCCAAAATATCATCTTTTTCTCTTGGAATATTTGAGAATTTTCTATCACATTCATTTCCCCAAAGAGTAAGTATTTTCCACAAAAATGGAAAGTATCATTTACATTATAGTTTCAGTGAACTTGCTAACTCATCGATCAAGAAAATGTTTTTCTTCATCTGCAGAATAAATATTTTTGGTATGCATATATTTCAGTTTTTCTCAAATGTGTACATTTCTTCCCTCTGAATACCAAGAGAATACAATAATATAATGGCTTTGGACTACATTGGCAAACAGATAAAATGTTTCCATAGAAGATGCAGTGAACAAGGTAATGAAATTAACTATAAGAGCATGAGGCAGGCATTTCTTACTTGTCTTTTTCCAGGATCCATAGAAATAGTCTGTAGACCACAGGTTGAAAATCACTGATTTAGCTCCACAAAACACCTTGGTGTCAAGTCTCTTGTTCTTGCTCATACAAAACAAAATGCAATTTTATATATTTACCGGAACAGAGAGAGCATAAACGTCTAAGTATGAAGAAGGTAGATACTCTGTTTAGAATCAGAAGTGTAATTAACACTACATATATATATATACATATATATATATACACAGACATTCAAAAAGCAAGGTAACCTCTTCCTCCCCGTTAGGTTGTATGAATAAAGCTTTTTCAAGTTAAAGCAAAAATCCCTGCTGACTAGAGGAAGATTGATGGGTGGAAGTATCCAAGCTGAAAACACTGGATTGCTAAGATCACCACAGAACACTCAAGCATTGTCCTTTGTGCAAAACAAGCACGCTGTGAGGAGTTAGTGGTCAACAGATTATAGAGCCTGTTATGTGGTGCAGGGGTGAAAGAGAACTTCGAGACAAGGCAGAAAAACTTCTGGAATTGTATAAAATTTCGTTTGGGATGATATGGGGAAGGTAGAAAGGGAATGATAAAGAAGGATTAGGAAGGAAAATGGGAATTACATGGGAAAATAGAAGAAAAAGAGAGGGATAAATGGGGCTAGTTACATTTAAGCAGGTAGGTAGTCAGTAAGCTTGTCACTCCAAGACTTGCTCTTGATTACTGCAGTCCATACTGTATTAAGTCTCATTTGTAGCTATCTTCTGTAGGAGTTCACACTCTATTCTAAGCCTACATGCATGAACTTCCAGCAAACTTCAAGTCAGTCTCACTAAAGAGTAGAGCAACACATCTGGGACCCCGGAGAGCCTGAATGTCCAAAGCTAGCTACTGATGGAAACTGTACCAGAGAGGGAGACCAACTACCAAACTCGAAGAAGAACTAGCTGTATAGTGGGAGGACATCAGCACTTTTTGAATGACACAAGGTCAGAGCCAGCAACTGAGTGAAAGGCCTGGGATCCATGGAGGGATACCGGGTGGACTTAAAACCCATCCTGATATTTGGGAGACCCATGAATATGGGAGTGGCTGAAAATCCAGACAGTTGAGATGTTCTATGTGCATGTATATATTTGGGGGGGGGGAGGAGGGGGGGTAGCAGGGGCGGGGGTGGTGGTGGTGATGTATGTGTCTACAGATACACAAGGAATACAAGCTCAGCCTAACTGCTGGCTGAACTCAGGCACAGGAAGCCACTGCATTTACTGGGATGGGATGGGATGGGATGGGATGGGATGGGATGGGATGGGATGGGATGGGATGGGATGGGATGGGATGGGATGGGATGGGATGGGATGGGATGGGATGGGATGGGATGGGAGAAACCTTGAGGTCTGAGAGGAATGAGAGGCAGCTCCACAAGGCTGGGAAGGAGAGTTTCACTTGTTTCTGAAGTCCACTAGACCTAGTTTCCTCCAATAAGAACAGTTTTGCTTTGGTTTCCAGGTTTTGTTTTCCTGCTTCTTTACCCACTGACTTTCATGATATGAAAGGCAGGATATTTCAGTCATGGAACAGCACTATATTTCTCTGACAACATAGCCCTTTGCTGCCTTGGAATGAGCTCAAAAATTTCTGTGAAATGGTATTCAATCCATGCCCAACAAAATGAATTCTGAAGCAATATTGAAGTAACATCTAGACTCCACATTCATAGGCGACACTGTTAATTTGAACTCATTTATTACTCGAATATTATCCAAACCTAAAAGCAGTTACCTGGCTTTAAAGCCATCTGAAGAGCATTTTTGAGTATTTGAAGGAAGATTGCCCTTAATCATAAATAACATAAACATGTCTCTTCTAATGGTATGTGACAGACTGACTTCCTTAATAACTATTTATTCTGAGTACACTAAGATCAAGGAAGACATAAACACTTCAGGAAAAAAGGAGAAAAGGGAAGAGAGAAAATAAATATGAGAGTACAAAGGCAAAGCCGCAGTTCCTAGTCAGTTCCCAGTGAGATTTAGAACAACAGAATAATTTTGGCAGAAAAGGACCTCTGAAGGTCATGTACTCTAATTGCCTGCTCACAAAAGGGCCAACTCAGAGCAGGTTGCTCAGGCAGTGTCCGTGGACAAATTGTAGTCTGCAGCACACAAAGGACTGGAAGTGTCTGAAAATGTCAAAAGGATGTGATTTTCAGAAATGCCTGTTGAGTACTGAGAAGTATAAATAATGCCAAACAGAAAACCTCCAAGTAGGCTAAGGAAAATATCCAAGTGCCTTAAAATAGATCAAAGAGAAGATCAGACAGGTCTAGGGAGTGTTGCTGATGCCATAGCTGAGCAACGGGAAGGAAACTGTCAAGAAAATTATCTTTATGTAAGACTAGACCCAACGTGCATCTAGTGCTTGAACATTTGAACAACTCAGTTGATGAAGCTTGATTAAACGATAAGTATCTCTTGTTTTTATATGAGCTTATTGTTCTAGAGCTTTCTCTGGGACTCATCATACCTTGACAACTTGCCTCATGACACCCTGCCATTGACCAGTATCAGCAGCACAGGCTACCAAAACCCTGCCCCCCGACCGACACAGGCAGTGTAGGCAGATTGCTACCCACATTATTCACATAATGTGTGATGCTCTCAAATCACACTACCATTGTTGGAGCCAAGGCCCGACTCTTACCTGCGTTCAAAAAGCATTTTCACAACTGGCTGTTACGACCAGATGACTTGGACACCAGAATGACCTTGGTTTTTCACTGCCATTTTATGGCTAGATAGCAATTTATATATCCATATGACCAGTTCTAAATTGCATCTAAGGAGCTTCACATCGTATGTGTGTGTACGCGTGTTTTCTAAAAAAGTTATTCAAACGTAACTGAAAATTCATGTTAACTTTATAGTCATGTCTGATGTGGACTGCCAGAAAAAATATGTTGTGTACTACTAGTGCCATACCAAGCTTTTCATGTGGTGTAAAAGTCCACCATAGCTCCTTTTTAACTGTCCTGATTAGTCTTTACTTGATTTGGCTGATAGAGTCTAGTGTTTTTTGCCAGCTGGGAATTCTGAGTTACCCACCTCATCATTCTTTGTTACTGTCCGTGTTTGGTTAACATCCGTAAAGGTGTTTTCTACCGAACATCACATTATCTTCAGAGCAAGCAGCAGTACATCTTTCTCTTGCCAAGCTTAAGACAAAATAATAAGACCATTAAAAGGGAAATAAATAAATGGTCATTTTCTTTGTGATATAAAGAGTGTGGAAACATATTGTAAAGTATCCTCGTTTCATCTCTCTTCTCATGTTATGTAATTTTTGTATCTCTTGATACAGTGTACCTATTGCAGGCAGTCGTTGGTCTGAAAAATCCACATGGATTATCCAGCGTCTCCAGACACTTTTAATTCCCAAAAACTGCCTGTTTGCCATTAGCTGTCTCACTACCACTGCTTGATGAAGGCAACAAAACCAGTTAGGTTTATGATTCCTAGCAACGCGAGGGATGTGGGATGTGAACACATTAGAAGACAGAAATATTGAAGTCTTCGGTCCGATGGCACATTTCTCAAATTACTGCAACTCTGTACAGGGAGCCATAGCATTTATGCTCCATCAGTATGTCTTGTTTACAGATGTTTATGACTGCATTTAATATGCAGCTTTAAAAGACAAATACTGTTTATGGTTCTTGTTGCTTTTTGAAGAAGGTTAGGTTTTACTACTGAGGATAATGCTGGCTAAAAATCTTTCTGGAGCTTATTTTGTTTTCCTCTGCTTTCAGCAAGAGGAAATGTTCAAGTTTTTATGTTACTCAGTAGTTTTACAATCTCAATTAATTTTTGACTGAAAGCTTGAACAATAATGCATCTTTTATGTTTTATTTTATTCTACTTTATTATTTGTTCTGTTTTGTTTTATTTTAATTTTTGCTACATGGATTGGATTTCTGTATTTCTTAGTTAATATTCCCTTGGTGGAAATTATCTGGACTTCATTCCTAGGATTTAATTATCTGGAGTGGAAGTTAAAAAACACTGTTCTATCCCAGTGAGACAGCAGGGAGTCTGTGAATATATTCTGTGCGGAATGATTTTCAGGGCTGTTGCAGTTCTCCTTCACTTGGGTGTAGCTCAAGAGCAGCTCTGCTGATATGAGTAGACTTATATTCCAGAAAGTAGATTCAGATCATGTGGCATTTTGTAGTTAGCTTTTTTCTCCTGATTACTGTTAAGAATTGCAAAGGCAAGAATGAAATAGCCAGTCATGCACAGAAGCCAGCACTGTTTCATTTGTAGTTCTTGGTCTGTGTGGGTGCCTGAGAAGCCTGATTCCAAGGCAAAGGTGCCTAAGGGCTCAAATTTTGCCTCCAGTCTCATGGCACATATTTATAGCTCAGATCCTGTTTCCACTGCACTATGAAAGGGAAAACTCCTCCTGACTTCAAAGGGAGCATGACTAAACTTTGTGGTAAAGCCAAACTCAACATGAAATATGGTCATTGTTTAAGCCCACCCAGCCAGCAACAAAGCAGCCACATAGCCATTCACTTACTCCTACACCTCTCTGGTGGCATAGGGAGGAGAAAATGAAACAAAAGGCTCGAGGGTCAAGGCAAAGGACAGGGACATCTCACTCACCAATCATGATCATGGGCAAAAGACAGACTCGACTTGGGGAAACAAAATCGGTTTAATTTAAGCAACAAAATACCAATCAATTCAGCAATTGAACAGAGCAGGACAGTGAAAAATGCAACCAAATCTTTAAAATGCTTTCCTTCAACCTCCCTTCTTCCTGTGCCCAGCTCAGCTTCTTCCTCCCCACCAGTGGCCCAGGGAGGCAGGGAATGTGGTTTGCTGTCAGTCCCAGTCTGTTCCATGTTGTTCCTGCCTCTCCTTTCTCCTCAGGGGAAAAATCCTCACAGTCCTCCCTTGCTGCAACATGGCATCCCTCCCATGGGAGACAGTTCCCCACCAATTTCTCCAGCTAGTGTGGGTTCCTTCCACAGGCTGCAAACCTCCCAGCAATGCATCACTCCAGCTTGGGCTCCCCACTCATGGCCTTCTTTGGGAGAATTCCCCTGCTCCAGCATGGGATTCTTCACAGGCTGCAGGTGGGATTCTACCCCTTCATTGATCGCTAAGGGCTGCAAGGACTTAGCCTGGCATCTCACCACAGGCCAAAGGGGAATGGCTGCTCTGGTGTGCGTCCCCCCTCCTTCCTCATTGACCTGGGTGTCTGCATGCTTGTCTCTCTCCTCTGGAGAACAAAAGAGCTCCCAAAAGAAAAGAACTTGACCAACAGGTTTTGCCCTCTAAATATGTTATTGCAGAGGTGCTGATTGGCTCGGCCTTGGCCAGAGGTGCATCTGACTTGGAGTTGGGGAAGTTTCTTGAACTTCTTACAGGGTCCATGTCAGTAGCCCTCCCGCACTACTGAAATCCCACCAGATGCAAGTCCAACAGAGACATGTATTCCTAGAGTGACTCAACTGGATACGCCTCACTGGAGATTTTTCAATTCTAAACTTACTGTTCACCAAACAGAGAAGCATTTGGTTATAGTCCAAAAAGAGAGCTGTGCGTAGTTAATGCTATGAGTCCCACAGCAATGTGAGCTTAGGGGTATTCTTGTTCAACAAATCAGAGCACCTGAACATTTTCATCTTTGTCTTGGCTTCTCATCAGGTTAAGAAATCTGTCTGAACTAATGTTAATCTGTAGGTTTACTATACCAGATAGATCACATCTGTTCCTTCACAAGCTGTGATTAGTAGTTATCCTTGGAGATGTAGAAATTTTGCTCCTACAGTGGAGCTTTTGGCCTCAGTACTTGTCCAATACACCTGTCTAACCATGTTTTGAACAAGAAATTATCATCAAAAGTTGAGGTGCATTGCTGCCCTATTCTGCCAGGTGTAACAAGTGTTCTTTGCAGCAAGATGCAGACTCCAAAAAAGACAGATTTTTAGTCTTTTTAAAGACTATTATATTGGAAAATGTAGACACAGTAGTGGGGGGAAAGCAGGAACAAAAGTCACTCAACAGCTGAATAGGACTGAAAAAAATTTCTTTTGATTTTAGGAATGTGGTGCATCTTTCTTTCATTTTGGTCAGGAATCAGCCTTGAGAAGTCATCAGTGCAAAGATCCAGTATTTGAGAGGAAAAATCCTTATTTTCCCTACCCAGATATCACATCCTGATAATTCTTAGTTTCCAGATTTGCTCTTATATAAAAGGTCTGATTTGGGTCAAGAAAACAGCAGTGCATAAAGAGGAACAGGGATGAGTATCAAACGGATGATGAAGAGCTCCTCTTAAAGTATTTCATATACTGAACTTTTTGTGGTTTGTGTTCAAGTTTCTTAGCAGAATGTCCTTTCTTTGCTTCTAGTGAATTTAAGAATCCAAACAGAAACTATTTTTCTCCATTATTTTTCATTAGGTTACTGTCCAGTTATATATTACCGGTTGTTTTTAATTCATTAGAGTAATTTGAAACTGTTGGTGCCTAAGGATTTCATTTTTAATTTATGTAATTTACTTGAAAAAATATGCTGCCTCAGGATTCTTCAGTTTATTTGCAGTTTCCTTTTTTAAGTGTCCATTTTATTGATGTTCATGCACGTGTGTCACACTAAATATGAACAGGTTATTTACCCCAAAAATGTATGTCAAACAAAATATTCCCAAGCATAAATATTCCTTTAAATAAGTTCCTCTAAAACACAAGCCTTTGAAAAAGTTAAACTTTTCATTATGCCCTTCAATAAATTCCTAGTTCTGTCAAATGTTTATGTAAAGGTTGAATCAAGCCTAGTCAAGGGCTTTGCGATTCTAAAAATCTGCAGCAACCAGCTGGTGCTGAAAATGGGAACATTATTTCCATTATATTATAATTTATCAGTGACAGTCTTTTAGGTATTTAACACTAATACAGCTTTTCACAGGCTGAAGTGAACATCTTGAAATTTTTCCAGAGAACAATATGAAGCTCATTCATCTGGGAAAAAACTGAGATGATATTTTATATCTAATATGATTAAGTAAATAAGCAGCTGTGATTTCTATGAGTTATAACATCTTCTCAGGCTTCAGGGTGAGCCCAGAGTAGAACAGATGGCTGTACTCTGATCTGATAATGAAGTTTAGATAATTGCAATGGTAAAATAATTTTTTGAGAGGGCTGTTAATAAGTACCTAGCCTGACACAAATGTAAGACAGCATTCTTGGATGATCGTGCCATCTGAGATCCTCAGGTCATCAAAGGATCCAAGAACAACTCAATCTGCAGGGTTTTGGAATGAGAAAAATGTTCTCCTACTGGGCAGAAAAAACATTTTTCCAGAACCTTAGTCTCTTTCCTTCACCTCAGTGCTGGAGATTTACCTTGTATTCCAGCTCTCTTATAGCCATCCACATCCTAGTATCTAAGGAACAGTGTGATATGAGAGACATTGCATTTAGTTTCCATAAAGGTAGGACAAAGAACTTCCATGTCATCCCTGCACTGCTTTCCTAATCACACCCTCCTCTAGAAATTTTAGGGGGAAAATACACTTGCTTGTAAACTTCAATAAAAAGTAACACCAGGCTCTCCACAAAATGGCCAAAGTTAAGTAAGCTGAAATTTCTTCAGCAGAAACTTAAATGAACAACATAAAACAAGAGGCGAGTCTTACTGTGGAATCAGGGAGGGAATCTGGCTTAGAGGATGTTTGCTTTTTGCAGCTTTCCCATGTCTGATGAGCATGAAAGGGTGGGAATGCTGCACACAGGGGTTGGAATGCCTTTGGAGGATGGTCTATATCTTAACAAAAAGAGTATCTCAGGTTGTACCAGGCCCAAAGACACTCCTAACACTACCAATCTTTAGGCTTCTTTGCTTCAGTCTTGTAATTCAACACAAATTAGAGCAGCAGAAAAAAAAGTATTAGCGTGGGGGATGGTTTCTCAAAACTATTTCAAGCTTCTTTGTACCTTAGAGAGTATCTTTTCTTTGGGTTTTAAAAAATGGCAGTAATATAGGAAATGCACATACACTATGGTAAATAGATCCTAGATTTTCTTAGTGGCAGTACAAAGAGATTTGATTTGAGGTATCTTGATAATAAAATGACACTTTAGGTGGCATAGCATGCCACTCTATTTTGCTTTGCACTGGTATGGTAAACTGGGACAGCTATTTCCCTCACAGAAGGGTATCCCTCTCCAACCGCTTCTGAAAACAAAGTGGTAAAGGAACCAAAGGTATTTCCCCCAACTGATGGGACCAATTGGTAAATGGCAGTGGCCTTCAGCTGGTGTTGGTGTGCAAGCGTCATCAAAACAAATGGTGACTATTCCCCTTTTTGTCTTTAACTAATGCCTCTCAGCTACATCTGCAGACTACGGCAGAGACATTCAAGAACGAAGTCTTCACCACTTTAGCGATACCAGTCAGCAGAAAATCTAGCAGCACTTTTTCCTGTTTAGAGATTAAATACGATGCTCTCTAGAAAGTATATGACAACTTAGAGAAAGCATATAAATCATAACAGAACAAAATATGAACCAGGATAAGCTCTTGGGAGTAGTTTATGGCTTAAGTGATTTCGAAAAGTATTGTTGTCTCACACTTTGACTGTTGGGTATAAAATGCTACTGCTGACTGAAATTGTCCTTTTAACTTTAATAGCTGCGGCACTTCATATAGCTCAAAATTTCTGCACAGTTCTGCTGCACGCACCAATCGATTTTTGTCTCTTGTCTCTTTATACATGTCACTATCTAAGATACTCACTTTTTAAATCTAAGTGAAAAAGTGACCTATTATTGATTATTCCTGGTGACATGTTTTGATTTCTTTTGTCTTTCTGTCTCACTCTTAATAATATTTCATTTAATTAAGGGTATATATCATATGCCACCTAGAAACTTTTCTTGTTATTCTGTACAGATATTTCTTCCTGAAATATCTCTGCTGCCTTTCCCATTTTCATCCTTTTAATTCTATTGAACCTCCTTGCTGCTACCTTTTATGGTTTTACCTTTATCATTTCTGTTTATAAAGCTTGTAAAATACCAAGGAATTGTTCTGACCTTTCCAGGTAATCAATATTAAAGACAGTCAGCTATCAGCAAATATTGTTTCAGACAATAATTTGATAGAAAGCTGGCAGTTTCTCATTCATCACCTTAAGCAAATGTCTGGAGGAGGAAATAGGAATATCTTAAGCACCTGAGATTTTGCTTCAGAAACATAATTTTAACACATACCTGTTAGCTGGGCTTGGTTGCGGATAGTCTCTGCTTTAAAACAGCGTGTTGGCACTATTAGCAGAAAGTGGTCCATTCTGTCAGCTTCCTCAGCATAATTGCTCCATGGATGACAAATGACTGTTCAAACTACGAGAACCATAGTTTATTGTCTTTTTGCAATGAAGGGACTTCACTGAAATTAAAAGTGAAAAAACACCATTGTATTTCCAGCTTATTAGCAAAAGAGCAAGGAGAATTTGGGGTGAGAGGAAATGACAGCTGTTCCATCTGGAGACTGAAGTCTTTGGGAAGCATACTGGTGCAGCGGGAATTACAGTGAAGTGATGAAAATTTCACAGCAGAAATCATGGGATTTAAAAGAGAAGGGTCATTCTACACTAAGGGGCACCTTTTAAGTTTAAAAAAACCCATTGATTCTTCCTATAGGCTTCTTTTATTTGTCTATAAATAAAGATGATGGAGGGGGAATAATATTCAGCCACCTGGTGTCCTCAGATGCTCCCTAGCATGGAAGAGAAAGGTATACCAAATTATTGCCAAATGTACGGCAAACTACAGTAACTACTCACAAAATGTAGTACTTCTCTGCAAATGTACATGATCCATACTTGGGGGCTGGGTGGTGGGGTGGGAGGAGGAAGACTTTAAAGTCTGTGAAATGAAAAAATAGTAGGCCATTAAGAAAGTTGGTATCAGATTTCAAAAGTGTCTGATTCCTTTGAATCTTAAATGATTTCAACAAGCCTTTGTTTCTACTTACCTTTAACTTTTCATAAGGTCTCTTTAATTTTTACTAGGCTTTCCTGACTCCAAAGCCTATTCCTCATAGTTGGCTATATTTTCCAGCTTAACAGTTTCTAAACTTGGCTCTAATTGAAAATGAGACACTTCTTTTCTTGAGGAAAGAGAGGAGACCTGGGCTCAGTTACCTCAGAAATCCCTGCCTCTGGCCATAATAATTGATAATGACAGAAACATTTCCTGTTATAAATGCAAGTTGTGTCTGTAAGCTACCTCTTATACACAGAGCTCCTTCACCAGGGATGTGAATAATAATCAGAAGATTATTATTCACATAATAATATAGAAAATACTGCAGGAACAAGGCTTTGATTCCTGCCTGTCAAGATCTTTAAAAGAACGTAAATATGAGACACGTGAGAAAACCACTGAACCTTCTCCACTTTCAGCCAATGAGAACAGAACTGTGATATTATTATTTGAAACAGTTAGTGTCTGAAACCCTTAATTTAGTTTACCTGTATTGTAAGGTAATTCTGATATCTAAACAAAGGTGATCAGGTAAATAGACTCTTCTGTACAAAGCTATCAACAATTGTTTTTGTACTGGTCATGGGTCAAATTGGCAAGTGTCATCTCACCTAACTTTAAATATCTTCAAAGAATACTTGTACATCTGAGCTTATCGCCCAGCAGAGTTCCCTTTATAGTTAGTGCAGAGAAATAGGCACTTGTAGGCATGAGTTCTATGATCTATTTTAGAATTTTTCTCTATAGGTCTGTAGCAGGAGCCATGTGCAGCAAGGCTGCAACATCTACATCTAGAATTGGTCTAAATGGACTTTGCCAGAAATACCAATGAAATGAAATCAAATACCTTCTAATGTCTTATACCTTGTATACAGAGTTTAAATCAAATTTAAGATGAGAATTGGGTAACCATCCTTATCCTTTTTTACAAGAGACAATCACGGAGATGTTCTTCCCTTAACACATGTCAATGTGATTGCAAATCAAAGAGGTTTGCTCTTCGTTAGACAGTTTCAATAAATAGATGCTGAAATACACATAGAGACTGAATGGAATAATTGTATTTCTGCAGCAGCACCTAAAGTACAAACTACGAATTACAGCTGGGATTTGCACAGTTCACCTCAATAGACAAAGTAAACCTGGCTTGTTCTGAATTCAGGGCATTCAACACATGAGCAAAGAACATCAGTGCGGAATAGTGGCAATAAATCCAATGATCTGTCATATATTATCTCTTATGCATTTGCAGTGCAATTGTTCTCTAGTCCAACAAGTGGCCTTTCCTGCACATGCAGGTCACCTGCATCACATGTATACATTCGATTTGTTAGACTCCCTACATCTAGCTTCATCTAGTCAGAGCACATTTAAAAATCCAAATAAGCCAGAAACATGCCTTCCCACCCAGGCTAAATTGCTGTCACACTAAGGGGATACACAGCAAATATAAATAAATGAATCTGCACAGTTTCTTTAAAAATTACTGGGAAAATGACAAGATAATTCACATTTTAATCAAATACATAAACTTGCAGTAATAAGAGACACAACAAAACCTACTCCAAAGTGATGTTCACTGTTTGTAAAGCACATTTATTTCTCAGGTACAAAGGTTTATTTCTGCACTCTCCAGAACTTCAGCAGAATTTGAAATCACTTTAAAAGGCAAAATGCAAAATGCAAAATATACATTATTGTGAATGTTAAGAATTTTTTCTGTTTGTTTTTTGTTGATGCCAAGATTTCTTTAAACAATTTTATTCGGAGACTATTTGTGGTTCCATAATTACACTCAGAGGCACACCGGAACCTCAAACAGGAATAATTGTAAGAATTTTGGAATTTGAAAGAAGCAGGAAATTTATGCCTTTTTTTTTTTTAAGTAAAGACAAAAAGACATCTCAGTGTAAGTTTGAGATAATAATCTACAATCATTGTTATCTTATGCTGCTGTCCATAGTCTGAACTTTCAGTTCTCACCAGATAAATACTCTCACTAAAGAAAAGACTACTGTAGTAGTTTCTGGTTTCGTATAATTGATTTTTTTCTGTCTCTCTTTGACAAGTTTTATTTCTTTGTTCATCCCACAGGTATAAGTACCATTCATATGAAATTGGTAGTAAGAACAAAGTCCAGCAAGACTGGCACTGTTTTTATTCAGGCAGAATTTCACTTGAAAGTTATTTCTTCTCAGCTTCACAATGTGGTCTCCAGTTTCACCTAGATAAAGTATTCTGTGCTAGCCTTTTAGCAGAGCAAGCAAGTTTTCATCCACCTCTGCTGGACACTCCACCTATCCTTTGTGTGAACTTTGTTAGGAGTCAGAAACCTTAGGCTGCCTTCTCTCAGCAACATGAACATCCTGTGGTGAAGATAGCAGAAGCTGTTGTAGCATTGTGTTTCATAGCAGTCTTGGTTTGTCCAATGTCACATTTTGATCCACAGACACATTCTTGATGCAATATCTGTATTTTATTTATTAGCTATGTCACAGGTTTCCCTCCCAGGGACATATTCATGAACCTGAGAAGGCTCCGTCCTGTCCCAACCTCAACCTGGTTTTAGAGTCAAAGCATCACACCAGAGGGCCAAAATGCCCCGGTCTGAGCTCCTGTTGAGTGGTCTCACCATTCCCCCAGCCACATGACTCAGAATATGTTTTCTCCTGTGGTAAGACTTGAGCAAGGTGAGAAGTCATCTCTGAGACCCAGACTCCCAGGCAACCAAGCCTGTTCCTGAATAAACACAGGTTTTCCACAGCATTTGCCACAATGCATGGAAATACCCATATTGGCCCTCGAAGCAGAGTCTGTTTAGGTGTCTCTGTGGTGAGGTAAAACCTCTGCTTCTCAGCAAGTTGGAAAGCTACACTGATCTGGTAAGGCAGGTGATGGTTCTCAAGGCATCATCTCTGCACTGCACTGAGCACACTTACCAGTTTCTCAGAGCCAGCTTGGGCATCCTTAACACAGCACTGCGATATAATACGTGAATGATAGAGTCTATCTGGGCTTCATAAAGGTACCTTTTCCACAGCTCTGCCGTTGCATTTACTGTATAACAAAACTGCCATGAACACTCTCACTTCCCTGCACAGCCCTATCAAATATATGACAAGGTAATTTTTATTTTGGTTCATATTTCAAACTCTTAAGGAGTATTTCCTTTGTTCAAAAATTTAGGACTAAGTTTTCAAGTCTCTTCTAGTGTCTGCATTGTCTTGTTCAAAGTTGCTTTGCAGTTTACATATTTTTAATTTAATTTTCAACACTCCAAAGAATTAAATTAATGCAGTTGTCATAGGGCATTATGGACAATTAAGCCTTGCTAAAAAATATTTTAATCATATTTTTTCCTGTATTTTTAACTAAGAATCCATTATCTGAGGTATAATTTTATCAAAATTTGAACTTTAATACAATATGTAATTGAGAAGAATAGATAGAAAAATGGTTAGATATAGCTGGGATACAGGAATCAACGTAAAACACTGTCGTGTTTTGTTTATAATACTAAATCACCCGTGGTCTACCTCCAAGTTTCTACCAGAGACATCATATGGCTTGTAGCAGAATCAGAAAACCTGTAAAATCGGGGCTATATTTGTCAGGTCACTCAGTCGATGGGTTTCCACATCTATATGAGGACAAGAGATATTGGTGAATTCCATCTGGTAAGTAGAAATAATCGTAACTAAGCTTTATCTAAGTGAAGACAGTTTTACACCTCATTTAAAGGTAAATCAGCTAAAAAGCAGTCCTGAAACTGTCACGGAGTTAACAAATTTTTATTCACATCAGAGTTCTTTCTGCTGGTGAAGGTTAGATTTTGTCTCCTTTCTAGAAATTCACTGTCAAATTTGGCATAGAAGAAGATGAGCTGATTGTTGCTTGGATTACAGCAGAATTTCCATATCTCATTAAATGCATTAAGGGGCAGGGTGGAAGATTACTTTGGCAGCCTTTTTGGAAACTCCATCTCATCAGCGATGCTGAAGTCCTGGCTCTGTTTGTCACGTTATAGAAATAACAGGGGTCAGGTACTTGCTTCATTTTTAAACTCTGTTGGCATCTGTGTGCAAGGAGATGTGGAATATAAGCTATCTGATTTGTAAAGATATCTGTCTGATGAATAGCTGTTCAATATAAGAGGCAAAGACAGAAAATGTGAAAATGAAACATACAGGCATGAAAACTGCCATGGTCAGTAGACAAGAGAGACAGTATCAAGGACAGAGACTCTCAAGTCGCCAACTGATGGCCCTGGGAAGCATTGCCAAGGACAGCTTGGGGACATTGATCTAAGGAGAGAGGAAACAAGACTACTCTGAAAGCAAACTCATGGGGTGTCGGAGAACGAAAATGACGGACTGCACGCACTTTATGAAAGTGATAACGCAGACCCTTTATTTAGTGCTATTCCAAGCCTTATATACCTTCTCACTCTTAAGCAGTGATTTTCCACTAAAAAGCACCTTCCCTTTATCTTATCAGTTCAGCCTCTACTCCCTGTACTTCCCAGCGCTTGCCTGCTATTTTGCAGCTGTTCTGCCTGCTATTTTTTAACTCGTTGTTTTCTTTCTCCCGTGTCTTCTGTAGCTGCTCACTGATCCCACGGCTTCTTGCATGATGTTTTTTCTCCCGTGTCTTCTGCAGCTGCTCACGGGTCCCACGGCAAAGCGATTATATTTTGTATTTCTGGTGATCCTTAAATTTCTGTCCATGATCGATCGCCGGCTGTTCCCACATTTCCCCCTTCTTTGTTTAGAACCAACACTGCTTGGAGTGATCTGTCCACTAGCTACTGCACACGTGACATAAAACACGGTATACAAATAAGAATACATAAAATCTTTCAACATATGCTAATTGACTTAAGGGATGTCTTCGGTCACTCTGTCTTGTCTTCAGTCCTTGTCCATCATGCCTGACACTCGTCCGTTCATGTCCATCCTTGTTTACAAATCTGACAGCAACAAGTCCTGTTGCTCTTTAAAATCTCCTACAATGGGGTACATGCAACTGTGTAATATTTCTTATGGGATGTTTAAAGGGGATATGAGAATCTGTGAAACTTATTAGGGGGTGTTTACAGGAAAGAAAACAGGCAGGCAAACATTGGGATAAAGGCATTTCAGGGAAGAACAAGTGTGGGAGGATGAACCGAAGTGGGAGCAAACATGGCAGTCACACATAAGCAAGATGCTGGCTGGCTATAACTGTCGTCTTATTAAATCATCTTCCTACTTTCTGTATGACCTTGCCATCTACTCTGTATGTGTGCATTTGTATAAGTTTCCTAGCAAACTATACGAGTTGGACTAGACACAGCAGGAGGAGACCAGCCCTTATAAAGACCCAAGGTCTGAGCTGGTGACAAGGTGAAGGGCCTGGGATCTGGACAGGGGTATCAGATGGACTTGAGTCCGTGCATGTGTCTGCGCCTGTACATCCAGAGAGTGAGGGGGTGTGTACATACCCCTAGCAAGTGTCAATCACAGTCAGATGGAGGGGAGAACATGTACACGGCTATCCATATTGGGTCATGTCCACGCAGGTCTGGGGTACTGATAAAGGCACTGTGCTGTCTCTGCTGGTCTGTGAGGTCCTCTCTGTGTGTCTGTGTGTGAGTACCGGGAACATATGTTCAGCCTCCCTGCTGGCTGGACCTGGGCACAAGGAGCCAGTGCATCCACGGGACTGAGGCAAGAGAAACCCTGAGGTCTCAGAGAGCACGAGACTCAACCACGTTTAGAATTAGATATCCTTTTCCTTTTAAAATCACCTTCAAGTCATTGGTGTTCTCATTAACATTTGAAGAATGTCAATATTAGAAACTGAAGTGTAACCTTATTTTAATTAATTTGTTTTCATATTGCTATTACCAAGAAATTTAGGAAGGAAACATAGAAAATCTAGTTTTTTATGAGTGAGTTTAAAGGTCTGATGTCATAATCTCCAAATGCGCACTATTATTCTCTTCGGTGTACTTCATTTAAAAGGCATTCAGGTTATTTCTTCTCAATCACAAAAGCTTTTCACAGAGGTGTTTCTTTTTCAGTAAAGTTTACATTTTGGCCAAACTGGTATCTGATGTCTTAATTAGGAGAATTGTAATTTGTTCTTCGTTAAAACACCCCTGGATTTTATTTTCTTTTGGCCACGCACTTAGGAGTTACAACCTTCCCTTTGGGTACATTTACAATTTTGTGTTAAAATATATCACATTTCAATGCAAAGAACAAATTGATCTAGCATTTATTTATAGCTTTAAAAATGTTGTGACACAGAATATAGTCTAAAACTCTTAAATGTTTATAGTTTCTGCTTTTTTTTTTCAGTCACACTCAAGAGTAAAAAAATTCAGATTACAGTTTCAGGAAATGTTATTTTCCTTGACATTTGAAAACTGTCTGTGTTTGATGGAAATCAAATACTATAAGCTTGAACATTTCACCTAACTAAATCAACAATTAAAATAAATAAGACACCATCTGCTGTAACTTTTATATTAAAAATTTAAGCAATTCTTAAAATTCAGCTGGGGAAAGCAATAATATAATAAATAGAGACTTGGAGAGTTATAATTCCTATGAATCTTTTTTTCTGAGGTGCTGGCATTTGTCTCTACCTTTTTCCAACAGCAATCATTATTTTGCTAATAAGTTGAAAAGGATTCTTCATTTATTAACCAGAAACCCATGTCACATACGTCAGACATATCTTCTCTCAGTATTAGCCGGAAACAAATCAGTACAATTAAAAGGGTGAGTTTCTTTCTAATTGGAAGGTCATTTGCTAATTTTGCACCATTTTCCTCTGGAAAAAAAATGTTAATTACAACTTAGGTTGAGCTTTATTAATCTTGCCCTCATTCTGCTTCATTCTTTTCACTGGTATTTTGACAAGGTGAAAAAAGTACCTATGTTTGAGATGAGGTGATGTAAAAGTATTGCTATGAATGATAACTACCATTCGTCTAAAACTATGACCAAGGGGTTGGAGAATGAGTGAGATGAACCATAGGATGACTTGCAGAACACCTAAAAATCAAGTTGTGGCACACCTGGAAATCTAACTCAAGAAGACCTTCTGCTTGTCCTTTAAAATTTGCATACCTCAAGGAGGTTGTTACTTTAACAGAAAATGGAGATTTTGAAATATGATACTTTTAGAAGTGAAGAATTCCCATTTATATATTAAAACCCTGAAGTACAGTGGAGATAGCCTCTGCAGTTAATTCTGTTAAATATTAGCCAACTGTTGCAAAACACAGAAATAGACCTGGATTCTGAATCTCTTTGAAATTTCACTGTATTCGTATCGCACGGACAAGTTGAATTATTCCATGCAAAATAATTATGCCTACTTTATGATTCATCGGTTGCACTCTAGCACCAACCTTTTTTGCTTTTTCAGGAGACAGGAAAGTAACTGTTCCTGGAATAGGTTATAATTAGACATGAGTAAATTGACACTTCAGAAATACTACTAGCAATAATTCTTCTCCTAGGCAGAAATCTAATCTAATAATTTAAAGCATCAGTGAAGGCTGCCCACGTCTTCACCCTTTTCCACTCACCGAACCAATTATTTGACTGTAACATTGCTACCATGATTATTGTTTCTTACTGTCATTTGTTTCTGCGAGATTGACCGCTTGAGGTAAAGTGGTGGTTCTTTGCTGAAGAAATGAGCAAAATTTTCAACACAAATATAGAGAGGTTTTTCTGAGAGGTAGGGGTCAAGAGGGCAAGGGACTCATCTCATAGTTACACTCACTGCAATTCCACCTTACCAGATAAATGGTGCCCATAAAGAGGCAGCTGTTGAATGCTGCCTGTAAAACTGTGTCTTCTCCTAACTACACAGCAGGAGTAGGTGCTGTAGAGAAGAAAGCAAAAATCACCACAACCGAAACAATCTATCATGGAGGGAAAAGCTTTCATACACATCATAAGATGGATGAGTTCCAAGTTCAAGTCTATCGCCTGCAGTGTTTGGAAGGAGGAAGAGTACATATAAACCTTTACATTTAAATGCACAGGAACAATTGTCTTCCACTGTATCAACTCACTTAGACTGCTGCAGGGCTAGCAGATATGTACTCCAGTCTCACTGAGATATCTCAATTTTAGATGACACACTAATGTCATGCAAATGCCACCACTGATGGGGAAGAAGAATACAAGGGATCAACAACCATCTTCTCTCTTATTGTTCCAGACATCCAAATCCATACAACTGTGAGGCTAAAGGGAATTTCATAGTATGTATCTCAGACCTCAAAATTGGTTCATATGTTATTCTGAATGTGAAAATTGAGAGGAAGAATAACAACAAAGAATAAAATCAACCATATAATGCACCATTTTATGTCTGAAAGCTGTACAAGCTTGCTCTTGTTGCATAATTCATCAAACACCTGAACAAGCAGCTCCTGACACACCACTGCTTGCTTGGAAACAAATACTGGTTACTTCTTCTGGTTTCTTAGTTCTTCCTGAATCTCTTGATGGGGTTTCATATGGATAAATTTGAGCAATTTTATGAGCATTGTTGGAAAGGCACTTGTACAAGTCTAGCATTTCGGATCATCACCCTGCCTGCGCTGAGAATCTGTTCCACTCATTACCTAGCTAACAAACAAACAAAACAAAACTAAACTAAACCAAACAGCCCCTATTCCTCCTTTTGCACTGCTGGCTACCAAGCTGCTATCTGTAAATTCCTGAGTGAATAAATATTGAGGTGACTGAAAGGAAGAATTTATTTGATAGCTCCAACTGTTTAAAACAGATCGTTTTGAAATCACAACTTCAACATTGCGATATCTTTCATAAGCAAACTGGAGGAGGGTGGGGGCGGGAGGGGGTGGTTAGACCTGACTCTTGACTCACAAAGGAAAGCTATTTAGATACCCACATTCATGTATGGATAACAGATATCTACAGAAGCGTGCTCTAAAAAAAAATAAATAAAAGTACAATAATCTTCAAACAAGTAGATTTTTGTCTCTGCTGGTGAAGCCACAATGTCTTTGCAGTTATGTCAGGCTACAGGACATCTGCCAGCCAGAAAATCTTTGCAGGCACTTTGTCTGTAACAGGAACCTCTGACTGTGTTCAACTGCTTAAACTATTATGCTTGTAGAGGTAAACTGGCTTAGACCTCAGTCAGTTTAGCACTTCAGCACTTCAAATTCTGTATGCATAAAAATGCTTAAAGGCTGTAGAGGAGGTGTAAGTTACTTTGCCTCTACAACCATGAAACCTTAAGGAGCTCAGGAGGGCAACGCACTATCACTATCTGCTAGTTTAAGCCTCCTAGCACAGAGGACACAGGAAATAGCTTCACTGGGCTTGAGGCAGCCGGGATGTCCCTGATGCCAATAAATTCTTCAAACACAGAAACGGAGCTGGTTGAAACAATCATTATTTAATGCTTGTGTGCCTCTAACCACTCCATCGTTAATATGAGTGCCAAGTGCTACACTGCAAGGTCCTTGAAAATGTCTCCCTCCTGCACATTTCCTAAAGGACAACAAAATGCAATGCCTCTGAAAGCTGGCAGGTAAATGCAGCTTTCCATTTCCATCTCATCATGTTTCCTATGAAAATTAATACAAAATTCACTGCAAACACACTTTTTCTGTGACTGTCACACAGGAGCTTCCTTAACCATATTCTCAGACATTGTTAGTGATAGAAATGCATTTTTATGCATTTCATATGCATTCTATACATAAAAATATCATTTTTATGTCCAAAATTATGTCTACCATCCTTTCAAATTACATTCCATCAAAAGTGTTTCATGTCATCATGGCACGATGTGGTTATACAGTATAAATGGAAGATTACAAACAAGACGCACACAGAACATATCTGCCTCTCTGCCCAGATGCTGAGACAAAGCTGTTATCCAAAAGGTGCATAATTTTACCAGGGACAAACAAGAAGTGGTGTGAGACCACTCAGGCCAGCTAGTCTAAACATCTACCGATACAGCCCCTGCTCCCAACCCTGCCTTCAGCCCTGTCTACACAATTTTCCTGAAGAAAGAAGATAATCCTTTGTTGTAAATTATCTTAACTGCATATATAAGCACGTTTTAAGGTGGAGGGTAGTTTATTGTGCCATTATTTCAATGTATTTTCACTCACAAGCAATGCAGGAGACTGGAAGGCAGTCCTGAAGATCAAAGGAATCCAGGAAGACTGAACACTCTTCAAGAAGAAAATCTTTAAGGTGCAGGAGCAGGCCATCCCAGTGTGCCATAAGACGAGCCAGTGGGATAGAAGACCGTCCTGGCTAAACAGAGAGCTTTGACGGGAACTCAGGAAGAAAAAGATAGTTGAAGTGTCAGGCCGCTCAAGAAGACTACAAAGATCTTGTGAGGCTGTGCAGGGAGAAAATCGGAAGAGCCAAAGTCCAACTAGAACTTAATCTGGCTACTGCCATAACAGACAATTTTAAAAGTTTTTATAAATACATTAACAACAAATGGAGGACCAAGGAGAATCTCCATCATTTATTGGATGCAGGAGGAAACATAGTGAACAGGGACGAGGAAAAGATTGAGGTACTGAATGCCTTCTTCACCTCAGTCTTTAATAGCAAGACCAGCTGTTCTCTGAGTGCCCAGCTCCTTGAGCTGGATGACAGGAGAGGGGAACAGAATGAAGCTCCCATAATCCAAGAGGAAATGGTCAGCGACTTATTGCAACCCTGAGATGCACAGAAGTCTATGGGGCCAGATGGGATCCACCCAAGGGTACTGAAGAAGCTGGCAGAAGTGCTCACCAAACCACTTTCTATCTGTTACCAGCAGTCCTGGCTAACCAGGGAGGTACCAGTTGACTGGAGCTTAGCAACATGACAGCCACCTACAAGAAGGGCCGGAAGGAGGACCCAGGGAACTACAGGCCTGTCAGTCTGATCTTGGTGCTGGGGAAGGTTATGGAGCAGACCATCTTGAGTGCCATCATGCATCAGGTATAGGACAAGCAGGTGATCAGGCCCAGCCAGTATGGGTTTATGAAAGGCGGGTCCTGTTTGACTAACCTCATCTCCTTCTATAACAAGATAAGACTATTCAAGCTCATTAATAGTTACACCAGTTCAAACATGGATTTTATACTAAAGCACTTGTGTTTATTCAGTGTCTATTATAGTGTGTGCAGTTTCTATGGCTAGCAAGCCCTGAGACAACATAAACTGTCACTAATAACTAGCTATACCATGGATGAGGACTCTTTTTACTACAAATATTTGAACAGAACTTTCAAGCACATCTTGTCAAAATTAATATGTAACTGAATATTATCCAATAAAAATGCAGAAAATTGTGGCTGGATATGGACTACATGAAGAAACAATGAGAGCTGCAGATGCATCACAGCTTGTTGGTTCCCTGTTCCCTGAACTACAAACAAAGCAGAGAAATAGAGACAAGGCCCAAAATAGCGTCTTCTTTCTACATGAAGTGGTGACACTTCACAACAGTGTTTAAAATGTCACCAGTGTATTTATAAATATCCATCACTAACTCTGCTAGGTAAGTTCTTCTGAACTTTACCCAACTTTAGTTCTTAACTTGAAGACTGTTGTGGATGAATATGTTTGACACAGTTTGATTTGACAGCAATTCAAGATTTATTGCTAGTACAAGGTAAATCAAAGGGCTGGAATTTAGCAGCACTTAATGATTAATTTAAGAAGTAGCAAGTTATGCAGCAAAGTAAAACAGTGACTTGATTACAGATTCAAGAATGACAAGACTCACACTAACTTACTACAAGGTACCTTAAATCAAGATATGTCTAGATGTACAAACACAGAACATAGAGGCACACATACAGACAAACAGAAATACTCGGATGCAGTGAGATATGCTCACTCTCAACAAAATAATTGCATAAAGCCAAACATCTAAGTAAGTAGAGAGATGGGAGAGAGAGGTCAGCCCACAGTCAAAACTTCCCTCTTCAAATTTAGAGTAAATATTCACAATGCATCGGTATTACTCAATGGGCAAGAGCTGAGTCTTTTCCATCTTGCCCTAACTTGAAAGATGTAATATTGTGGTTTGCACATGTTCAGAGCTTGCTAGATTTTAAGATTCTGATAATTTTCCATCAGTTGCACATGCCCAGAATCTGCTGGGTCGTGGGGACCTCATATCCCCTCTTTGTGCCATGACCCAAGCACAAGTGTACCAGGTCATAAGAAGGTCCAAGATGATAATGAGGGGAGTAGAAGCCAAGACCACCAATGGAGCACCACAATGCTCTGGTCCACTGCAGGAGGTAAATGTTGTTGTTGTCCCCAGAGAACAAGGGAGGCAGGAGCCACATACGTTAAGAAGGTGCCTTAATGCTCTGGTATGGTATCTTTCACAATGCGTGTTTGACTTTTCCAATGAATTGTTGCGTGGCCTGGGGAGAGGACTTGCTCCCTGTACTGAGTGGCTCACAAGTGGAGGGGAATCATATCACCACAGAGACTTAAGACTATTTTTTTAACCAATTTAATGTGTGCATCCCTGCTTTTTGTCAGCAAGATCAAATTCTTCTTCAAACATTTCATCTTCTGTTTCATTATCACATGGAAAAACCTTTCTGAAGAATGGTAAGATTCAGCATGAAGTTTTACACAAGTTATGCAAGCAGGTAAGCACACATATTCATGCTGGAAAGTTACTTTTACCAGGTGGCAGTTGCTCATAGAAAATCTTGAACTGCGTGTATTCACACATGTGAAAGTGTGCAACAAGAAGGATTCATCGCGACTGCTTTATATATTCATAGCTTTTAACATCAGGGAGGACAAATACATAGTAAATAACAGTATGTATTTTAGGGTAGTTATTTCCATATGAACCTCTACTCTAACTCCGTGTTAAACCTAAAAAAAAGTAGGCATGCAAAAATCTCCTCTTTCTTCATTTAAATTACACCAACACAGTGCAGCATTCCTATCTTGAACAAGGAAATGCAAAGTCAGTAAAAAAGGTGCTACTTGCATGCTATCAGTATTTAAGAACCTTATTCTAGAATAAATTCCTCACTGTGCACTCTGTTTTACAAAACAAAAAAAACCACAAAGGTCTACACAGCCTATAATTTCTGTGATTAAAAAAAATATTACAGACAATCATGCTGATAAGCAATAGATCAGCGGATAAGGCAACAGGTATTTATTCTGGTTTTATTGACAGATCATGGTGGCAGCTCCTGCTGTCTGCAAGTGATACAGCTGCGATACTTCAACAGCAATTGAACCCTCGTACTGGCAGTGTTTATAAAGGCTTCTCTCCCTCTCCACACAAATACCATTAAAAACTTTAAGAATTATTTAACAGTAGATTATTTGCTATTAAACAGCTCTGTAGCAGTAAATTACATTATTTAGAAATCCGACGAAGAGCATGAGAAAGGGATGTTCTCTGGAGGAAGCAGCCAGCAGAGCACGCTGCAGATGAGGCATTAACATTGCCTCCAGGACCAAGTGTGGGGACAGCTGAGGAGCTCAGAGGCAGGCAGGCATATCAGGCTGAGGATAATCTATACATATTCATCCCTCTTTCAGTTCCACTGTGTACAGTGCCCTGAAGACACACTTCCCAAGCACATTGTAAAGGATGAAGAAAAATACAGTGCTGCAGCCTGTCTTGAAGAATTATTCACAGCTCTGTACACGCAGTTGTGCAGATCTGGTGCACTGTGCAAGGGCTTTTCTTTTCCTCCTGGCATGCTGTAGGACACACACTGCTGGATAAATATAAGTATTACCTTTATTAGCCTTTGTTCTCTGAGCAAGTTGAAATTATTACAGAGCTATAACACATTCATTGCCTCCAAAAATCTCATCAGGTTCCGTGGTATTCTAAAGATATTTATTTTTAAGTGCACATACCATCCAAAGCCTGAACTGCTAAACTGAAAATAAGAAAAGCATGTCTCCAAAGACCTTTTTAACAAGGTAAAACGCTATTCCATTGTTTTACCGACATTGCCAGCTTAAAACAGCTCAACTTTCTGTTTTTCTGTACTAAAACAAATTGTGTACAATTAAAGTGAAAGATCTGGCTAAGAACTGCATTTCAGAGCAGAACGCTGGTATCCAAACTGCTGTACAGCCAGATAATACAGAGTGTGACTCAAACCCATAAAGAAGTAGTCCACTATGGAAGGAAACCAACAAAACGTCTTCCTTCAGATGTTGTACAGGGAAGACATGCCAGGTGTCTGATATCTGCTTGAAACCTCCAGAGAAATTGCACATATCATCTTGTGACATTAGCACATGCCACCATGGTATCAAGCCCTTTGTCTGCAAGAGCTGCTATCTCAGAGCAGATTGTCGGTGACAATGATCATTTTTGCTTATTTTAGCAGAGTAACTGCAATTACTGGCATCAGTGGGCATCAGACTACATCCAGCGAAGGTGTTTAGCTTCAGAGCACTGATTTAGTTCATGTCACTGAGACTAGGAAATACATTTTTGTTTCCTGCAGCTTCTGGTGTGTGTCAGACTTTAGCTTCAGCCAGCTATTTTAGGGATTCTTGGAGCTGTGTCGAACTGCACATTTAATCACGGTCTCCTGCCATCACTTTGGAGAATGATTTGATGAAACATTAAAAAAAGCATTATAGCTTGTTGAATCAGAAGAGGACACTCAGCAAAAGAAACTGGCCAGCTACTTACATGCTGAAATGTTCCAAACAGCAGTACTGGCCAAGCACCATCTGGTTTAGGTTTTTGGATGAAACATTAATTTTCAACTGGATTTCCAAACATCAGACTACTGAGGATTCATTTATAAACCACAAGCGAAACAAGCTGTCAGTAGACAGTACGCTGTTCTGGGTGAATGCGTGCAGCAGCAGAATTCCACTGACACCACAGTCTGCTTCCTCTTGTAGGACAATTGACTAAACTGTTGACACAGAGACATTTAAAGATCACTCAGACTAGAAAAGGCATGTTGCTTAGCCAAGTTTTATTTTATCCAATTAATGCAGATCCTCTCTTATTACTCTCTACTCCTTCTTCTCTCTAGTTATTCCTTAGATCTTTTATTACCGATACTACTGCCTGAGTTATTAATCTTGCCACATTTACAAACACTATTCTTCATGTGAAAGTAAGGCAAGAGGGACCCTCCTACTCACTTGAGGAGCCTCCAGCTTTTACTGTTCAGGGAACACTCAAGAACCATCAGCTGAAGAGGAAAAAAAGAAAAAAATCCAGGGGCAATACAGTATCCTGCTCGAGAGAGTTTTGCTGCCTCCCGAATACGTGTTAGTCTAAATGAATGGCTTCAGTCACACCAACATCCTGCAGAGGTTTAACTTGATGAACTCTGAATAATCCCATTGCAGTGCATTTATTTAACATTTTCCTGATCACTTACACATATAAATAAATTATTATAGGCTGCATTAATTAGCTCTGCTGAGGATACTGCAAATATTAGAAGCAAAGAAGCAAGGATTTTAATGCAGCTAAGCTTGTTTTTAGGGTAATATGGGTAGAGGTTCATCAGAGGAAAAGGGCAGCAGCTCAGTCCATAAGGAGCATAGATGATGCATCAGATTCATGCAGAAACAAGAAAAGAAGTGAGACGGGAAGTCACAGACAAATCTAAGCATGGAATATTATATGTGAGGGGGAGGTTTACCAAGCACCATGTGCATGTGGTGGGTGTAGTAACGATCATTAGGCATATAGGGATAGATAAATAGATAGATAGATGGATAGATAGATAGATAGATAGATAGATAGATAGATAGATGTAAAATTCTTCCCCAATACATATTGAAGTCTTTTGGTTTAAAAATTAAAGGCCAAGGCCATTAGTATTACCTGTATTTTATGGATGAGGAAACAAGCAGAGCAGAGTGCTCAGAAATGTTTGAAGTGGCAGCCAGGGAAAGCGCACAGCTTCTATACCACATGTCTGAAATTGGGCGGCTCTCGGTTAGCTGTGTAGAATTTTGCGGTGATAAATTAAAGAAGAGGTCTAGGATGCTAAGCACTAACATCCTCCTGTAGGAGCCTATTATGAGGAAAAGAAACATCCTTAGGAATATATAAAAGGAATCCAATAGACTGCAATGAAGGAAAAACTAGGTTTAATATCCTGGGAAAAGTAGCTTAACAAACCTCTCTGACATTTTCCATTAAAAGATAGAATAAACAAGACATGACACCTTCTGTGAGAAACAACATTTGTGACAAAGCAGTACATAATGCAGATATATTATGCAATACCTATTTTGTATGTTTAATGGTTATGAGTCTGTAATTCCTAAGAGGTCTCCAGCTCTAGTTCCTGTGTAACTTGGAGGAAGTCCTCAATCTGCTTTCTCCATCTGTGATTGCATTTACTCTCCATGACCTATCGAGTCTTTTTTTAAAATGACACAGTTAGTTATTTCTTGTTTAAGACATGATGATCAGAAATGGTTTTATGACTACAATGATTGTATAACACCATATCCTCCAGAGGGGTGACTCTGTCACACCTAGTCTGTCACACATTGCCATTTCCATCATGGGTCTCAGAACCAAAGGCCATCTAGGGATCAACATCAAAGTCTTCTCAGGAAGGATAGACAGAAGTAAGTCGGGGTCAATTAGGTACAACTCTATTGTTTAAATAATCTTACAGAATGTAAAATGCCATAAAGGGGATTCGTTCTGATTCCAGAAGCTCAGATAATGTCCTTTGAGAGAGTTAATACTGCTTCTGTGCTCAAGATACTCAGATTCTCAGCTCAGATACTGTGTGACAGATGTTAGCTGCAACTCACTCAGCCAGTGCTGGCACCAGTGCAGCTCTGCTCCAGCCTTTGGGTTAGCCGCCTCATATGCTGCAAGTTGTGCATGATAAGCTATGTATAGTTAAGAAAGCATTATTTTTTCAGTTATTTCCTCATATCTCTTCTTTGCTACCCAACAGCCAACTGTTTTGCATAAGCTAAACTTTATGCTATACTAAACCCCATCCTAAAAATTCACTATTTTTTTTTTTAATAAAAAAGTATCATGATACATATTCAGTCAAAGCAAAGACCTACAATGTTTAAAAAAAAAAATTATAGCTTTAGTGGTGGCTGCTGTTCATATAGTTCTAGCAGGGATGAATGATTGATTATGTATTTGCCACACATAGAGGAACATTGGTCACTCCTAACTGGAAAATACGAGTTGATGTTTAGGGGTTGTACATTATGGAAATGCAAGATTTGTGCAGTACAACCTCGGTAGCGCATTTGGCACCACTGCAGGAACCCCTTTTATACTAATTATTATTCAGGTAATTATTCCAAGGCAAAAAACAGAGGTCATTTTCAAATGAGCATATAAATTTTCCATAAAAGCTCATTTGCAATTAGTATATAACAGGAGCAATTTTTTTTCTGCTACATTCTCTCTGATTTGCATTATGAGAGGAAGCATTTTTCCATGTAAATTAACTTAACCTTCCCAGAATTAGCCTCCTATTGACACTGTGCCATAGACTTTCATTCTCAAATTAAGTTTGGAAAATTTAAAATCAAAAATGTTTAAACAGGTATAGAACAAATCAACAGAGAAGTAAGCAAGCAAAGAGCACCTAAAATATGGAACTAACTTTTCAGCCACCATCTTTGCTCACGTTTTCCAGACTCTTCCTCTGGTTTTCAACCTTTGTAGACTTATTCCTTGAGCTTAATTATTAAGGTCATGTTTTTACTTCCAAAAGAGGAGAAGTAAGAGTAAATGTGCCTTGGAAAGGACACAGCACCACCTAACACAGTGCAAACTGTTTCTTCCTAAGAATTGAAATATGGACCAAGATTAAACTATTCTGGTTCTGGTATTGTAACATTTGCTCACTAAATGTGCTTGAATTGAATTATTTCTTGAAGCAATTGAAACTTTCTCAAAAAAGCAGAGATTCCAAGATTATTTCCTTCTGCAGCCTGTTCGTTGTCACATAAATTCCTCTCACAGCTTGAGGGATGATCTGCATGATTTGGACATAAATTCTCATAACCTAACTATCTTATAAAGATTTCGAATGTTCATGTAATTCAGATACTCATACACCCCAGTTCCTCAAGGACATAACAGCTGTGCAACACAGCACAGAATTCTTAGCAGGTCTAGACACGTGCATTTACAATCACTTCCAAAAATTAATCATTTCATAATCCAGATATTAGTAATATTATTAGTAAGTATCAAGAATATGTTTTTGTGCAGCTCAATCTGCCTATGATAGCCTGGCAAACAACTGTCCAGGACCATTAAATGGAAACACCAGCATCGCTCTCTTAGCCCCATCAATAACTATTTTCTTGCTTCTGTAGTGATTTAATAAAATACGGGGTATGTGTGTGTGTCACTGAGGCACCCACAAAACAGACAGCAGCAGCTATCTGAAAACTGGGGTTTATCACAAAGTTGTCCAGCACTCCAGCTGACCAAAATTTATTACAGGTTTGGAGGTCAGTAGGGAATATGTTATCACACACCGAATTCCTGAATACCAAAGCACACTCTTTAAGGAAGATGAACCACAATGTGTACACCCTCACTCATACAAAGGAGGATCTCCCACTTAAGGGTACCAAAAGGGTCGCTCACCATATGGGGGCATGAGGGTTCACTCAATCCTGGGAGATACACTGGGATAGTGTCCTGATCAGAGGGGAGTCCTGGGAATTATCCTTGCACAGCATCCTGATCTGAGGGGAGAGTCCCCGACTGCATTACCTGCTGCTCCAAAGAGGTCCGCCTCAGACTGGGTTCTCCGGCAGGGCTCCTGTTATACCCTGATCGAGTATGAGCTGTGGTCATTTCAATTAGTAAAGCACAGGCAGGAGGCCAGCTAACGAAGCCTGGACTCCAAGGCACCAGATAGCCCTGGGGTGTCGACCTGGTCTTCATCAGGTGTTTGTGCAGGCCCCAGTCTTTTGTGAGAGCTCTGTGCAAGCCATCGGGATGTCTGTACCTGCCACAGCATGGTGTACAAGAAATAAATGAAAATCGTAATGCCTACCAAAATTACAGCCCTTCAGGGACTTAAAGTCTTGGTCACTGCATCTGGAAATGGCGTCTGAGAAGATCAGACTGTGTCCTCCCTGTAGCATAAAACAGTACTATCAGTTAAATACATCAGTAGATGTTTCATATTCTTATTGTGTACATAGGGCGGAGTTGTCACTGTGGTCTCACAGGGCTAATAAAAATCCTCTAATACAACACTCGATCCACCTCTCTACCGTAGTCTTTGTTGCTTGGTTTCCAAAGCACGACATTTGGTAGGGAATGGATGACTAGCTGCAAATATTGTAAATGTGTGCTGGGGGAATATTTGAATATTTGTTCAAATTTGTCTTAAGATTTTATGCTGCTACCCATCTCCATACTGTCTGAGTACAAAGTTCTCAAAAGAGAATTTTCATTTTACTGTGTGTGCAATGCTTCCTAAGTTCATTTTCTGTAAATACAAGGCACTCTAATTTCATTAAGGTAAAAAACATGTAAAAAGGCAGTATTTAGGTTAAGCTAGCTAAAATCAGTGTCAGCTGACAACTTTTAATTTTATATTGGTTATGAATTTTGCAGTCAGCACAGTGTTGGGTATTTGTATGATTCATGTTGTGGTGTCTTGTTTCCCAAAGAGCCAACATGGTGGAACCTGAATATTAGTCTAATTCATATTTATTTTCTATGCTCTTTACAAATTATATATTTGTAAGTTAGATTATTAAGAACTAATCAAAAGAACCATTCACATACCTGACAAACCAGAATTTATATAACAAACCAACACCGTCACTTTGTGTAGTTTTTAAGCCCTGGCTGAATAATTTTTACCATAGCCAACACACCCCAAAATTGCTTGTCACTTCTGGATAATAGTGAACTTAATAATGTTTAATCTAAAGTTATTAAGAGGAAAAAAATAATATGACTTAAGAGATCAGTTACAAGGCACAAGTAACTCTTTCCAGATATGAAGCAATAAACTGAATGTCCATATAGAACCATTCAGGAAAAATCAATAGCTTTTGTAAATGTGTAAAAGTAATTTCAAACTGTTAGTGAGAAAGAATCAATCTTTACTATAATTACAATTCTCCCGTCAAATTCTAAATACAAGGTTAGATTTTAGTATAGTACAAAGCGGTCAAAACTGCACCACTATGGGGATAGTGTTATCTTTGTTCTCTGAACCTCTATCAACTGTTCATCTTTATTCTATTGCTACCTGAAATAGAATTGCAGCTACAAGTTGAGAGGATATAATGTGTTGAGTAGTCACATTTTTAGAACGTAGTCTTGAAAATTTGTATGCACATTAAATGACTGAAGTACATTTTTTCTTAACGCTTCAATGTATGCAGACTTCTGCAATTATTCTTCACAAGATCCTTTCAGATTGTTACATTAGATCATGTCTTTTCTTTATGCAAAACCAGTCATCACATCTGAAGCACATTTTCCAATGGTTTGAAAGTTGACAGAGTATTATGCTGTACTGACTACAGAGGGCTGACTACAGGACGTGTAGACAAGGAGAAACCACTGACCTACACCATACACTATATGATTCAAAGATCAATGTGGTGAATATGTCTTTCCATTGGTGTGTGGTGGAAAGCAAAAGGAAATAGAGGCAATTCCTTGAGGAACCTTTCAGAAACCCGGGAACTGTTTAGAGCATTAAACAATAGAGCTCAAGAGGAGAATTACTGCAGGAAGCTACTGTCTACAAAATGTATTAACAAGTAAGATGCCGAAGACTAGAGCCCCAGTGTCTGTGTGATGAAGTGTTGCAGAGTAGTGTGTAATGTGAACAATATAAATGTAAGGCATACCTAGATGTGTGTAGGGCAATCTAATCCAACCAATCCAAAAAACTAGTCAATTATTAATTTATTTAGAATTTTTGCTTTAATATGTCCATTAGACAAATTCAGAGCTCAGACCTGGACTGGCGTCCACCTCCTAAAATACTCAGTGCATGGAGAGCTTGAGGTTGATCAAGTTCATTCATCCCTAACTGAAAAGAAATATTGAAACATTGATTTATAAAACAAAACATTTACACCGTTACCACCAGTAAAGAACTCTATTGTTTTGACTAACTGTCACAGTAACTAAATTGCTACAGGACACGGAAATAGCCTTCCTGAAGACAGTGAGTTATAATCCCAGTCCCTGGATCTTTCTCAATAGAAAGGGCTTTGGCAGCATCCTGCTGTCCCAGAGTGAGTTACATATAACTGCAGAAGTAATCAGAAGAAAAGGTGTGGAGGGGAAGAAGTCCTATGAGTGGGTGTCCCGAGAAAGGGACAGGCGTTACTCCATTTTGTGTCCTTCTGCTGTCCTGTCCCCAAACGGCAGAGGACTACAAGCAAGCAACTGGTCAGCTGCCACAGGTTTTGACCATCAGTCACAGAGCGATTTCCTGCCTCTGAAGTAATGCACAGTGCATCCTCTTCTACATCTTCTCTTAGACCTACCCTCCTGTCAAATGATGTGTCTCTTTTTCAGTCAACTCACACAATTGGTTTCTCTAGCATTCTGTAGAAAATAGTGAAGTATTTTTACCAAACTTGCACAACAGCTATGAAAGACAGTCGGGAAACAGAAAACTATAATTTGTTCTTGTAAGGATTTGGAAGCACTTTTATGATCTTGCTGCCCTGATTTAAACTCATTGCTACAAAGCCAGGTTGCTGCCAGCTATAAAGGGCTTTGATTTTATTTTTTCATGCACTTATCATGACCTCATTTTGTAAAGTGCCAAGTGGATTTGTTCATTCATAACCTATCTTGATGCAGTGGATGGCAGCTGGGGGTGATTTTGGGGTGGAGGGGTTAGGTTTAGTATATTTGATTAGTTTAATGGGACATAATGTTCATTTCTATCTTTTCCTACTTTAAATATTTTAATTCGTTCGATGAAAATAATCAATGGCAATCTGATAAGGGCTGCAACTGTGTTTTAAATCAGGATGAAAAAGTGTGTGTGTGTGTGCTTGTGAGCAAGGGGAATCATTTACATGAGGACTGATGCCAACAGTAAATCTCAGGCACAGTCTTTATATCCCGTACTCTATCCTTTGGTTGTAATTTTTAGAAGTCTGCTTCTTTTTGTGTGGTGCAACTAAAAATGTAGACATTTTAATGCTGAAGGTTTTGGTCAACTCTCAGACAGCAAATGCTGATATCATTTAGTCCTTAAAAATATATGCTGCTATCATCAGCTGCTATCTATCTCACAAGGTCTCCCAAACTGAGAGTGAAAACCTCCTGAGCAAACCCATGCTTATGTCTAGAAGTCGTTTTCTAGGTTTATGTTGTCTTCATCAATTTGAACTACTGGTCTGCTGTGGATTCTGCTAACCAACATACAAATTAGACACACTTTTTTCCTAATTATTAATAAACTTATCCAAACATTACACTTCTAGAGAGACATAAATAAAAAAACTATTTTTAATATTCATAACATTAAATGCTTCCAAATAAAACCTTTTACTTCAATAAGACAAAAATGCTTTATTTGAAAACCAAAATGTGATTTTAAACCAGAATTTCTCTTTTCAAATTTGATATCCATATAATAGAAAGAAAAAAGAAAAAAATAAATGTCTCAGGATCTACAAGTTTTAAAAGTGTCTAAAAATGGAAGTTTTGGGGGTTTTTTTCCCATTTTGGCAAAAGGTTTCCTGCTAAGAATCCTTTCTAGATCTACCTTAAATGTAATTTATCCCACAATATTGAAAATGTATTTTTCCTCCTTTTTAGTGTATGAAATCTAATTTGGCACATGACAAGTAAGAAAACAGATGTCATTCATTCCCTTTGTCTTTCCAAATGCTGAAGACAGGATGTTCCTTGATAGGTCTTTCAGCTGTGGGAAAGCATGCACTCAGGAAAGAACATAAGGACACGTATAAAGTTAATGATTTATGCACGTTCTTTCCTTAATATGCAGGTGGATTCATAAGAATCACCATGTTTTCTTCCTCCGTCTCAAACTTTTATTGCAATTTCCAAAGATTTTATTCAGAGTCCACCATATCATTCAGTCTTCATGGTCATGCACAGTTGGACTCCGTGATCTCAAAAGTCTTTTCCAATCTAAATGATTCTATGATTCTATGTTTCAAAGAACCGTGTCTGTCTCAGTTCGAATGTGAGTGAAGAGAAAGACTTCCCCAATACAGAGTCTTAGCCTCAGAGGTCGTCAAATATCTTGCTTATAAAGCCCATTTGACCTGCAATGACTATTGTCCTTAAGGAATACGCAACTAAATGTTATGAAGTTAATGACATGGTAGAAGATTTTTTTTTCAGCTAGGCAGACAATTTACCACTGTAAGATAAATTGGACTCTAGACTTCAGCCAAGCATTTTGACAGATAGTGTTATTTTATGGGACTTACCACAGTTCTGCTGAAAAGGCTGCTCAATATTATGAGTAGCCAACCCTGACTTCTTTCAGCTCAAAAATTCACCACTTCAGTTTATGTTAAAATAATTTTTGAAATAGTAATCAGCAACCACTACAGAAAATTAGTTTTATCATTAAATAATCACACCCATGAGAGGCTGTGGGCACACAGCTAGCTCTCAGCAGGCTTCAAACAGCTGAAATGTAACTATTGCAGAGAAACCATACCTCTTGTGTTTGAGTGTAAATTAAAACTAAAATAGCAACAATTCTTCTCACTTTTATTTTGTGACATTTTGTATATGTGAAAAGCTGCATACCCATACTCAGTAAACACGGAAGATAGTAGTCGATATCATTGTATAGACACATCATGCCAATACACAAGAGCAGATAAACCTATATCATAAAAATTTTTTTTTTGGTTTTCTGTTTGATAAGAACAGAGAAATACTGATGCCAGCAATATTCTTCCAAAAACAATCAAACAAACTGTGTGCCTTCTGTATCAGGATTAAATACCCAATGGAGCACTATATACCACATCCCGAGTTTTTTCCAGAAATAATAGATGTACCTGCTAGCACCGGTACCTGACATAACTAGGTTGCCCAGGTCCCCAGGCAGAAAGGCGGCTTTCCAGCATAGCTTCCTGAAGCAGGAATGGGGAGCAAGCAACGGCTGTGCCATAGAAGCTGTGCTGCCTCTGTCAACCTACATGATAATTCTGGGGGAAGCAGGCACCTCCCTCTAAACCCTCCTGTGTCCTGCAAGAAACCTCCTCACATCTCTTCCTCTTGCAGTAATTCTCTGTACATCAGGATCTTCCCAGCTACAAGAAGGGACGACTAGGTCAAGCATCCAACAAGAGTGGAGGGCTCTGATGTCATGGTGCTTCGGGATAGAAAAGCCTGTTACTACCTTTTCAGATGTAGGCTGACTGGACAGTCTCTTTCCTCAGAAATTCGTACCCTGCACAGCTGCATACTTTGCTTTATGGACTTCCTGGTTGTACTGAGAAGTCCAATTTATCACTGCATTTGAACAGAGTCCAGTGTGGGCTACCACATGTGGGTGAGAATGAGAAGATGACTATTTTTAGCTGCCTCGTCATTCTAATTTCTTAGCTTTAACCAAAGTTTCGGGAAGATTTACCCACCAGAATATGCCCTGAAAGTGAACCTTGGAAATTCACATTCCAGAAGCAAATAGGCAACGGGAGAGTCCTAGTTAATACTCCAAATGGTAACACTGATTCACAGGATTTATGCAGCTCTGCTGTAGGTTGTGTTCAGCCTGCTGAACTCTATCTTTTCCAATATAGAACTACACAGTGTTGTTAATAATAAACCTGTTCTGAAATTGCAATAAGGCCACTGAAGGGAATTTGATTTGTCAAGAGATAATCATCTCCTGGAGGGGAATAAAGTCACCTGGCTGCCTTCTGCAGTCAAAATTTAATACTAGCATTAATAACAACCCCCTTCCCCTGCCTTACATAATGCTTAGTTAATAATTTAATTATCTGGATAATCTTCACATGCAGTTTATGTTTTTACCTCTAACTGGATGCCTAATAGAGCTCACATTACTGTTTATCATAAACACCCAGAAGCAGCATTCTCTTTGCACCGCAAAGTTCTCAGAGAGGCACAGTGTCATGCTGCAGAATTTGCTAAACTGCGGAATCATCACACCAAAATGGCTTTGATCAAAAACCGCTGTCTAGCTACCCGTTTAGGCTGCATTCAGCAAGATATTTAGACTCAAGCCCGATGTTTAAGCCCTATGTGTGAAAAGTCCCACAGAGGCTTCCCACACTGGTTAACGAACATTAATTCAGTGCTTCAAATATTCACTCAGCACTCTTGACTGCTGGATTAGGACTTTGTTTTCTTAAGGTTCTGCCATTTGGATGAGTAACAGGACGTGTTGTTTTTGGGCAGGGGTGCTGCTCTGACTATATGTGGGTGAAATGAGGTCCTGCAGGTGTCCATATGGGATGGATATAGATCTTAATATTTTGCCACTAAAAATCAAAAAAATTCTAATGACAGCATTTAGATCTGATCCACCTCTCTGATACTCTCTTTTCTGACATCATGTCAAAATCTAACCCTTCAAGAGAAATAATTATCTGAACTGAAAAAAATGCAGGACTAATGAACAAAGCAATTGGATTCCAAAATTTCCCAAATCAATACAATTATTACTTACAAATTGATCATTTTGCCAGTCATATGTCTGCAACAGCTTGGTTTTTATGGCATAAATTGCTTATTTTCTTCCTCTGCTACACTAGGATATAAGTTTTCTTCTTTTGCAAAGAGTCCTGGCCATTATCTTCAACCAAAAGAGTGCATTTGGACAATATCAATTTGTATGCTAATAATATTGCTTTCAATTGCACCTATGCTAACACACGAGGCCAGGTTATAGCCAATTCCCAATTCTTCTCTTTTAAGGCACTTGAAGAGTGATAGTTCTGAAGATTACGGAATCTATTCTCATTTCCTCTTCTCAGCTTTGCCAAAGTCTTTATTACCTAACTGTTTCAGCTCATATTAAAAAGTATTGAAAAACCTCAGAGACTCCTTTGCACACAGTCATGAAATTTGTATCCAGCAAAAATTGTGTTTGCTTTAGGTGTAGCATATGCTTTCTGTTTATTAGTGCAAGCTTTTAGTAATTTTGCTTCATCTGGAATGATGCTGACATGTTAAGAAAACACCTTCTTTTCCTTTTTTGCAGTCCAGCCTACCACCAACCCCACTGGTGGCGTTTCTTTCTCTGGCTGTGGCATGCATAGCCCAGACAATACCTTGGATACTTTAATGGATAATCCCTGAGAAGCCGTCCAAATTTTACTCTGGGTACAAATATCCCAGCACTGTCCTGGGAATGTATAGCCACGCTATGTCAGCTCTCCTACAGACAGAGTAAGCCATTTCAGAAGATGAAGAACTAGTGAAAGGGTTTGTTTAAATAGGGATATGAATCACAATTCAGTGTGAATGTGAGATGTAAAGCTGGAAACTATTGTGGAGCTAGAATTAACATTCATAACAAGAATGTTAATAGTGTAATAGTAGTGTGATAATAGCCAGTGTAATAGTAGAGGTCCTACTGCTAGGAAAGTCACATGTAGAATGTGTCACGAAAAGAGACTAGACTGCAGGGTTCAAGCAAAGTATTTATTTGAACTTTGCTTACAGGTTTAACTGCAGGGCTCAAGCAAACACATTATTTAAGCTTCACTTAGGGGTTTAATACACCCCTATTGTAGCTTTTCACGGATGCAAAGGAAGAATGCACTAATAAAACTTAAAAGAAAGAATACGTTATAACAACCTAAAAAGCTACGTCTATTTTAGGTAACGGCACTTTCTGAAGTTAACGACATATTTTTGCAGAAAGTGTCTGCTTCGAGAAGTGATAACGCTTGATGTTCACAGTTACTGCCAGGGACTGGTGTGCAGAAAGGCTCTTGCTTAAACTTGCTCCTGTGCAGACCAAGGTCACTGATGAATCCTGTGTGCCACGGTGGGGGTGCAGTAAGTTAAAGGCCACACCTGCAGGGAGGAGCGGACAGGACAGGTGACCCTGAACTGACCAACAAGTTGTTCCATTCCATGTACATCATATTCAGTATAAAGCTGAGGGATCACAAGAGTCAAGCTCTCTTCTTGAGTGACCTATGTCCAAGGAGGACTCTGTTCATTCTGCCTTTTATCCCAATCCGCGCATTCCTGAACCCAGTTCCAGAACAAAGCACCTCAGTCTGGTTCCCATCTGCCACTGAGCGCAGTCTGGGACTTCCCCAGTGTCTGCCCCACAGCATCAGTGGTAACAGTGATGTAGTTGCCATCGGCGGGGTTGGGTTCAGTATTGTCCTTGTATATACTTGTATATATTTAATTTTATTGTTATTAATTTCATTAAAGCAGTTTTAGGGTTTTTTCCCAATTCATAAGTCTCTCTTCCTTATTCCTTTTCTCTTCCCCTTTGGGAAGAGAGAGGGGTTAATAGAGACCATCTGTCATTTGTCAGCCCAGTCCTAATACATGACTCTTAACTTTCTCCAGCAACTGAGTACTGGTTTGGATTTAGACTCAGCAAATTATTTCTTGAGGGATTTCAAGGCTCAGCTCAGGTTCTGGTTCTTTGAATGGTTCAGCACTACCCTGTTTGGTCTATGGCTTATGGACAACTGAAGGCTGAGCTATCTGCACAGCTCTCCATGGGTTGTCTCTGCATAGATAAGGACTCAAGGCAATCCAAGGCTGGGTCATTTTTACAACCTGCCAGTAGTTGCGTGCATATATTAGATATCATTACCAAAACTTGTTTACAAACTATGAGCCACCACCATACAGAAGGTTAGAAAACATCCATATAGAATAAAATTTTCCCTGGAATGTGAGGCTACACTTGTACAATGTGTTGACTTTGTACAAACTTTGGACAGTTTTCACAATCACAGCCTGTAACTGAAACTAATAAGAACTCAAGTTACCCTTTTTCAGGATAATATTCCTCAGTTTCTACAGCACCAGTCTTTTGGGTGGTATTCCTTTGACTCCTTCTCACTCACCTGGTTCCACTGCCACTGCAAAAATCACACCCATTAGCCATAGCACAGATTTAAAATATGCAAAAATATGTCTGCTTTCAACATAAAAAAGACTTTTTTTACATATATAATTGAGGATTTCTCTCTTTTCAATATTCACCAAGTTGCTGAACACAAACTGAGTACCTGCTTTGTCTGTGTCTGCAGTAGTAAGACACAAGAAACAACCAGAATGAGAGACACGACACTGAGGACCCAACACACACACTACACTTCGGGACTTCTACATCAGACTAGCTGTTATCAATTCCCACAGGCTGAATGTGTTTTAGTGGCAGAAGCACATGAGATGAAATCCTGTAGTGCACTATCCAGTCTGTTTTATTTGAAAGGAACGCATTTTTCTGAACCTGTTCTTAAATGTGTACTCAAAAACACAAAGACTGCACTTGATAAATTTGTTTAAAAAACACACTCCAGATACAAATTAAAATAGTAATGTAGATGCAGTCTTTGGAATCCAGAGGTGGTTGGTTTTGGGGAGCTGGGCAGAATTTTGATGCTGTCCCTCTTGGTTTCTAGCAAGCAGCCAGTCATACGTACTCTAGATGTGCTACACTTACCTCATTTATCTATTCTCCACTCACCACGCACTGCACACTGAAACTAGTGAAAAGCTTATTCAGTTGCTGAAGATCTTCAGTGTTTGACTCAGGGACAAAAGCATATTGGTACTATCTAGTACTTTATCAGGAGGGATGCAATGCATAGAAACTAGTAATCGAAAGCGTAAAGTTAGGAACACACAGAGAAAATGAAAATATATAACATTTACATAGACAGATTCTTTTGCTGAAAGACAAGCCATAAAGTTCTCTCCTTCTTCGATAAAATTGACTAAAAAATTAGGATTAATTTCTTTGAAGCAAAAAGTCTTACTGAAAGTACATTTCAGCAGGAAGCTTTGCATTTTTGTCTAACAGATTCCTGAAAAGCATCAAAATAAAAACTTTGGTGATCAAAGCCAAACACAGATTTTTATTTTTTTAAATTCCCTTCAATCCTATCTGTAGTTAGCTGAAAAAGTAAAAATTAAAAAAAAAAAAAAAAAGACAAAATTTAAAAAAAACCCCTGAGCCTTCGGGATTTTTGCAGCTGTAATCACATCAAAAATTGTGATAAAGAAATTACATGTTGGAGGCTGAAAATGCAAATGATTCCTATTTGTCTAAAGCACAACTTCAAATGACATTGCAGTCTTCTTGCTATTTTATGCAGTACTTATGCTACTGAGTTTGTTTTTCCTGTCTCCTTTCTCTATTTTTTAACAGCCTTTTATTTCCTGTTGTTGCCTTGTAAGGTAGTATTTTCACTGCTTTCTTCTGAAAAGAGACTGTGAGATGTTCACAGTAATGAAGTGCAATGAGGCGTGTTCTTCGAACTTTTAAAGAAGGAGCTAGCACAAAAGGAAATCGAAACCAATGATAGAAAAGGCTGGTCACCTTAAGCCAAACTGAGGATGAGTCAGCTGAGGCCAGCGAAATACTCACTGGTACCACGATCAGGGCTGCCAAGGAGTTTGCGGGTGCTGGGTGGGGGAAAGAGAATACTCAAAGCTTCTCCCTACTTTTCCCCCACACCCTATGTCCAAATCAGGGCATACCAAGAATCAAAGTAAAGGGAATGCCTGCTTTCTCTGGTGGTCAAATATATTCAGATGCCTCTTTTCAGTCGGTGGAAATTTTAAGTAAAAATCAGTGTGAAACAGCACAGTCAGAATTTTAATTTTTTTACTCCTCTTTTATTTGCACTACAGTAGCATAAATATGTTCCCCAACTGGTCCAGCCACCATGCTCAAAATGCGACCTGTAAGGATATGGTCCATTTTTAAAGTAGCTGGTAGTTGGCTCCATAGCCCACAAGATTCTCAGCATCTTTTTTCTTTGGGGAAGCTGATCCCTGGTCCCAAAATTGAAGATTGGTTTAGGAAACCTAGTGTTCAAACATCTGGTGACCAGAGTGAAACAAACAAATGCAGCAACTGCGAAATGCAGTTCGGGTCTCTACATAATGACAGAGCACTTCCCTGTCTCTTTCACCGCTTGTGACTCCTTCCTCATGCCCTTCAGGTGGAACTGTGGAGATAAGATCCTCGGGGTTGCCTAAAGTTTTGTTGGCCCCTTGTTTCTGTTATTCTGTGCCAGAAAACTAACTAGTACTCTCATAAGTTTTGATTACAAACACACATTTCTGGGAGGACTCTCTTTGGTCTAAGATATCGCTTAGGTTCTGAATATATTGCTATCAAAAGTTACACAAAGTAATCTCTGGTGTTTTGTCAACCATACACAGCACAAAACAAGCCCAGTAAAATTTCACCTTACCCAGACATGTTAGAAGACCCTGGTCTTCCCCGGTTCCATTTACCACCACAAACATCACATAAATGAGTAATTAAAAGGCAGTCCTGAGCAAACCTGTCTTGTAACTTCAGATATAATAAAAATAACTCAGACCTCTTTAAGTACAGTCTTTTTTCCTTAATGAGTATTTTTTCCAGTTCATAGATAATATATCTACTGACTAGTAAAAGAACAGGACTGTAATGAATTTTTATGGTAATATCTATTCATTTTTACACACACTCAGTACTCTGCAAGCATAGATAGTTGTACCTACCATTAAATCACTGTGGCTAAGTTTACATTGCTGATCTTCTTTAAATGGTGAGAGAGAAGTTCTGTGCGTGTGACAGTCAAAAGATTTTGGGGTTTTTTTAAAGTCTTATCCGCTTACAGCCTTGGTGTCTTTATTTTATTAGGCAGGAACATAACTAGAAATTAAACTATGCTTCCTTGTTGCCATGTCAAGTATGAGAACATAACTGATTTTAGTGTCGTAGAATACATTTGAAATTACTTACTGTAAATGTCTGACCTTTGTGAGATCTGAGTTGTTAAAACATAGTTAATAGCTAGGGCGAAATTTATTTATTTTTGTTTAAAAAATACATTGAAGGACAAATTTTCAAGTTGAAAATTCAGCACAAATCTTAGAGAAAATGATATAAGCATCTTTCAGACTATTCATTTCCAGCAATGCTCCATTGCTCCCCTTAAACCCTTCGGGTCTTCCAGCTTCCACTAAAACCACTTCCAGATGGGGCAGAATTCTTTCTCTCTACTTAAAAAAACAAACCACATCCTCTTGGTCCCATGCTTCTTATGATGTTTGCTTTATTTCTCTTTCACCATTGTTTTCTGGGATAAGTGTCTTGATTCTGGTGATTTTCTTTCAATGATAGCACTGATCAGACCTGGTTTCCTCCCAGTCTGCCTGCATTTTGCAGCAGGGCCCAGCACAGGAGTGCAGGTCAGGGATCAGGCAGTGCAGTGCTGAACCAACCTGTCAAGGCAAATGGCAGGAGGATGCTATTCGCACGGCATTGTACTTGAAGAAGGGCTCCTTTCACAGACTCACCTGCCTGTGAATGCAGCGAGGCTGTTTGGGAGCAGAGCTGGCTTGTGTCCTCTCACCTGGGGTGGGTGATTCCTGCGCTTCACCAGCTCTCCCAGTCAAATTCCTTCAGTTCTTTGCAGCATAGGTATCCCTGTACATACCATCGCACGGATAACTGGAGTTAGAGAGCACCTCTGTGGATGGTAAGGTGTGCACAATTAGAAGTGCTAAACACAACTGACTTAAGTTGTGTCCTACGTCTCCAGCAAAAAGGGTGCAGTGAGTGTGTGTGTTTTAAGAGGCTGGGGTCAAAATACAAAAATTTCTAGAAAATCCAGTTTAAAACCAGTTTATTGATTGGTGCGAGCAGCTGGAGATTCCTTTTCCTCTCTCCCTCTCAAGTTCTCTCTTCTAGCCTTAAGCACCTTGTTGTAACACTGAAGGTTCATGATTACAGGCTCTGATGCAGCCTTAGCCTCTAATCACCACCTAAAATGCTACATGGTTCAAGAGGTGCAGGGTCAGTAGGCATGGTCCTAGCTGAAAGGACAAGATGATGTGGAACAGATTGCTTTTATTACACCTTTTCTTAACTTGACTCAGCCACCTACAGCTACTTTTCCAAGAAAAAATGTCGTATACTTACAGGGTTCTCAAGTAATGACAAACTGATGGCAAATTGTGTAAATATATGGTGGTGATTGAATCCTGTGAAAATTGATCCTTAATATTAAGATTTTATTTTGTAGGAAATAAGAAAAAACATTCAGTCAAAGAATTCATGTAATCAGAATCTAATTATTAGTTTCCTTCACTGAGTTTGTAACTGATGAAGTGAATATGAAGCGTACACTTGGTCTTTGGTCTGTGTGCTAAAGAAATGAGCGACATGGGCTTTCTCTCCATTCAATAATTTTAATCACTTTAATATTTTACACTGTATATTTGAGCATCTTGTGCTATATAGTCAGCTGCAATGATAAGGAATGAAGGTGAAGAAAGTAACTTCCTTGTTAAATATCAAAAAGAACTACCTGAAAGATCAAGACAGAAAAATGGATCAAGGTTAAAAGAGGAGCAGATCTTTCCTTTTCTTTATCCTCTGCGTGTGTGTGTGTGTGTGTGTGTGTGTGTGTGCACCTATCAAGAGACTTGTAACGAAGGCACTGCCACATATGAGACCATGGGATGAGTTCAGTGACACAGGAGGCAGAAAGATAGATGTTGCAAAAAAAATTACATTAAAAATATTACACTCTGCCTACCCAAAAAGACTGGGACAGATGCCAGAAACAGGCATAAAAGACCTGTGGGAGGATGAATAAATATTGACAAAAAATAGGATAATGTCAAAAAAGATTAGCATCAAATTAATTTGACAAAGTTTCAGTAGCAGGAGGGAGTTATTCCAGGCTTCTCAAGTTGGTGGAAAAGTGATGGAGGAGCAGACGGAAGATTTAGGAATCATTCAATCTGACAAGATTTTCAGATGACTCTGCTTACTGTTTTGTTTTGTTTTGTTGGTCATGTGGGTTGGTTGTTTGGAGGTTTTTTCCTGTCCTCTTTTCTTTTCTGTTCCAAGCTCAGGCAAGTTGTCTGAGAGCAAGGTCTTCCCAGTGGACGACACACATGAGGGCAGTTTGAATGTGAGGATACAAGTCTTGTACAGGATTGTGCTGTACACCGTCCTTCTGCTGAGGGGTGCCTTTTGCACACAGATGTGCAGAACCATGTTAGACAGGGTGGCCGTGCTTTCCCAGGGGCCTCGCTGTCAGTAAGCAAGTATGGAGGGGACTCATTATCCAAAGAGTAAACCTGTCAGGCTAGGAAGGAGAAAGAACAAATGCTAACCATCCTTTCAGAAGCCCTGCATGTTTACTTTCACCTATGGTTTTATTAATGAGCATAACTAGGTGTACTCAAACAGAGTGCTGTAAAATTTAATTGGGCAAACATAGTGAGCGTTAGCTGGAGCTGTTTCCCGTCATGTATAATTACATGAAGCTCATACTTCAGTAATTAGTGAGGCAAAATAAAATCATTTTACAATTAGAGAAGCTCTCATTTCACCTTTCCTGTCATAGGTCCTCATTCAATTTGGACTTTTATTTACTGACGGTCCCACTCCATTATATATAGAAGACATTCTCTCACCCACCATGATACTTTAAAGGACACCTAAGAAAGTGACTATGTCCCAAAACATGTCTGGTAGTCCTGGAAATATTGGCACCAGTTTTTCTCACCAGTAGAGGAGCCAAATGGTAGAAGCATGTGCCACCGGTGGAAGGCAAAACCCTCCTTAGGGCAGTCAAGGCCTTCCAGTCCCCCAGTTTGACATTTGCCAAGCTCCCATCAGAGCCTCCTGCCTCCTTCTCACAGCACAGCCAGGAGCACCTTCCTCTTTTTTCCAGAACCTGGGCTATGGGTAGTAATTAGCACTTCTTCAAATACCAGGAACAAATGCCTGTTATACCATATTAAAAGTCTCGGAAAAATTGTTGTACTCTGTAGTGACACTGAGAGTCACCCCTACATTGGCCATTGGCATCTTCTGGTTGAACAAGAGGGCATGTTGACTGTGACAAATAAGTTAACCTGTTTAATATCACAATTTCCTCCTCATCCCAGTTGTAGTGAACATCTCCATCCCTGGAGTCCCTTGCACTGCCAAAATGCCACAGAGCTCTGTGATATGCTCCTGCCCTCTGAGCAGGTTCACTGCTTCTCTGCCAGCCTGGCCACTTCTTCCCCAACTCTCTCTGACTTTTCCAACCAGTGCCTATTTCCCTAACCTGTCTCCATAAAGCATTGCAAGACAAATAACTGTTATTTTTCATGAAAGCCAACATTTGTCATTCTTCTTTCTTTCTCCAAGACATTAAACATGGAATTAGCAAGTCCAAATAGCATTTGAAGTATTTCACAAACATGAGTGGAATTAAAACACTGAAAGTGGGATAGGACTATGCTCAGAATTTCTGAGGAAATAAATATACTTGAAATCACAGAAACACTGAATGGTTTACTGCCTCACAGCTTAAAACCATTCTGAAGGAACAGAATAATAGTTGGTTATTTTTTCGTTTTATCCCTTCAGGGATAGAGCCTTCAGAGGACAAGACTCTGTCTTTTTACTCATTCCTCCTAGTATACACCATGCCCTCAATTCTTATTTTATTTTGTAAGATACATTTAGTGTATCTTCAATTATTCTAAGAAAGTGTTGTTGTAGAGTTCTATATCTTAACATCCTCTAAATGCAGCCTAGATGACATCAGCTGTCTATAAGTAAAATCTCCACCCCCTCACCCCCCCCACCCCCCCCCCCCAACATCCACCACTCAAACTGTGGAACACTCCTTCATTTTCCAACTCATTCCTAGAACTAAATTAACAATATTCTTGGTAGTGAGTGAGCCAAATTAGAGACATTTATTATCCTAGTAATCCTCTCAATCTTTATTGCTAAGGGGAATGATAAAGCATGTGGAGTTATGGGGGTGGGTTTTGATTATTAAGTTAATATCATAATTACATACATAAGCCTTTTAGAGCAGACAGACACTAATTTGTTATTTCATCCCTTCATTTTGACCCAGCGATCTTCAAGAATATTAATTATTTGAAATAAAAAAGATTACCCTCTATATTGGGGATGCCCGCAACAGGAGGTTTAGGGAAACAGTCCTGCCAGCTTTGGCAAAGGCATTTTGCTGAAGGAGAGCGTCATGCAGAAAGAGCTGTCTCATCACCCCTAATGCCTTTATATTTGACTTATTCCCAATATGTGATTAATAGATATTATTCCCTTATTTTGGGCTGGAATATGATATTTCATGGATAGTGACTGCACATCAGTAGATGCCCATAAACCATGTTTATAGACAGTCTACCGACCCTGTAGACACTAGCAACTGAGAAACCGCTAATGGAAAGGTCTATTTATTATTCATTTGTACAGCACATACAAATGAAACTGTAAAATAAAGTATGACTATCTTCCATTACAGGATTTTAATAACCATCAGAGTTAAGATCTTCATGGCTGATAGTGTTTTGGTGTCGCCGGTCGGCTGAGGCAAGCCGATCACGGGGACGAGCCCTTCCCTATCCCTGAACCCCTCTCCTCCGGGAGAGAAAAGGGTTCAAAAGCAGAGATACGAAAAGGAAAAATAAAAGATTTTGTGAGACCTCTGAAACGTTTGGAAAACTGAAACAAAACTTTATTAAAACTAGAACAATATATATAACATGCAGGGAAAAACCAATGCAAAATCTGAGAGTCTGTGCAGGGTGGAAAGGTGAGGGTTTAAACACGAGAAAAAGAGACAAAGGGGGACGGTACCACGTGCAGTCCAGAAAAATGGCACCGGCCACGTGTGCGCTTTCGTGGAGCAAACAAAAGAAACCCGCGGCTATTATGAACGCCAGGCTGTAATGTGGAAATCGCTGTCCCTACCGGATCCTCGTTGTGGCAGGCAGAGAGGATATCAAAGCAGCAGATAAAGAGGGTAAAGCCTTACGGCAGCAGAAAAGCCTCCAGGCGAGCAGTCTGTCCCAGGCGGCGTGGCGGGGGCTGCCCCGGCGCACGGTCCACTCCGGCAGCCTGCAAGGTCCCCGGAGCTGAGCCGCAGTGTCTGGAAAAGCCTCTTTCCCGGAACGAAGCTGAAGTCCCGCAGTGACTCCCGCAGAGCGGAGCCGGGGGTGTCCGGAGAGCCGAAAGCCGCGAACAACCCGAGAAAAACCCCCGAAACCGTCCGGAGAAGCAGCCCCGCAAGTCCCGACAGCCCCGGAAGTCCCGAGTAGCCGAATGCCCCCGAAGCCCTCCGGAAGGCAGCCAGGAAGTCCCGAGTAGCCCCCCGGCCGCCCGAGCCCGCAGCTTCTTAAAGGGGCAGTACCCTCTCGAGAAACTTTCTATCCAATGAGATGGGCGAATCATAACATGGAAGGGAATAATTCAATTAATCAGTTTACACCAAAAGCCTTCAGGCAGGTTTTTTTTTTTCTTCAACCTGCCACATTTGGTATTTGTATTTGTAGAAAGCCTTGAGTTTAATTTTGGTCCTGTCATAGAAAAGATAATACCAGCCACTGCTGCATGTTCATGGTGAATAAATCATACTATGTTTGACAGAAATTCTGTAATTTCTTTGTCATGGAGTTTAACACTGAATATAAAACACAGTTCTGTTGAGCTACCAAGTATGACTTAATAGAACATTACTGCCTTTACTGAAAATTATTTCTTCTGCTAATTGCTTTTCATTAAATTTTTATTATTGGTAAGGGGACATTACATGTTTCTAATAAAATTTTTAAAATCTTATTTTGCTGGTTTGCTTTTTACTACCATTTGGATCAATTCAGACGAGTCCCATTTTCCTCTGAGAAAGATGAAGTTGCATCTCCAAAATGAGTTTTGTAATGAACCAATGAGTAAACTGATGCAAGTCATGAGCAGATCAATGAGATTCTGATTCACTATAAATGCCAAAGTAAATCGAGAAGATATTTTTTAAGCAAAGAAATAAGCTTCTGTGATAGGACACTATTTCATTGTAGCACTTCTGAAGTCAGCAAGCAATTGGGTATCATGAGACCAAGAAGTGCTTTTGAAAATTGCTGTGCTTCAGGAAGAGTACTTCATTTCCTCCCACTATTGGTCAGGTCTGTGTTGCTGATATTACAAGATGGATTTTTTTATTTCAGTACTTGATACAGTAAAGCACTTGGTGCATGGCTATAGTAAAGGGTACTGGTTAAATAACTAACTAGCATCATTAGAGAATAGGACTAGCAGGAAGTGTTTAGATTTAAATTATATTTGCAAGCTGTCCAGTGTTCCCTTGAATCTTCAGTGACAGGCTACAGAAACTAGTATCCAAACAGCTTTAAGACTTTTGCCACTAACCAAAGTAGCTTAGCAATAGTAAATAGAGAAATAGGGCAATTCAGAGCAGGACTCCTAATTAGGTGCTCCACAGTACCCTCAGAAAAGCTCTGCCTTTCCCCACTGGTTCCTTTTGGGCTTCACTTTACCTAACTGGGTACATAAGTTGAATGTCTAAAATTATCACTCAATACCCCCATTCTCCCTCAACCACACACTAGACAAGTGAACATGGTTGAAGTCTGAAGCTTCATACATTTCAGACACCTTGCCCCTAAAGGGAACACCTACATTTCCTATAAAGTCGGTGATGAGACAGACACCTCTGAAGACCTCTGAAAAGAGATCTAGAACCAAGTTCACAAAGAGATTCCCCAGGCAGCTGTTCCTCCCTGGTGTCTATGAGGGGAAAGAACGGACAACGATGGGCACCAGCCTCAGCCTCTGGGAATTCAACCATTTCATAATCTTCTGAGAATGATTACCTAGAGGAACCTAGGGTTTTGGTTTGTTTTTTTTTTTTTTTTGCTTTTGTTTGTTTGTTTGTTTTTTAATAAAATAAAAAATGCGACAGAGGCAGAAATATCCTGCCTGCATTTGTTTCATCATTTGGCGAAGTGGGAATCATGTGGGAAGTAAGGAACATGGGGTTTAGTCTTTCTCAGCTACAGAGGTAGGAGGAGAGACTGTGCAGAAGACATACCACTACCAAGGAGGTAAGTCATGGCCGGAGGTGAGTCATGGCCAGAGGTAAGCAAGAGTGATCCTCACTTTTATCATTTCTCTAACTGGGGTTTTCAGTCTTGCTACATGGAGCATGTAGGCTTTTTACACAACACCAGCTGTGGGAAATATGCAGGGACAACTTGTTCCTTGGGACCAGACCAGACATCCTTCCTCCCTGCGGCAATGGGCAGCCTCCTTTAATTTTTAACTCTCTCATTTTCAGCTTATGCAAAGAAAGCCCATTTCTAGCTGCTAGATGTAGAGGTGGCTTTTACTCCGACTGCTCTTCAGCAGGGTCTTTGGGGTATCTGCATGTATTTTGGCAGCACTCATCCACAAAAGGCAGAAATGTCAACACCATTCCTGCCTGCTGAGTTTCAGTTGCAAAAGCTGTCCATGTGTCAGGTACGCTCTGCACCCAGCATGGGCCTTTATTGGCGTGCATTGGCGATCTATGATTTCCAGCCACACAGTTTTCAAGAAGAGAAGATTTCTTGCCTGTAGACGGGCCAAACGTCTCCGGGAACCTCCTTGTGTTTTAAATGTATAAATCCCAATCTAGGAGCCTGAAACCTTTCAGCAAGCGTGCAAGTGATCGTATTATTGCTTGTGCTTTTTCTCTGAACCTAAGTGCGCGTTTTGTGACTCACACCAAAGCTGAAGTCTGAGTTCCTTGGACTTAGCTCCAAGTCAGCCTTCATTAATTAAGCCACTGATGTGGTGGTGCTACATGCCAACAGCAGACAAGAGAAATGTGTTGTAACAATTACACTTGTCCTCTCTTCAAACGGAATTATATCTGAAGGGAATTTACCACTGAATTTGATTGCTTTCCATGTGAAATCAATAACCACAGTCTAGTCCCTAGTAGGCTTTCTGAAGTCTCTATTTGCCCCCTTTTTGAGGGTACAAGTATGTTAATTTTCCCTTGTAATTGTATTTTATTAGCTGGTTAGGCCTATAATCCAAGAGGGTTTTTTGTAATTTCTAATCCATTTGACTCAAGTTGGAGAAGGGACTGGAGATGGAGATGTCATTAAGGTTTCTTAAGAATTAGACAAATGATTGCAGAATAATTTGTGAAAAAAGTAAAGAAATTGAGTTCTGAGAAAGAGACTGTTTATTTAATTTCTATTCACATTAACAATTGAGAGTTTGCAGGTGATTAATGTTCCAGGAGACTAGTCAAAGCTCAGCAGTGTTCAGCAGCCTGTGGGTAAGTGCGTTTTGATTTCTTCCTATGGTGGAAAATGTGTATGTGAGAACATTAAGCAGTTCCTTGGCCATTTATACACTTACTACAATTCTCACCAATTGTGTTTATAACTCTTGTTCTTTTTGTCATTCAGCTTTATGGTTCCTTTTTTAACTTTTCCTCTTTTATGATCTTTTAGATGTTGTTGCTCAGGCGCATAAATATCTTAAAAGTAAATAGTAAAAATATGCCCTATAATATGTAATATGAAAAATGGCATTGAACTGTCACTGCAATTACATTTTACTATGTTTTACACCTGTGGCTTTTTAACAAAAAACTTTTCTGAATACATGATCAATGAAAAGTCTGCTAGCATGTTTTAAACTGTTCTTTTATGATTTCTATTATAGCTTGGTGTACTCTAACTAGTCTAACCATTCAGGTGGGTGTGGCAAGTCTGAACGTCAATTCTTAATATAGCATAATTATAGAAGCACTAAATAATATTTTTATAACCCACAGTGAAATTAATATTTATTATTCCCACTTTCTTGTTTCTTACCGCCTAAGTCATAATATATAATTAACTTGAACAAAATAGAGGCACATCCATTTTTGTTTATTTTATTTTTACTGAAACTTCTGAAAGGACTGTGTTCGAACACTGCACGCAATGGCATATCTACAGCAGGGTAAATTTTTCTAATGGCAGTGGTAGCAAGATGGTATCGAACCATAAGCAGTGTTAAGAGCTGGGGAAAGACAGCAGGATCAACGGTTCTTGAACATTGTTTTCATTATTTTAGCAGTATCCCAATTTGCAAGATACTCTGTTTCAAAACTTTTACCTTCAGTGAGTATCCTCTGAACAAAAAGATAGTATATATTAAAATTACCAATATACCCCACAGGGATAATATTACTAACAGGTAGTAATTCCACCTAGGCTTCCTACAGGATTCATTTTCAGAAAACTATCTATGAATGTGATTAATTTTAAGCAAAATGTGCCCTACTGAGGCCTCGTTCCTAAGGTTTGAATCGTTATCCAAGGTGGACAAGTGTAATACTTTACCACAAAAGGAATGATACAATCCCTTTTGTAACATCTGAAAATTTCTCTAGAGCAGGTTTGAATTTATCTTTTTTTTTTTTAAATATTGTGATTCCAGGCCTCTTGAATGTCACACACAGCTGCCTCCAGTTGATTCATTTATCTGATCGGTTCTGTCTCTTCCTACATTGACATGACAGATACATACATATATTTATAAACAGATATAAAACAGTGTATTTATAGAAGTAAATGACAGTGTTTACTTGAGTTGATGTCACTTTCACTGTTACATCTTTCCTTATCCTCACTTGTCAGTGTTAAGAACATGTTTCCATTCAAGTTTTGAGTATCCCAAGTGTGACTGTAATAAATTCACCATTTCTCAAAACTTTTTAAATGGAGAAACCAACCTTGTTTGATCACTGACTCATTTTTTCCATACTTCATACAGGCTTTGTTCATCACTAAGAATTTCAAAGTCCTGTGCTGCACCACATAGGCAATAAAACAAATTTTTTATTTTTTTTTTGTCTTCCATTTTACACATTAACTTTCTTATCTAATCAGCCCTTACTCCTCAGAAAAAATGTTGTTGCTTGAAAAAAAAGTCCAGTAACAAACTTGCATAGTTTCTGGGATTCTTTTTCTTTTTAGAAAGAGGTATATGTATATACATGCATACATATACAAGGATACATTTGTGTGTTTGTATATACATACACATATAAAAGAACCTGTGTCTATATATGTATGCATATATAATATATGTATATGCACATAAATTACCTCCATTCAACAATTTTCTAACCTTTTTCTACTGTAAGGCACTGTGTTGCGGTACTATTCACTGAAATTATAATGTATATGTTTGGGATAGAAAGTTTGTATTTGGAAATTAAATCCTTTCACAGTGTTGACACCCCGTGAGGGAACCTGGAGAAGCCTACGACTGAAGAGAAAGTCATAGTCTCTGCACATATGGTGAGTCGTTCTGCTGTGTGATGAATTTCCATATTATTCCATTTAGCTGAAATCATGTTGAGCTGAGGAACTAACATCCTTTTGGCACAGGCACGGGCTCTCTGAAGAGATCGCAAAGTCTCAAGTGCTTTAATTGAGATCCATCTAAAGATGTTTCAACTGAAGTATCTGAGTCAAGTCTTAAAAGTAGCTTAGCAGCCAGAGATACAAGTCTGCTGTTTTAAGAATCTTTTTTGCAGCTCCTGAATACTGTTTAAAAACGAAGTCACATATAAAATTACATATGGATATACATATGTTGAGTCTCTTATTGACAAATACCATTTCTGAAGTCAAAACATTTTTTCACAAAGACACAAAACTCACCTTTTAAAAAGTGGGTTTGCTTCACCTACACTTGTCATGAGAGATTTGGCTACCAGACCGTCAAATGGAAAAACAGGCAGACACTCACTCAGGGCTCCTTAAAGATACATACAATGAAATGGAAATCAAGTAGGCTCAAAGAGATGTAGAGGTGAGTAAAACCTGACCCTGAGAATTGAGCAAAAGTAGCTAATATGACAGCATTGGTGCTTAAAAGAAGCAAAGTCAGCAGGTAAAATATGTGGAATGAGACTTTTTTTGAAGGAGTATATGCTAAGCACTTTCCTTTTTTTCTCACACAAAAATAGCTGTCCTCTTTGTTTCCCTCCAGCTGACTTTCTAAGAGTTGGATCTGCAAGTACGCAAACTGAATCAAAGAAAAAAATTACGGATATGGCTATAGATATATATGATTACATAGATACAGATTATGTAATAGATAGATAGATTATTAGAATAAATGGGTATAGATACAGGTTTAGGCATAAGTATAGGTAAAACCCTAATAAAAAGACAATGAAAGATCATCTGGGGGAAAACAGAAAGCTGAAAAATACCCCAACTGAATATTTTACGTGGTTTATTTTCTTAAGTGAAACTAAACCAATGGACAGTTCTTGACCCAGAGATGAAAACTAAACCATAGATATCCTTTATTTTCTCTGATGAAGGACAGTGAAAGAGAGAAATCCTAAGAAATAATTAATAAGTAACTAGGTCTCAAGTCACCGAATCACTTCCACAGTGCTAGATGGCAAGAACTCACAGGTTTCTCAGTGGGATAACACCTCTTTTTAATAGATCCTGCTTCAATACTCTAATTCATGTTCTGAAAAGAAAGCAAATGGAGCTTCTTACCTCCTGTATGAGCTTTAGTTTTTCCCTAAACTATGTAGCACAGAAGAGTCCAAACTATGAGAGAATTTAGCAACCAGCTGTAATCACAAAAGTATTACATCTGCAGTGCTTAATGCACTCCTATCATTAGATAAGGTAAAATTCATCTCAGAATTTAGCTCACATTTTTTTAAATGCATCCTTATAATCTTTCTGAGACACAGATTCACAAGCACTACCTGAATTCTCATGCTTAACATTTCTATTAGCTGCGCTGTCAAGAGTCAGACAATAAGAGAGTTGGATTAATTTTAGGCTCATGCCAGTTTCCTAGGTTGATTGCAGAGGGGTCCACACTTACAGTTCAGGCCCAAGACGGTAGGCAGAGACAGGTGATTGATTTCTGTTACTGGGTAATAGTCTTATTTCTCCTCTGGCCTTTCAGTGCTCCCTGAAACTTATTGTTCTCCATCCATTCACTTTTTCATTTCTAAGCATTGCCTTTTAGCTGTCAAGTCTATCATTTTTGACCCTCCATTATTTCATAAAAAACATTCTGATCACAAATTCCCAGAGGTTCAGAAACTTAGTGGTGGGACAGTAATTTCTAATTCTGCTTGAGAAAATTGCGAAGAAATAGATAATATTTGAAAGGAACAGCAGTCTGTGGCCTCAGCCAAGACCTACTGTGAGTCATGAGGAGATCTACAGAGTAGTAAAAGTCAAGAGAGGTGAAACAAGGAGATATTTAAAATGAGAGAGAGGCAGGCACCGATATTTTATAGACTATGAAAAGAGTAAGCTGATTTTATATATATGTATATATATATGTAAGTACACTCTTCATCCCTTCCACTCATTCAAAACTCCCAACTTAGTACATAACCGTAGAGACCCCAAAGTTTGTAATGGTAGAAGAAATGTTCTTTAAAGCAGAGACTGTCTTGAACAACTCCCTGTTTTGTGATTAATTTGGTGGGGTTAACTTACCCTGTGTTAATGAATAGCTATACTAATCAATGAGAAAGGACAGGGCTAGGGTTTAATATTAATTAATAGGCCTCTTTTTAATACATTAATACATATCTAAGTCACCACTACATCACTCCACAATAGGAGTTGTTTTTATGGTATATACAAATATGCATAGTTTCACAGATATATATATGCATGTATATGCACATGTCTGTGTATAGAAAGTACGTGATGCTCTGATACATAACAACAGAAAGCGTATTCACAGATTGCCAACTATATAGACCATCCCAAGTGAGTCTTCACAAACGCCTTTCCCATATCTCTTCAATTACTTCAGTCCACATTCAGAAAAAGGGGACTAAACTAAGAGCCATTATTAACAAAAAATAAAATCCACAAGCAGACCGCTCTGTTGCAACTGGGAAAACAATCCAGGAGTGTGCAGCACAGGCTGGTATCTACCCGGTTGGAGAGCTGCTCGGTGGAAAGGGGCCTGGGTGTTCTGGTGGACAGCAAGATCAGCATGAGTGAACAGAGTGTTCAGTTTTGATCCCTGCTATACAAATAAAAAAAGATGTGAAAAGGCTGGAGAGTGTCCAGAGAAGGACCACCAAAAAAAATTGAACTCTCTCCTAGGGAGATTCCAATGCGACACAAGAGGAAAATTTTTCACAATGAGATCAATCAACCATTGGAATAATCTCCCCAGGGAAGTGGTGGAGTCCCCAACACTTCTAAGATTCGGCTGGACAGGATTCTATGATTCATTTGTCTTAGGGAGCATAAAGATCAAGAGAAAGAAGCCAAATATTCAGACACACAAAAGCATAAGACTGGATGATTTTATCTTTCCACCATGGGAAAGGTCAAATGCTACTTCTCTGATGAAACTATTTGCATGTTAACACTATAGGTCAAACCATGAGCCTCCTCCTGTCTTTTATTTGCAGGGAAAAATTCAAAAGAAGTGCTTCGTTACTTACTGAATTGCAGTAAATTGTTTTCTTTTTCCCTACTTTGTGAATGATTCTCATTAGAGACAAATCAAGGAGATCTACGTATTTTGAACTGCAAATAAATGGTGGCACCAGCTTTTGTGCAATTAATGATTGAATGCAAGAAAAAAAAATAAAAGAGCAAAAAGCATTGGAAGAAAGTCAGGTATAGACTGCCCTCTTTTGGGCAAAAGAGGGCAAGAATGTGAAAGAAGCCAAAGATGGTTTTTTAAATACTACAGTCACCATTTCACAGAACCTTGAAGGCAAATTCATACTTTATTCATATAAAAGCTAAAATGCTGAGTAGAACACTCCAGTTAGAGATCAGCCACTCCCCAAATATTGTCTTGGAGATTCAAACGCGGTCGTACTGCAGTACAGGAGGGGAATTATAAAGCCAAAGACCTGAGAGAGGACTGCAGAAATGAGAGAAAGGAAGGTCAGCAAAAGCAGCTATGAAGCAACTGCCCTCAGCAGAGATCAGAGTAGCACTTACAGTGTCCTACAGGTGTTAAAGAATTTTGTACTTAAATACATGTCATCATGCCATGTAAACACTTTTCCAAAGGTTTTAGACTTCAAGATTACCAATTATTTTGAAATTCCCAAGATCTCATCAAGCTTGAAGATAAGAGTCGTATTTCATTCATTGCGAAGACTGCCAAAGGAAGATTAAGCACTATGATCAAGATATTTGTCAAGGCAGCTGTCACATGTCCAATCTTTCTGCTGTCAGAATTAATTGAGGAGAGGCTGTCGTTCCTCCCCATGGAGAGCTGAGCACAGGTTGTGGAGACTCACAGCTGTCACGAACCTATCTCCATGCTCTCTGTTCCTGGTCAGTGGCTTGTGAGATAAGAAAAAGTTTAGTTTTCTTGGTACCCACGTGGCTCTGTCCCAGCATCCATGTGCTCCAGCAGATCCCTTCAGCACACAAGCTGTTCTTGGCATTAGCTCTTAACATGAAGGGTGAGTGAGGAAAGAAAATAGAAGGTTGAATAGTTGTAATACACAATGAATGTGTTAGAGGAAAATACATCATCTTGGATCCAGTACCCTGACAAAAGCAAGGCTGCTGCCACTCCAAGTCCCATGGTCTGATTGGTAGTGAGGCTGAAGATGTGTTCCCACCAGGGACATGCACACAGAACGCACACATACACCATATGTACATACACACACAAATATGTACATACTTACATGTATATACTTGGCCAGCCACACAGATCACAGACAGACACTCAGAGCACCTGTATGAGCACAGACAGGACCAAAGCCCTCATCTTGCTCCCCTCTCTAGCGAGCGGGATAGAAGACCACTCCAGCTGCTGCCACAGCGAATCATGCTTGTGCACGCACACGCACACGCACAGCCAGCTGGCACTTTCCTGGTCCCAGTAACCAGCCCCCTGTGCACTGTGTCCCAGCTCTTAGAGATACACAGGCACTCTGGCACTCAGAGCTGGCCCTTCAAGACCCACTCACCCCTTTGCTCCCAGGCCACTTCACGTGCTCACCAGCTTGATCGTCGCTAGTGATCGCACACCCACACTCTCTGCGGTCACTGGCACCGCAGACACACAGGAGCTCCAACCCACAGCCTGACCCCAGTTACTGCACTCGCTCCGCCATGCACACAAGTACAGGCAGAGTCGAGTCACTGACAGAGGAAGGAGCTAGGAAGGAATTTAATAAGAAGACAGGACAGACTGTGCTGATCAGGCACAGGGCATGGTCAGACGTGCACGCTGACCAGGCCACTATTTACACACAACCAGCCTTTTTGACCTGCCTACCCATTTTCCCGCTCTTGTTCCTTCCCAAATCACCCGAACATCTCCCTTTTCCCACCTTTGGTTTCTCCGGCACGTCCCGTGAGATGCCGAACTGCCTTTCCCTTACATCCCATAACGAGTTCCACGCCGAGGCAGCAGCCCTCCTAGTCCAAGAGGTGATCCAGAGAGCTTCTCCCAATGATTCATGGTGACGAGTTTCTCAGCTGGACACTGGGGCTGAGACTTTTCTGGGGCAACCCTGGGAGAGGCCCAGGCAGGGTGGTGGCTCCTCAGGAGTCCTCGATTCGAGTTCACCCCTACCAGCCGTTGTGTCTCTGTACTGCCCTGGGCTAGTGCAGGTGGGCCTTAGATGGGCTGGTGGCTCCTGGGATGGACGTAGCAGTACCTGGGTGGGGTATTATTTGAGCTCCCCCACTCATTGTCTCTCTAAGCTCTTATCACATCCCTAACAGTTTACAGATACACTACTCTCCAGAAACTGCAGTTGCTGTTTTAGACAGCACTGACACTGAAGTCAGTGACGTCTAAGTATTTGAGTGCAGCCAGTTCCTCACCTGAGGCATGGTAGGCACCCAAAATATCCTCTTATTGTTCCAAAACCCAGAATGGGACTAGTCACAGGAAAAGCCAGTGCACTAAGAATGCAGAGACTTCTCTAAGTCCTTCCTATACCCTCTGAAATCTCTTTCTATGCCCTTTCCTCTTCGGCTCTGTGTCCTCCCTCCATACCTCCACAGAGCTGCCACCCAGTATTGACAGAGTCTCTACAATGTCGCTTCTTTGCCAGGAGGTTGGATCACGCTGTTTGGCCAGCACCCAGTATGGAGCTCCTCCCCACCAGGTTCAGAGTGCTGTGCTGAAACCATTGGGGTCTTGCTCCAGTGCAGTAGGCAAATGGCAACGGCTCCATAGTCTGACTTAGCTTTCACTTAGCAGGATTCATGTCTTGATTTACACACGTAAGATACAGGATCAAATGAGAAAATGTGTCTGGCACAAAAAGGGTTGTTTCTCTTGCTCCTCTCTGATTGACAAACCTGAACACTCCTCATTCAAAAAGGTGGAACTGAAATATTAAAATGCCACCTGCAGTATAACAAATGTATTTATGTGACCTCCTCTTCTCAGACAAGCAGGCTTCTGCAGACTTTCACGCTCACCTAGCCAGCTCCTTCATCCTCTAAAGTGATTAGGAGTTGCTTGGCCTTAAAAGCTCATTCACAGTAATGGCTGTTCTGCGTACTAATCTACTGGAGAAAAAAAATCACTTAAAGGGCTGTTTGTAGCTTTCTAATGTTATTTACTAACAAAGCAGTCGTATTTTCTATAACAACTGCCACGTCTTTGGGTCCATATGTTCTTGACTCAAAACTATGAAGCAGATTTAACTCAACACCATATGGTGCGATGTGAACTTATGTGTTTTTTTACTGTTTTAAAAGAGATATTATCTTGTGCGTGTTAGTATGTTACTACATACTAGTAGTAACATACATATAGATGTATGTTAGTTTTAGAACGTATTTCACCCAACACTTTTGAACCCCCTTCTTCCTCTTATGTTTATTTCCAGATATCATCTTACTCTTTTCTGTCAGAGGAATACATTTGGAGGAGGAAAGGAGGTTACCAAAACAGCTGGTGTGTGTAGAACTATAGCAGTTGGTTTTGCAGTCATTCCTTTCCTGGTTTGTGCCTGCAGCAAAGTGACAGCTGTACAAATCCACTAAGAAGTCCCTATTTTCGGGATGTGCCGAACTCATAATTCAGTCCTAATGAATATGACATTGGAATCTAGCAGCCTGTTTAGATTACTGCTTCCGCTATTACAGAGGGATTGAATGCAGAAATGATAACGCTTTAATTTGCAATGAATAAATATCATGTTAAGGGCATGGAAATGGCAGTGGGCTGGCAGCCACGGAGCAATGTATGGGTGTCCTCTGTTCTCTGAGAGCTCTGAAAACACAGACATGAATATCCCTTCTTCATTTGATGTAGGGTTTATACTTAGTGTTGGCAAAAATCTTAAAACATGTTTTAACATTTTCAGTTAATATTGTGCTAAATTAGTCTTGAGAATTGTGTAGCACACCTGAAAAACTGACACTTTTGAAAGGATTAAGCCAAGCAAACTGGAATGTCTAGAATGAAAATTAGTTGGGACTAGAAATTGGTACCTGCAGTCTTCAATCACACGGTCTGCACTGGTGACTGAATGCATCACTCTCCCATCTGGGAATGAGGATTGGACCATTGTTTGCTCTTTTTTGCAGACAGTCATGCACCCTTTATGCTTCAAATTGTAAACATTATTGAAAATACAGTTCGATAACACCAGGAAACAATTTCCACAGCTTTGCAGTCCACTAGTCATCCTCAAACCACATTTTGGAAAAAACTTTATTTAAATCAGTTATGATTAACTAAATAGTAAAGTGAAGAACAATCTCTGGAGCTCTGAGAGTTAGGCACAGAAGAGCAGCTCCTGAGTGTCAATTTAAATACATATAAATATGGGGAAAACCTTTTTCTAAAAAGGTTCCTTTTTCACCAGTGTAAGGGCAAAAGGTCTCTGGCTTAGACTATCCCAGGGTCCCCAGAAGAACTGAGTCAGAAATATTTATTCCACGGACAACTTTTCTTTCTATGCCTAGTCCTAGCACATATTGGTCATAATTAAAATGTTAGAATACAGTCTATATTACTTTTAATATGAGTTTGAAAGGCTGAGTTTAAGAGAAAAGCAAGGTCTAATGAAAAAAAAGCAGCTCACTTCTTGACTTCAGATGGGATTAAATTACATGCCAAAACATCCCAAAATTACAGCACTAAAGTCACTCATAAACAGAACACGAAGGTGTCATCTGTCAGCACAACAGCGTGAGGCATTTAAGGTGCTTTATTTTTACTCCACTGCCCAAGTATCAAATCCAGGATTTGTTCAGTCATTTCTAATAGGAATTCTACAAGATCTCATACCTTTAAACAAGCACTGCCAGTAAACAGACTTTTTAATCAAAACTCATTTTGTCAATGTTTTTAATTTTGAAAAGGTGTCCTAACAAATTTCATTCTAACTCAAATTTCTGTAAAGTCATATATGAAAGATTATTTTCGTGGGCATTTGTGCTGGAGAAGCAAAATCTAAGTACAATACAGGCATCTGTCATTCAGACAGGGGTTACTTTCAGCTTGCCTCTGATCTAACCTCACATTGTTTTTAATGTTCAACTGTCACATCATAAAGGACTTCCATGTAAGAAAGGGATTAGACAGAAAGGGCAAGTAGGACACAGGTAATTGACCAGATGTGAGAAGCTTGTCAGCTGAATTTAAAGAGCCAAGCATAAACTCTCACCACTCTTCAGTGGAAGTCTGGAAGAGGAAAGCAATAGACAGCGGTTTGAACAAAAACATCAGCTTTCTAATGAAGGACACAAGGTTACCTTTTACTGCTAGTCATTAGGTGCTTTCTAAGAAAACAGGGTACAGCATTGTGCCCTTCTGTGTTTAAGCAGCAAAAACTACAGGTACTCAAAATCAAGTGAGTTAAACCAGGTATATATCTAGCTAGTTATGTAGTTGTTGTAGTAGTAGTGGTAGTAATAAGTCGCTCCAAAAGTAAAGCCTCCTATTTATGACATATTTCTATGGAAACTGCAACAAAGAGCACAGTAGCACTATTTGATACAGCAAATTTTCAGCTACAAAACACAGTTTTTCGACACAGTCCCCACCATTGGCTGTCCATTTTCACTAGCAATGAACAAGAGCCTGCGTGCTGCACTTATACAAATCTGCACCAGCGGAGGAGACCCACTGTCATGGTCACCACCGCTGGAACAGGGCACCCAACCCCTCACTGTGCTGACACCCACTATTTGGACTCCGTAAACATTCAGCAAGTGTCAATGAATGTCAATGGCTGCAATTTTTTCCTCATGCAGGAATTCAGTCGCACCACTTTTCTTCACACGCACTTCCATGTCAAACGTCATTTTGTCAGCCCGCCCCTCTGCTGCCGTCTGTCACACGGCAACAAAATTTAATGGAATACTGGCTGTAAGGTTCAACTTCTACTGCCACACCACCAACATCTGCCTCTGACATTGAGGGCTATCACAATAAAATAGGAGGCATTACTTTCGGAGCAGCCCTCTTAGTAGTAATACTAGAGATATTACAAAAACTGGATGAAATTAAAAGATAATTTGGTCTCCATTAGGGAACAAACAAACACTTTTTCCAGGCATTCTGAATTCCTTTGAAATACTTCGTTACCTAACAGTTTTCTCTTCCCTTTGAATATTTTTACTGGTTGGTTATTTTTGAGTTTTGGTTGCGATATTTGGCTGGGTCATTTCCTGTTCAGTACCTGCCTCTCACATACAGCTCCAGCTGAATTTGGTGGAAGCTCTGTATGCAGAACATTGGTAAAATCAAGCATGAAAACTTCCCTTGAGGGACAGGAAGCCTTATTCCTTGCTGATTTTAGCTCCATCATGTCTCTACATTGACTCCTAACTCAAGCAGAAAATAGTTCTTGAAGTCACTGAATGGATTTTATCTACTTTTTGCAGGTTCCAAAATCTTTCAGATTTTGAGAGAAAAGGTCCTACTTGACACATAGGACCATAGCTCACAGGTAAGGCTTTAATTATCTTTGAAACAGGGAGAGGCTTCAGTCACAACGTACAGATCTGCAGAGATGATATGCTTTTATTTCTGAAATGTCATTCTGTGGGTGGCTGACTGAGTGGGGAGGCCTTGATTTAGAAGCAAATTTTAAAATGTCAGTCAAGTAGGCACTAGGTCTTTATAAAATGCCATGCCTCAGCTACTGAGATCAAGACCAAGTTCTATTTGCCATGCTGTGTGAGTAGAAAGGGAATAAACAAGCAGGAGGGAGGTTTCCAACTCTAGGGACAAATGCACTCGTACTCCTGTACAGCTGAGCTTATGCAATATCCGTATTGTTGCCAAGACCTACACTGACAGTCTATCTATAAAAGCAGGTCCCTGCATATAGAGATTGTTAAAGCTACATGTAAATAAAAGACATTAGTAAGTCAAACAAGAAATTGCGACTATTGTGGCAAGAAATGGAAAGCATCCTGTCTCCACTAAGACTCTTTTACAGCAAAAGTAATTGGAGAAGCTGATTCCAATTTCTTTTGCCCCCATACCATACCTGGACAGTCGAAGGAAACCACAAAAGGAAATTAGGGCATGATTCACATCCTAAGCATAGACTGCTAATGACATTTGAGATGTTGTAGGGTATCCTGGCTGACCTTCAGCTGCTATACCAGCAGTATATTCATCTCCCTTTTTTCTTGTGTTATATCTGTCAGCCTCATTCAGATGTCAGGGATGCCCCACGGCATCTGACATGAAACTAAATGCCAACATTTAGGCAACTCAGCTGAGTCCTTTGGATTAAAATTTGGCAGTCAGGATGTGTTTCAGAAAACCACATATTTCCTCAAAGAGAAACAAGAAGCTGACAATATAAATACTTAACCCCCAAGAGGAACAGCTGCTACTAAAAAGGGTATATCCTAAAGCATTAAGTGCTAATCCAGCTCTCTTACAATGAAATGAAACAGACTTTTAATGGTCTTACCCACTTCTGAAAATCCCATGTTATATATTCGAAACACGTCCCGCAGGAATTCAAAATGGGAAGTGTTTTGAATATATATGCAGGAAGCATAGTGACTGACAATTGCAACAAACCCAGAGGTTATCTGCTGTCTTAGGCTTTCAGGCTCTAAATGCACATATGTAGGCATTCCAGATTATGAATTCAAAGAGAAGGACTGAGACACAGGGCCAAAATTTTCATTTTCAGCTGATGTCGAATCATACATATATGTCTGAATGTGAACTTTGGAGATGGAGATGTTCCTAACTCTGCCTTTATCATCCAAAGAATAAATACGTTTAAAGTGAAGAACCTGGAGGAGAAAGGTCCTTCTCAGCCAGTTTTAATTACCAGTGCCTGGAACCGTCCCAATCTCTGAACTGAACTGATTCTGAGCCTGGCATTTATGGAAAGAAGTCCAAATAACTTGTTAAGAGTGATGTGGCCATGAATGCAGTTGCCCTCCTCTTAAATGGGAAAAGAAAATATCAAATGGCAGTTCATTCCTATCGACCTGAAATTGTATGTCATTTCTAAGACCAGTTTAGTTAAACTGTTGCAACACTGCCTGTCTTTGATGCTTCAATATCTATAAAATAGACCAAACAATCACAGACTCTTAACACTGGTCACTACTAACAGTTTGACTTTATGCCAGTGCAACTATTGACTGATGTCATAACCTACAAATATTTGTAGAGTGAAGCATAGTTGGACCCTGGTTTAAGGTATGTACTCTGCATATATGACCCAGTGATCTTAAGCTTTATTTGGAGAAACAAAATGGCTGCTCCTTTGCTAAGAAGATTCATGTTAGTTTGTTCAGTATGATCTTATCTGAAATCACTCAAAACCAGAAATGCAAAGAAAAATGTCATCGGCCGAGTTAAAGCCACACTGCATTTAATTATAATTTTCAGAGACTGTCTTTAACGGTAATAGAAACAGAAACAAGGGATTGGTACCATAAAACCTGTCAAATAAATGTAAAAAGGACATAAAACCCCAAAATAGCTTTCACATAAAATCTCACCACAAGATAAAATACAGCTTTTGGGCAAAAAGAAAGTCATCTCTCCAGCAACTTCCATAAATAATCCACTGCTAGCTTGTAAACAATAGAGAAGCACAGTATGAATGCCAAAGAGGGTCTTTATATGTCATAAAGCCACTCAAAAGCGCACTTGCTGCAGCAAGTCTGACTGTGAGCTTTGATGTGCTGGAAAAGGAACTGCTATGCTGAGGTCATCAGTTAGTAGAAAACAATTTCCCTCATACAGAGAAGCAGACTTACTGCTGGGCTTCTGACACCAACAGATTGGATTTCAAAAAACAAGACTGCCTAATGTGGGCTTGCAGGGAGAAAGAAATATACTACACAACTTCTAAATGACCAAAGCTCAAAGAAAATACATTATCTTCTTTTAATGGCCATCAAAAATTGACATGATAGTGTAGCAGGGTTCACACGCTGGCTCAGTCACACCATAAATATGCAACTTGTCTGATTTGCATTCTTTTTCTTAACTAAACTGGTTCCATGGAGAACTTAAACTGCTGTATTTGTTAAGTGTCAGACTAAATAATTCAAGTGACACAGATCTGGAGTTCATTTCTTATCTCAGGTATGTTTTAAAAGGTAAGTCCCTCTGTCATTTGAAAAACCTCAACACAAGCGGAAAGCCAAGGCTATTGCAATAATGTCCCTTTAATTTCTAGCCTGACAACAGGACGTGGATGAAAAAAGCCAATAACCTGATGAAAAGCTATATAAATACTGAATGTGTGTACCGACACTTTTAAGGCCTCAGCCCTCTGAAGCGATCAGCACAGCTGACACCATAACTATTACAGTAAAAATAACGGAGGAGAGAGGATGGGCGCTAGATGGAGAGAGAAATGAAGGCTTTGAAATTCCAGTGAAGAAGACAACAATGCGAAGATATATAGTACTGGGCATGTGTTTTAAGGAGCACAATCAGTGTGACGGGAAAGGAATAGGTAGAAGATTGTTTCTATTTTACAACTCTTGACTGCTTTCAGAAGTCCTCTACAATGCCAAGAATTTCATCTGTAATTGCTGTGACCTACTCCACCTCTTAAAAATTTGTGACTCATATTTTCTTGATACTGAAAATCTTTTCAGTACATTTAAAAGTATTCAGAGGGCCAGTTCAGGTTTTCATTTGTCCACAGCTGAGAAACACATTCTTTGGCAGAGGAATTGCGTTTTCAAAGGGAAGGAAGAAAGAAACATCCTCATGTTGAGCAGTGAACACAAAAGTGTGGACGTGACAGGAAGAGACACAGAAACAATCATTTCCATGGTGCCATTTGGATTAATCACCCGGTTGATGGTTTAATAGAGTGATTGCAGAAAAAGCTCCAAACCTAAAAAAAACCTCAAATTTAAAATGTCCTCCTTCTTTAAACCATTAAAACCTTAAAATATCTTCCTCCCAGTGGAGTTTAATAATGAACATCCTTCTGAGAGTCCTCAAGAACTTGTTTAAGTCATATATTGTAACCCAGAAAAAATGTGAAGGCAGGTTTGTGATGCTATCGCAGGACCAACTCTGACTAAGAACTCAGTCCAGGACAGCGTTGTTTTCTCAGAAAAATCATCATTTTTGATTCAACTCAAACTACACCTGAATCTTTCTAGGACTTTGGAAAAGATACCTCAAACCTTTCTATTGTCAGCTTGCATATCTTATTTCTGACAGAAAGGGTAATTAAGACATAAAGAAGATACAAAAAGAACAACAACCACAAAGTTTTATATTTCTTACTCGAGCCAAGCAAAATGTGAACTTCCACTGTCAAATGATATAGCCAGTACTAATCTGCTCTACATGTAATCCCCTCACCTTGTATTTATAGCTTGTAGTTCCCTCACTAAGCTAAATACATAACCTTGATCACACCCATCCTCCCAAACTATGATACCTTCTCTCATAAAAAATTTCATGTCCATTTGTAATGGAAAGGCTCTTTGTTGCAGCAGATGTACTCAAGCTCAGCAAACTGGTTGTCAGCTGTCTTAGTTCCCCTCAGGCCCCTGAGTTAGATGGATTTTCTCTTACCAGGACAGATCTTGCCATAGTCTCAGTTGCTCCAAGGGAAAAGGAAAGTGTATACCTATTGATGGGAGGGTGTTTGCCCAGCTGTGATGTCAGCAGGAGGTCATATCACAAAAAATAAACCAGCAACAATAGAAACTTCAAGAGGTTAAGAGAAGCCACTTTCAGCCAGCCACTCAGAAGTCTTATCCCCTCTGTATTCTTTTGTGCTTGTATGTCTGAGATCCCCAAATCTTCGTCCGCGAAGCCAAGCCATGATGATGTCTGAGATCAAGAAAAGATGCTGGATGTGAACAGCTGAGCACTGGAAAAGAGCCTCTGGCCAGTTCCTTCCAGGTTCTGTTGCTCACCAGTTGGTAGGTGTTCAGTCTCACTTTTGCTCTTCCCTAAAGAGAATAAGTCAAAAAGATCAGACCTTTCACGGACACAAGAAAAATCCTATGCTTTTTGATATGGAAACTCTGCTATGGGCTGTGATACACCATTTACAAGGGACTGATCACACATGATGTCCAGAACATCTCGAAATTGCTGCCTCTCACAAACCCCTTCCAACAATCACATGCCTAAATGGTGATAAATGTCTTTAAAAAAATAGTGTTTATCATGTTCATTAGTTGCTGCCTCTGAAGCAATCTGCACTAGGAGACATTTGATGGCAAGAAGTCTGTCCTGAGCATCTTCAACTGTGAAAAGTATGCTTTAGCTACCCCTGCCAACGTGACATCCATACTCCACCTCACCTTTACGGGTGTCCTCCAGGATATATGTATCTACAGATACCCAGCTTTACCTATAGGGCAGACCCCAACCCATCCCTGTGAGATTAATGCCTGTGAGGTATTGCAGCCTTCTCTGGGATAAAATGAAGTCACTTGGACTTCTCTGTATCAGTGTGAATAAACTCCCAGCCCAATAGTCCATCCTGCTAGGAAAGGTTTATCATTCACACAGTCTAGTTAAGCTTGGCTCCTGGCATTTACTCACTGGGATGCTTTCTTCCTCTCAGAGTTCAACTAAGAGAAGGTAGGAGCTCATTAAAGCTTGAAGAATACTCCTAGACTATCCCTGTGCTTGATGAAATGCAAGAGAAAAATAGGTCACAAGCCAGTTTTAACAGCACTCCCCCTAATCTATTCAATTCAGTCCCAATTTAAAGGGAGTCCTGCCTCACTGCATTATCTGTTCATACCTACCGTTATCTCATCGCCACATTCCCATGTGCAGAGCCCAAAACCAGCTGGTTCAGCAAAAGCTGACAGCCTTCAGGATCAGACCTAGCTCCACGTCTCAGTGCAAGAGAAGAAGCCAAAACACAAGTAACAACTGGAAATAAATTATTTCAAGTGTGAAGGGTCAATTAAGTAAAGTGGTTGAGTTTGCATTTCTCGGAGTAAGTGTCTCTTATTGAGCATGCAGTGTACATAAAACTGTTAATTCCTTCTCTCACACCTTCTCTGTCTACTCTCCACTCATTATTTACTCTGTGCTTTACAGCAAGGCAGTATTCAGTCAGCCCAAAGGGCAAAGTTACAGATTTTGGACTTCTTTGTAGAGATCATCCAGTTCGTTACAATCAGCGTAAACTTTGCTAGCAAGCGTTGTCTGCACCTAGCACCAAAAAGAAAAAAAAATATCAGAACAGCCAAATTAACTCTTTATTAAATCTAGGCACTTAAAATCGATTACTTAATCAGTGTTGCTATTTTACTAGCATTCGCATTTACTGATTAAATGAGGTATAAAATAACTACTTCTGCAACACTGGCAAGAAAAAAGGCAAATGTGATTCTCTGATGAGGTTCAGGTGAAACATTTCAGTAGCAGGGAAGCATTAGGGCTCTGTACAAAGCACTGCCTTAGCTTCATTTGCAATGCTTTGAACATCAGTGTTCAAAGAAGATGAACACAAGCTACAAAGGACTAAAGTCAAGGCTGTAAAGTTATTTGGGGGAATCAAAAAATTTTATTAGATGAAAATTTTTTAAAATGTGGGATTTAGGAAAGTTTATAAAGTTTGGGTGTAAATTTGGTTTGTGCTTTGTAAGTACAACATGATTTGTAACAAACTACAGGAAGAAGCGGAGCTCTTTAGCTTAAAGGTCTCTGTTCACGCAGGAATTAATGAGTATGAACTGAGCATTAACAGTTATGCAACAGCTTCATGAAGAGAAGGCGGCTCTGTTCTTCAGCCAAGTGAGAGCGTGGTGTACTTTCTTGAAGAGTAATGAGTTCCAGCAAAACTTGAGAGTTTCAATGTAGGGAATGATGAGACGAAAAACAAAAAGCTATCATATATTGTGGCTATCTGCAGTAGCTGAGTCCTGAACTTTATGACACAGGAGGCCATTTCCCACCATAACTCTTTTTCTCAGGATGATCAACCACCACCTAGATAGTAACAGGGATTGGGGGTAAACTTACCGGGGTGCCTACAGGGTGAATAGCCGTATCAGAGAAGCTGTGTATTACTGATGGCTTCATATAAACCACGAGCAATTATCACCTTTAACTCAGAGAAAAACAATATGCCATTATCTTGCTTGACAAATATCTCTTTAACACAGCTATATATTCTCACTCAGATTCAAAAATGCCAGTATAAGCAGGCACATACATATCTTCATCCTAAAATGAATTCTTTAGGTGACCTAGTTCTAGGAAATATAAATCAAAGGATTTTACTGATATATGTTGAACATTGTGTGTCTTACTTTATATAAATTCAAATGTGTAGTACGAAATGCTATGTTCTGAAAATTTCTGTTTGCATTGGGGAATAATGTAGTTTAGAGTCAAGATATAATGTTTTAATATCTGAAACAGACCTATATAAGCAAGCTTCGTAATAAGGATTTATTTTTGCACTTATTCATCGGACAGATAATAAGCGCATCCTTTTTTCCCTGTCAAGTGTACTCAGAGCATTCATTTTAATAACATAGTTTAAACAAAGATGTAGACCTCTTTATACAGCACTGGCAGCATGCAACCATCCTCAAAGGTTACCCCATGTACTATAATAGTTTCAAGGACATGCTACTCCAACACCTTGAGAAATAAACTTCTGAAGAAGTTTTTGCCTTGTTGGATATCTGCTCTGTGCCCTGTCACAAAAGTTGCTTTCTTATGGGGCAGTGCTGCCTTCCCTAACAGGGAGGCAAAGAGAATGGGAAATAGGGAGGAAGAAGGGCAGGGGGAAGCAGGAAGAAGGAGCAACTGAGCCACCCATCTGAGAAGGCTCAATCATTTCATGGTTGTTTCTAAACCTACTTCCTTCATTGCTGAAAATCCTCCTCAGTAACACCTTCAGAAGCAAATATTTCAGGCTAAGGAACTGCCATGGGCAAAACAGTTTCACCTTGGAGAATTGCACTTAATGTAATTTATTGCCAATTAACATAGATTTTTAATTATTGGTTCAAGTATTAAGAAAAACAGGAAGACAATTACCCAACACTGAGGGAAACAACTCTCATTCCCCTTCCCTGTGCTCAGTTTCATCCCAATGCCTCTCCTCCTGCCTTCCCTTGCTCTCACAGCACATCATGCCAGCCCGCTGCTCCCTTTGGAGGGACTGCAGGCAGCCCAGGATGGTGCTGTCTCTGCGCAGCAGTTTCCTCCTTCTTCTTTCCTCTCTCTCCTCTGTCCTGGCTTCTTACTGCTCTTCTGCTCCAGCACGGGTCCTCATTGGGACACAGTCCCTCAAGCATGTCCCTGTGGGGGTTGCTCACAGCCCTAATCCCTCAGGGTGACCCAGACCCATGTGGGTCCCTCGGGGGAGCCTCCTTCTTCCAGTGGCGTGCCTCCAGCTGTGTTCCCGGCAACACCCCCTTCACCCCTCTGCCCCATTTCTCCTCCCCTTGTGGTCACCACTCATCCCCAGTCAGGGCTGGCCAGGCCTGTGTGCTCCTCAGTGGAGGCTGGCTGCCCCCCATGTGTCTCAGAGCAGGCTGGAACTGGCTGGAACCCACTATGACCGGCACAGGGAGGCTCACAGCCCCCTTCTGCCTGAGTGCCTGTAACCCCCCAGACAATCCCGCTGCTACAGATGAGACCCAGAAAAAGTTCATGAAAGAAGGGCTTCAGCAATTCCTCTCCAGAAGATTGAACAAAAGGTGAAGCCCCCTGATAGCCATTTCAGAAAGAGGAAGGCTGCGGGATGGACCTCTGAGAGCCACTGCTCCTTCCCAGTGCCCAAAATCAGGCTGACACCCTTGGTACATCCAACAGTTTCCTCCACATGCCACAACAAAAGAAAAAGCAAAGTGTCTTACCTGTGACATTTTCTGGGATTTTCCTTTTCAACCAAAAAATAATGAGCTGTTAAAGCTGTCCAGCCTCAAAAAAAAGCCATTGCTCTGATTTTGTTCAAGAGTAATAACGCACAAACCAAAAAAATCAGGGGGTGAAAACAGTGCGGGTGGATTAATATTTTTGTTTCGCTTTCCAACTCTTCTTCTAAAATTAGTTTACTGCTCTTGATAAATATTTCTTTTGAGCCTGAACAGCAGAATTTTTTGTTTAGCAAATGCAAAAATAAAATTAAAAACATTTAAAAGGTTGATACATAAAAATCACAAGATGCCCATCGGCAGTGCCAAGTTTTGTTGTCTGCTGTCACTAGCTGGCTCTGGCAAACACCAACTTTCCAAAAGTTTCTGCTCATTTCCACTGATTTTTGAGTTAGTACAGCTTTCCAGCTGGAACTGAACCTCGCTACCAGAAGAGCACCTCAGCATTTCCTGTAAGATACCGCAGGGTAATTGCCCTGTCTGAACTACCCTTTGCCCCTGAGCGCTGACAATTGTGTCAACATCCAGGCTTAGGGGTGCACTCTCTTTCAGATGGCTGGCTTTGAGAATAGAGTTCCAACAGTGCTTTGGTCAAATTTTCAGTTTTCCACTCACCAGGTTGGGCATACATTTGAAATAGTTTTGCTCAGCTCAGGATCTGCAGTCATGTTTTGAAAACCCTTTTTTCTTTTCATCGTTGCCTTAGCAAAGCATAACACGTTTCCTAGCTCTTCCTCAGGACTGCTCTTCTGTATTTCAGTTCATAAAATCTGGTAAGTTGAGATCATCTCGTCTGGTTTTGCATTTAGTATATGTAGTTTAGATACAGTTTTCCAAACAGGCACTGCAGTGACACTGCAAAATCTGTGCGAAAGGACCGAGAGTACAATAAAAGAAATTGCAACCACGTTGCATTGCAGTGTGTTACAATGGGTTGAATATCATCACATCAGTTTTGACTAAGTCTTTCAAGTTATGAATTCTTAGTTCAGCCTTGTGTATACATATTTATTCTCCGGTATTTTTTGCCTAGTTTATATAGTGGATTCAGTAAAACCTCATATGAAGATAGAATGTTTGTGTGTGCTTTGGGGATAGGGGATCTGTGATGTCACTAGTTATTTCTTCATATGTCAAGGAGCAAAACCAGCATAATCAGATTCAGAATCAGAGTGGATTGTCTGCAAACAACTTACAGCATGGAAGCTATTATTTTGTGAATGCTGGTAAATATGTATCTTACATTCACAGAAATAAAGATCGATTAACTAACATTTTCAACTCAGATGTCAATTCTTTTCACAACAAACAATTTAAAAATTAATCTGCTGGAATTGAGTAAGGGATGGTGAATGTGATTTTCAGAAATGTCTAATAATTTTAAATTTTGGAACAATTTGAAGACAAGAGTCTAACATTTTTAAATCTGAATCTCACTTATAGAGACTACCTTCAAGGATGACTTGCCTACCTTTCCTCAATTGTCGCCAACTACTAAAACCTGGTGATTGTTTTACTTGATATGACACAACAAGACAGTATCAGAAAATGTTTAGATTTTATCTTCTCATTGCCTGATTTTTTTCACTTCGGGAGGTAGTTCTAGTTTTCTGGAAAGCTCTCCATTGCCCTTTTGTTTCTTCTCTGACTAAATGACCAAGAACTGTGCCTAGACAGATTTAGTGAAATGCAGCTCCAGCAGTGCTATCACTACAACATCTCTAGTATTCATAAAGAGAAAATAATTTACCACAAGACATTTGAAATTATCTAAGGAAACGATGTGCGTATTCTTTGCACCTCAATTGCCTTTCCGCAAAGGCCTTCAAAGGTTTATCATTTCACCCACTTCTCTGCAGAGCAGGAAGCTCAGCTCTACAGTGTGTGTCAATTGTGTTTGCACAAAGTTGTACAAAGGTAAGGAAGGTGTCTCCTTTTTCTGAATAGCTGTTTATATACTCTTACGGTGATAAATAAGTTTCATGCTGCCAGTAATATACAGCAAGAAGTCATGAGAAGAACAAACAGTGAAGGGTTTAATTTATTTCTAATTCGGTTCATTGTGTAGGTACAATAGCTGGCCTCTGTAAACTTGAGAAATGATCACATCAAAATTTTTAAGAATCCATACAAATTAGAGACAAGAATGGGACAAATTACATGCAAAAATATTATTTATGCCAGGAAAATTACTTCAGATTTATATGTATGCATATTAAAAACAACTTCTACTAAAATGATAGCAGTTTAATAAGATAATTAATGAGATAATATTATATTAAAACAATCAAATAAATAGAAAATACTTCATTTAGATGCATATTTCAAATTTATGTAGTTCAGAAATCCCGTATCAAATGTGGATTTCACATTGGTTTAATTATTATTAACAATGATTCCAAGTGGGAAGATGTTTAGGTGATTAAAGTTTAATGCTTAAAATAAATCATAGCTGCACCAAAGGCAATGGAAAAGCTCTCATTTCCTACAAGTGGAGCAGCATTTCACCTGTAATATCCATTCAACGTCATAAGCCTGAACCAGTCTTTAGCTGCACTAAGACTGTAGTATGGGAGCACCACTCCGCTTCCTGTGCAGTTGTGCCCTTCAGTACATTCCTAAACAAGAAAAAAGTTGTTTTGCTGAATTGAGGTTGGTGAAAAGTAGACTGTTCCTATTTACAGTTTGATTGACTTGCAGTGAAGATAATATCTGACTCTTTTCTGCAATTTCATTTTATTAAAAGACAAAAGTCTGATCAGCTAAAACTTCAGTAGATGTATTTAGAGATGTGGAAACTAATTCTCACTGGGCAGTTTGCAGGCATCAGTCTAAGAACCAGGTCTGGGATCAATTACAGAATGGTTCCCAAAGCTTTCTTTGTCTTACTCCCACAAACCTGCCACTTTCTCAACCAAGAATGCTGTCCTTGGAGCTCAGCAAAACCCTTTGATTGTGCTGGTGGGCTGCCAGCAGGGCTATTCCAAATCACAGTAGAGCCCTTAAGAAACAATGTAAGCTAGGACAGGTCTGCAGGAGGCAAGGCAAAGCGTAAAAGTGACATTAGCAAAAAAATGTGGGAACAGTAAAGATTGTGAGACAACTGTTTCGTATGGCACCTGTCACCTCTGGAGCTCTGGAATTGTTACAATCCCTTATTGTTCATTGACTAAATAGGGGTTGGACTACAACCGGTATTCTAGCTCTTTTGTGATCAGTTTTCATTCCGCCTTTGGCTACTCTCCTATATTTGCATATTCTAATATACACTTCTCTCAGTTTTCTATAACCAGTCATGAGTGGGAAAAATGCCATGTTCCAACTACTATTTTACATTTGTATTAGTAGCTAATTTTGACTTTTCAACTTGATTACTGTAACACATCAGTTACAAATCAAAATTCAGCTCTAAGTTATAGCTGATTCAAATTATACTAGTGCTTTTCTGAACATGAGAACAGACGAGCTTGGCCTTCCTGTTGAATCCTGAACCAGGACCAAGGCTTGAGTCCATTCTTTATGAGAGTTACTCAGTGCAACAAAGGCACATCTCACAGTGTGACCTCTTTCAACATGCATGTACCACAAACAAAGGAAAAGTCACGTCCTGAGATCTGAACCTGGTATGCAGCCCACAGTCATGAAGTTTTTCTTCAACAAGGCCAATATGATCCTGCCTCTGAGTAGCTTCAGAGAAAACATAGCTTTACACCCTCAAAGAGCTTTCTAAATACGTTAAAACCTCATGTACACCTCCATAACCTCACCAAGGAAGTATGGAAAGATAAAGAACCTTATGCGTTTATTTTAAGAAAAAACCATGCATGCTTATCAAGTACGAGTAGCACAGGAAAAGCCCTTTTCTCACCATAAGCATGATCAATACAGGCACTGAGCCAAGGCTTAGAGGATGGAGCTTCTATTTCCAGCTCTGTTGTTAGTGTACTGTATAATTTCAAGAGTAAGCCACTTTTCTCATTCTTCTTAGTTTTTTCTGACCTGGGGTATGGGTGAAATAATACATATATGAAAGAGATACATATATCAAAGAGCTAGACACTTGAAGACAGAAAAGCAATCAGAAGCAACTGTTACAAGACATTCTGAATATTCTTCCCTCAAGCTTGTAGCTCTTCAATTCACTTTATTATTCTGCTTCCTTCCATTAGAGTAGCAGATGAGCCTTTTACTGATGATGGATAGAAGACAACGTGAGCACTATTGTGTTTCATAAAATCACTGGCTCTTCTCCCCTCTTCTCCTTGGAAGCCCTATTTGCATGCAACATTTTGTTTTTCTTTCTTCAGATGATAAGCTACTTTGGAAGGCTTGGTTAGGGATTTATATTCAGAGAGAAGTGAGTTTGGAATGTTGATCTTCTACAGTAAAATGGCTTAATTAAAGGGAAAGTCTCACAGGCTTTTCTAATGGTGGTGGTTCAAGTTGAGATTTCCTTAGTCTCAGAAAGTTTGTAGGAGTTGATATGATTCAGCACAAAAATTCAGTACTCCTTCCTTTTTAAAGGCTCTGTTGGTCTTCCTTTACCTGCTTAATTTACTATATCCTGCATGCAGCATCATGCAAGTCTGTTGACTGCATGCAAAATAATCTATCTCTCACATGCTATTATTATCTTTGATTTTCTATCGTAATACATGCAAGTCATGAGATTCGAGATATGAGCAGGTATTTTCATAACATATATTCTCTATTTTTGCTGCTGACTGTGACTTAGATTTTGAGAGAGATTTCAGTAACCAAAAAAGCAAAATATGATTTGGGATTGGAATGACTATAATTGGTTTTACCACACAGCTCTTCCCTCACATTTTTTGAGGGGAAGGCAACCATTTGACTTCAATACCTGCCTCAGGAGTTTTTCGACACACTGTTGATCTGCAACATTAATTGCACCGGAACTGTGTGTTTGGTCATATCATAGACATTGATTATTTAACAAAACAGTATACATTGCTATCCGCTCCCTTCAGTCATTTCTCCTGACCTCTTTTGGGTCGCTGAGGTTCATAGGGTAAAGATACTGTGCAGTGGTTCCTGCATTCTTCAAAGACAACAAAGATGAGAGGAGAGAAAAAAAGATACTAGCAGCACGTAGGGCCTGAACACTCTGCTCCCATAGCACCAGGACAAAGGTAAAAATGATAGGAGACAGCTGGGATGAGAAAGAACCTCACAGTTGGTGTGCCACAGAGAAAAGGCAGCAAAAGAAGGGGGAAAAAAAGTAAGTTAGACTGTTTGTGACAATGGCATATTCAAGGAAAGGGGCTATAGAGGAGAAAAAGGAAGGAAAAAAGTTTTGTGTTGTTCCTATTAAATGAAATATCTTCAGTAAGTTTCAAGAATATAACACTATCCCAGAAAAACCTTAGGAACTGTAGAAAATAAAAATGAAGGTGAAAATTCAAACAATTTGTTTATTTAGGAAACTGTGGGATATTATAGGGTTCCAATCATGCTGCATTGAGTTCAAAAAAAAGAAGGAACATAAAAGAGACTGAAGTTACATTTTTAAAAGCACTACCAGCCTACTGAGTAATTTAAAATACTGATCTAAAATATTCATGAAATAATCTCTCTAAGAGTTGAAGTGACATCAAACACCTTACACAGATGAAACACCTGGGAAATGGCCAATCCTGCTTTTCCGTTTGGGACTAGATTACGCAGAGCAGACCCTGAAAAGAGTTGCCGTGCCTGTCATGTCCATTTTGGACACTTACATGTGCCTGTCCCAACAGCATCAGGACTCTATTCCCACCAGTGGACACCTGTGAGTTTTCCAATATCCCCTCCTTCCAGCAGCCTATGAAAAGCCTTAGTTCATTCCTCTCTGCTCTTTCATCTCTTAAGGTGACAATGCTTTCCATTTCACTTAATTAATAATCAATGTTTAATTTTATGAAAAGCTAAAGGATTCAATTATTTGTATTAAATAATCCTTTATTTTGTTGTCTTTAATTATAAAATATTACCTCATTAAATCACTGGATACAAAAAGTTGCTGTATAATTAATAAGATCATGGTCCTAAATGACTTAGAATAATGAACTCAAGCAAGACCCAGGTAATTAAAAACGTTCATGACTAAAACCTGTGACATATTTCCTACGCACATTTGGAGTGCAAAGGTGATCTTACCAACCACACATTGCAACAGGCTCTCTGTGTGACCTTGGACAAGGTGTATAATCTCACTGAGGCAAACTTCCTTATCGGTAAAACAGTAAATCTTTGTTTTAACAAGGTCTTCGAGTAAGAACTTCACAGCAAGGATAGGCACTCACTCTCTCATGTATAGTGCCTAGTAAGAGGGGTGTTTCTTGCTATTATCAGAAGATAAATAATAAGAGTTAGGAAATAAAACACAGCTGTATCAGGTAAGAAGGAAGGTACACCTTTCTCGATATCCCCCCAAGGACAGCTGCAACTGGCAGATGGTTAAGGAAATATTAAAAGGCCAGGAAAGGACTGTGCAGTATCTCTGCTTCCGTCTCACTCCAACAACATACAGTTGATGGCATTGATGAGATGCATTGTGATGTTTAATGGCTCACACTCTCCACAGGTTTTGAACCCAGGTCTATACCTGATCACCACAACTTCCCCCCATAAGAAGTGCTGCAATTTAAATACACACAGTGTAAAACTGTACTTCCTTCTGTTTATTTTCTGTCTCTACCTACTATTTTTATTTCATGCCCTTCATATAATGTGTTATGAAGACAAAGGAATAAACTTTCTTCATACATGTTCTCCATGACATATATTATTTTATATTTATATAATATCATTACAAGTCATACCTTCTTCAACATTTTCCAAGAGGTTGGAAAACTTTCCAGTTTCCTGAAAAGAAGCCATTCCACCACTATCATTACATTTCTTTGTGTATTTTTTTGTTTCTATTTTTCAAGAAACAAAAACAAGAGCTATACACACTGTTCAAGATGTGGTACACCACATGTTTATGAAGTGGCATAATGATATTTTATATTTTCTTCCTAACCATTCTTCTCATACTTTTTGCTCCTCTGACCACTGCTGAGCAGTTAACTGATGTTTTAATAGCACCAGCTACAATAATTTCGAGATCTCTCTCCTGAGAGGCAGTAGCTAATTTAGGACCCATCATTCTGTATGTTCAATTAAGGATGTGTTTCTCCATGTGCATCTCTTTGCATACATTGACCTTGAATTTCATCTGCCATTTTACTGTCCAGTCATTCAGTATCATGAAATCCTCTTGTAACTCTGCTGTCACTTTGAGAGTTGAACACCTTGAATAATATTTCATCAGCAACAAATTTTGTTACCCTGTATATTTTCTAGGTCATTTATGAATATATTGAATAGCTAAACTTCCTGAACAGCAGCATCCATTGTAATGCCTCTCCTTATCTGTACCTTTAGTTTTCTTTCACATAATCACATTTTCCCATCTTTGCATTTCCTATCATATTTGCTTTTATTAAGCCACAAGAGGAATTTATCTTTTATCTCAAGACAGCTTAGTTTTCTTAAACCTTTTTGATGAGGAATCATGTCAAAAGCTGCTTGGAAATCCAAGTAGAACAACTTGGTAATTATATTCATATATCACTGACTCCTTCAAAGAACTATGGCTTATTTGTAAGGCATGTCTTCCCTATATGAAAGCCCTGCTAATTATTTGCCATGTGTCATATTCTTGTATCTGTATAAGTCTGATGTTTACTATGTTTTTATAGACCTAGTAGGAAAATCAGAATCTAGTTTGTATCTCCTTTGTCACCTGTCACTTTATAACCCCCTGATGTTGGAAATTATTTAGGCAACTACACTGTCATTGTCTACTGTGATTGATTCATAATTTCATTTTGAAGTTCTGTTCAAATGCTTGAAAGAATATCACCTGGTTCTTTTATTTATTACTTTACCTATTAGTCTAAAACCTTTAACTTGATACTTCATTTTGAGATTGTTCCTGATGCTCTGGTTTTTTGTAAAGTCTTCCCCATGTGCTCTTCAAGAAAACATCAAGGCAAATAACTCATTTGGCTTTTCTGCTATAGACTGACCACCTCTGAGCATTCCCCAAGAATATGGCTACCCTACAAGCTCTCTGGTAAGCTGCTTCATTTTGATCAGTTTAAAGTAAAAATAAGAATTATTTATTTTACCTTTGGCAGCTTATTTAAAATCTTCTTCCTTAATCCACATTTGTTTTTTATTTGGCCTAACTCATGCTCTTCTCTAGCCACCATTACCCTGCTGTTCAACTGTGATTACTTCTGTTTATCCTTTTCAAAAACTTTTTGATAGAATATAGTTGATATCTCTGACCATCTTTTAGCAGTCACCATACCAACTGCAAGTATTTTATCCTTTTGCCTGTAGCTTTTCATCTCCTTTTAACAGGCTTATTCCATTTTTAGTAACTATCATTATTATATAAATTATAATTCCTCTCAATCTACGGCTCATGTTCAAAACTGAGAAATTATTGTGAATACCTGATTTTGACTTGCTGAATCCAGAAGAGGCCTGACTGTCCTCCCCCTGGAGGGGATAGAGAGGAGTATCCCAGTTGTACAATTATGCCTTTTCTAAACAAGAGAAGTTACTGGCTCGGGTGCAATTCAAGACACCTGGGAGGAGATGGCAGGTGTGATCCAGTACTTACAGGAGACCAGTGCTTTTCTAAATGAGCAGCTGGAGGCCGAGCAAGATATATCAGAGCATCTAAAATTGTACCTCTGTTTAAGTACCTAAATCACACAACCTGGAATTCATCCTTTAGCTTAAGTAAATGCAAATTACTTGGCAATTTGAAAGATATAGGTGCCTAAGAGAAATGTGACAATAGCTGGTTCTCCATCTAGCCGACAATGATACATCAAGATGCAATAGCTGGAAAATAAAACTATCAGTATGTTATGACAAAATTTCTGAGCTATACTTAGAAATATATAGGTAACCGGTCAGTGTTTTCAGCCTATTGTTGCAGTGAAAAATTTGACATAAAATTTTAAATGTGGGTGGGATGCATAGTTACATGATACTGCCTTCAGGCTTGTGGTCCTGGTTTTGTCCCCATTTCAATCAGGGACCTTCCACGAGTGTGTGCTGGCTGCCTGAGGGGCACCAGTGCCCCAACCATCCTGGACTTCCAGTGAGCTGCTACTTACGTCACAAAGCCTCTCCCTGAGCACTGGGGCAAGTCAGAAATAGTCCATACAGCTTACAGCCCATCCCAAATTGCCCGCAAATGAGGGCAATGAGCTGGGAATATCACCAGGCTGAGCATATCCACACTAGGTGCAAGGGAGATTCCTTTGTTTAGAGAAGTCCTGGGGCAGCATGATGTACTACAGATGATGGCAGATCATCTCTTAAGGCCTGATAGCTGCTAAGTCTGTGAATATTATATATCAAAGCTATTACAGTGGACAATTCTTTTTAAATTATCTCTTTAATAGTCTGCAAAACCATCTTCCTAATATTTTGTTGCATAGGTCACTAAGGAAATAACTACTATCAAGCTGATTACAACTAAAGCGATAAAATTACTGATGAGACAAAGAAACAGTGGTAGTTATTTTTATACGGTATATAAAAATATCAGCTGCTACAGAATTTGCTGCAGTGCTGGCAAACTGATTCTTATGTTCTGTGGTCTGTGAACATCAGCACATTTTATTTCTATTCTTGAGGTCATTCTTCCTTTGAAAGGAGCTACTATTTATTGGCAGCAGTTATTCACAACTTTTTTCTCACTCCATTAATGTTGCAGTTTTCTTTTTGTGTGGCTTTCTAGATGCCTAGGATTTGTTATAATGCCTGTGGAGTGCCATATTCTGGCTAGTCATAGGCTACAAAATTCTTTAAAAATTTCTTGTGAATATTGTAGACTGACTGGTTAGTTTTCTAAAATAATTTCTGATGCTTGGACAGAATTTACTGAAATTCCTTTGTCCATTCCAATAGATTCAGCTAGAGAAAGATTTGTTGAGGTCAAAAGAAATCTGAGAGAAGCAGATGGAGAGTTTTTGGAAAATGAGACTTTGGGCCACTGATTGGAAAAAAAAAATTATGCACGAGTACCATGAAGTACCATGTTGAAGTCAATGTTTTGTTTGAGACTTAGAAGGTGGAATTTCAGATTACCAAAATCCATTTTTGTAGACTTTTAGTGACAGCCTGAGAATTTTCTCTTTATGCCGTGCTGGATTAGAACCTTTCAAAGGAAAACTACATGAAATTGAATTATCAATTTATTCTGTCACTGCAGCCTGAGGGAATCACCTTGCTTCTTGGAAAAATATAGAGTCAAGCCAATTACAATGACTTAAGTAGAGGAGCAAGGAGCATTTCACTAAAAGGTTTTCGACCATTTCATCCATAAAGTTGGAGACAGCTTTTTTGTCATTCATTAGCAGAAACAGGGTTGAGTGATTGATTTTCATGTGCACATGGTGCATCCTGAATATATTCATCCCTTTCTTTTTGTAAAACCATGATTTGAGAAATCTCTGATTAATCCATTTTCTGTTGTTCTACCTTTAATCAACAATGTCAACAATATAGATACTTGGTTATTTTACTTTACAATGGCATTCTTAGAAACAGTGCAGGACGAAGCCTACACAAACAGTGTTTCCTAACACTTCCATATCTTTCTTGGACTACAACTGCAAACTGTGACATGGACTGAGTCTGCTTGGGATATGAGCATTTTAATCTCATCTCTCTCAGGTGGATCTGCATGAAAAAACCTGAATATAAAAGTGTGGGAAAATGACAGATAATGGGGAGGTGAGGGGAAAATCTATTCCCCAGATTTTAGCTTACACCTTGACACGAAACATAGCCATGAAGCGGCCATGAAGCAGTTTGCTGATCCCAAGAATGGAATGCGGTGACCATGGCTGAGGCCTACTGCAGCCCAGTGCAACGTACCGTACCTCCGAACGAGGACAGGAGTGATGTGGAGGCAATACGGTCTGTCCCTGTTCCTGGAGGTAACAATGGGCTGCTGTAGTTAACTGCATCAACCGCTATCAAGAAAGATGGATCGCTACTGCCGTGCCAGCAAAAATGGTGAAATCGCGTCCTCAGGTGAACTTTGCTCAATATAATGTCATTATAATACCAAAACACACCTCCATCCCAAAGGCTACCCGCCTCCAAGGTGCGACCACTCCACACTGGGCATGTGCCCTACGTTTTATCACCTGTACCTTTAAATGTGAAGCGAGAGATTTTTAATCCAATCAGAATAAAAAGACTAAAGTCACTCAAGCTCCACCTAAAAGTTTAGAAACAATATAAAAAGTGGCGATTTTAAGGGGGGTTTGGGGAACAGAAGACCACCATCCAAACTTTGGGATCGGTCGACGGGCTGAACCTATCTTCTTCCTCCCCATAGGGACGCCTACGGGGTAAGAGCTCTGTGTTCTGTGCGCTTAAATATTAACATCAGGCTAGCTATTAACAATCATTAGTGTTTAGGTTTGCTTGTGTGTTTAGCTTTGTATGTGTGTGTTTAGTGTTTGCTCTAAATCCATTTCGCAGTCAATACCCTCTCACCGGTATCATTCGAACCTGCATTTAGTCACAAATCTACACAATAAACTATTATTGTTGATTTTAATACTGAAGGGATTTGTCTTTGTGTAACTGCTAGTGAGGGTCCCTGAATAGGTTAGGCGAACATCCTCCAACCTTGTGGGCTGCCAAGAGGGACTTTGGTTTCAGTGACGCTGCCAGCGTGCCTGGCAGGCTGGCCAAGTTGTAAAGAACCCGAGGAGGTTCCCCTTCTCCCTAACAGGAGTGTGGTGGGCAGGTTGGGTGACAGGAGTTTGTCTTCCTTGGGGAACTAGTGGACTGGACAAATTGTAAAGGGTTTGGGAAACCCCCCTTCTGGGCCAGGAATTTTCTTTATCTATCCTCCTGGGCTCCCTTTTCATGACAAAAAGGTAAATGAACAAAACACTGCATGAGACATCAATTTCAGTCAGCATTTTGGAGCTCAGTTGCACTGTAGTTTGAGGCCATGACAGATGGCGGACTTGTTTCGTGTGTTGTAAAGACTCCTAGTACTTTGAGGAGGGGGAGATTATTTTGTCTCTTAACAAAAACAAAATTAAAATATGTCTCTGTAGATTGTTGCCCTTATAGAGGAGGTATGTGCTTTGAAGTGTCATACTTTTGCACAGTCTTCATAATCAGTAATGAAGAGAGAGTGCAGAAGATTACAAAACAACGTAATCAAGTGATAATAATGAATATTTCAACAGGCAGACATTTCAAAGTTTTAATTAAAATTAGTAGTGCTATTGATATTGTAATGTCTTTGGGTAACATACAGGCAAGTAATCACAGAGCTCCCAAATGGACGGCATTACACATGCAATTAATTACGGAAGATGTTACTGCTCAAACCACCCTGGGAACTCTTAGATTTAAAGCAAGTACTCAAGCATTTCACTACAGAAGGCAGCTCCACTAAGATAGCAAGCAGAATAACTATTATATTTAACCCAGATGCTGCATTGCTGTGGTGCAGCTCAAATCTGTTCTGCTAGCAACAATCTTAACCCATCTTCTTTAATAACACAAATGCTTCTCCTTTTGCCCAAAGTAAAACCTGATATTTTTAAACACAGACTGTGAGAACTTGGGGGACAAAAAAAAAAATCCACCTACGGAGATGTTCTTTTCACAAGATGCCCTCCACGCTGTAGGGGAAGAAAAGTTTCATCAAAGTACAATGCTTGTTCTTACTTTTCTTTCTCTTTGACATTGCCTCCACCCAGTGCTCCCACTCTGACGTTCTTTCAGGATTCTCAGTTCTGTAGTTAATTTTGTCACTAGGGAGCAGGTCTGAAGAATCCTTATCATAAGTCAAGGGATTGCAATAGTACCTCCAACTCACAACATAATGGCTTCGCTTAGAACATGGAGGGGTTGTTTAGAAAATTCCTTGAGTGTACTTTGACCTATTGCTACCTGTGGGCCTGAACAAACGTTTTAAAAGGTCTTCCATGCCCCTCAGTGAATCAAACCATTATGTTGAGAACTGAATCTCATACTGAGCTATTCTGAATAAACTTCTCTGTCAGTTCAATCCACCTAATTTCCAAAACTTACTGCCAGGAAAAGTAAGAGTCTAAGACCGTTCTTGTTTATGGATCTGAGGCCTCATGCACAGCAGGATCAAATATATTTAAAATAAATGGGGGCGGGGGGGTATTATACCCTTTACACGACCTTTCCAAACTCTTTCTCAGCAAGACAAATGCTCTTCTTTGTAGGACAGGCGCCTTTCCAAAGGGACCCCTAAGCTCTTCCCAGGTTGCTTGCTAGATCTAAAGCTACTACAAAATTCCTGAGCCCATTACTATTGATAGGAATTCTGTTACAGAAGAGAAGGGGAGGGTTAGACCTAAGGCCTTTCCCCATTTTCCAGACTCAAAATGTTGCTACTCATTTAAGCTGTTTAACAGACCTGGTAGTGCTGGAGGGTGGTTGTTTCCTCAGAACCATAAGGAAGGGAACAGATACAAGTGTCACTTTGCAAAACAGAACAATATCCTATAAGCTTAACCAGACTAATTTTCTGCTACAGGATTGTGTCTGGCCAACATTGATCTCAGCAGCTGTTCTGCTGGACAAGGCAACTTGGCTAGGAGTGTCATGAGGGAAGCAACAGACGTGATCTGGAATGTTTATCAAGGCTGTTACTGTACACAAACCACACCTATTAAACTGAAAAATCGTTCACCATGGCTTGGTAACTTTTAAGCTTTTCACGTTGCTTAGTTCACAGGATGTTGCAGATTGTACCCCAGCCTCCAGGGCTTTTTTCATCCCTTTTGAGAGAACTGAAAAGCCTACCCTCCTTTGTGCCAGGCCTTTGAAATGACAGTGTGAGGAATTATAAGGACTGACTGCTCAAAAAGGAGGAAAATACTTGGTTGCAGCCGCCTTCTTTCCAAACGCTGGGGGAAAGGCTGCTCACAGCCTGTCCCACTACAGTGATACGGACTTTCACCCAGACCAACCATCGTCATCCTGCAGGAAGGTGTTAGAGACCGATGTGGTGTGGGAAAGGTCTCCGTTCTGCAGTAAAACAGATGGTACGATTCAGTTCTCATTAACAAGTTCTTTAGCCAGTCCAAAACACTCAGTCTAGGCCCAAGTTTTAGCATAAAGTGAAACTCCAGCTATATTTTCTGAGGGTACAAAGCACAGATAAATAGATTTGCTTTCAAAGAAGATAATGATGATATTGCATATTTTTTTACCAGTATGTGTGTCGGTTGCTACTGATATCCTTACAAAAATTAAATTTTTGAGTTATTGCTAAGAAAATATATAGACTATCCTTGCTCCCCATTGCACTGCTGTTTTAATATTAACCAAGAATTAAGGGCAGCACTCACACATTGCATTAATCTGCATAAGCTGCTGAAAGCTACTTTTCATTCTTCTTTGTATTCTTTTTTTAAAAGCATGACTTCCCCCTTATGGAGCCATTTAGAATTATTATTGGAATAAAAACTACTGATTTCAACAGAGCCATTAGTTCTTTTATCATCAGTTCTCTCCACTAAAGTATGTTAATACCTGACACAGATGTGTCAGTGATTCCCAAGTCCATTAAACCAGTCTGCACGCTGACAGGACTCCTCCAAACAGTTCCAAAGGCACCATGGAAGAGTTTATGTCAATGATTTCCAAGATACCCACAGAACTCCAATTCTATCCATGTTGTATTTTCATACCTACTGGGAGCTCTTCCTATATGAATCAGTTGCATACATCAGATTTTATGATCCATTTTTTTGTGTATTTAAAAAGCTGAGGTGCTGAAATTACCTTTGTAGTAAATATTAAAATAGAATTGCAAGAGATTTTAGTCTGCATTTTTTAATCTCTGCGGTCATTTGGGGTAAGATGCTCCATTTATGCTTTGTAGCAAATCTGGGTGTTCAGTTCAAGTCAGGCACCACTGCCTTTCAAAAATGCAAGATACCTCTGAGCAACACTGAGAGGTGAATTCTCCAGGGTTCTGAACCCTGAATCATATGCCCATTGCTTTCTCCCTCAAAGCCCTAAGAATACATGAGTTAGCATTATCCACATGTCTAACACATACTATTGAGACTCAGAGTGCTTGCCAATTATGGGTTGCTTAAGGAAACATCTTGGGGGGAAATGGCAGAGCATTACTGCAACTGAAATTCTGTCTACAGTAGATCAGAGAAATTGTTCATGTTTCTAACTGCATGTTGAGGGCCGTAGTTGTTCAGACAAAGCTGCATGGATGATGGGACATACTTCTCAAAATTAGATGCCTAAGCTTCAGCTCCTAAGTGCACGCTTATTTTCCTAAATAAGCAAATTGATTTTTTTAAGAAATACTTTTTATTTCTCAGTAATTGCTACCGTTGTCAGTGACTCTGCACTTGTGAAAATCAGATGTTTTGTTTCAATTTGTGTTCCTCGCTTTCCCTTTACTTTCAGAATTTTGTCCTACAATTTACTTAATACAAGTACAAAAACCTCAGTACTAGCAGCTATTTGCCATTTCAGAGCCCATAGTTCTTACATACACCAATATTCACTCTTCCGCAGATCACCAAACCACTTCCTTACAATCCCAGTTTCAAAAGTCAAAGATATGATTCCCACTACAAGGTTATGAAGACCATAGAGGAAAAAGGGTTTTCAGCTTATTGGTCAAAATCACAATTGAAATACTGTCTATTCATTTTTCCATAGTTAATGCTACTACACTATGTCTTAATGAACAAACATATATGGTGTACAATTACCCTTCATCTCATTGAAGATCTTGAAATTAAAATGAAAAATAGGCTGTCTATGAACGGCAAACGAAGACACCAGGCAATATGTGGCTTACTTGCTCCCTTTTACATGCAATGGACTAGCAGTTCCATGAAGATGAAGCTCACACTAACATAAAGTCTAAATTCCATGCAGAAATCTATTACTGAACAGATTTTGCGATAACTAAGTACAAAGACAAGAGAACAATCAGGCAATAAGAAATTTAAGCAGACAAACTGTATAGCGATTCTCATCTGAGCTCAGTTATTCAATAAGGACAGGTAATTTTACAGATTTCAGAGGGGAGGAAACATCCTTGGATTATTTATGGGAAATAACTCAGAAGGAACATTGTTAATATCTCCTTTACATTGTCTTCCTTACAGGGCAACACAGATATAACTATAGTCTTCCAATTATATTAACTTCTGAAACTCCTGGGAGCCATTTTAGTGGAGATCTGAGATAGGCAAGGCTGAGATTGTTAGTTACAAGGCTTAATTTAAGTGGGATTCTCTGTTCCATAGAAATGCTCCACCTTCAGCCAGTGAGTTCAGTGGAAAGTATTCAGATGAAAGCATGAAAAAGGGGAAAATAAGCTGAGCAGCTACAGACTGCTTATCATAATACTTCCTATAGCCAATGGTCCTTAATGATATTTGCTTTTCAATATTTCTGCTCAGGTGAGAGTTTGCCATATTCATTTAACACAAAATATTTCAGTGCTGTGTGCGCTATCACTAGAATGAGCACAAGATAAGCTGGGAGATTCACTTAAATAAAAGATGCCTTTATTAAAGGTCAAGCTTTTAACTTTTTAAAACCTGAAGAACTGCACTCCTAGAAGATGCAAAGTATTTCCCCTCCTGAAATGGAAAGTTATCATTTTTCACATAGTTTTCTTAGAAGGACAGATACCTGAAATTTATTGTCAAAAACAAAGCAGGTAGCAGCGCATCAGGGAATAAGCATGACCTGTGTCGTTCTACATTTCTTCTTATCTCCTTGATGCTGTAAGAAAAATCTGTTGGGAATAGAACTCAAAAGGAGAGTTCATTGGCAAAAAAAAAAAACCCAACCACCAAGCTTGGGATTGTTTTTGCAACACGAAGATCATCAAAAACTCAAGACATGTTTTGTGTGCATGTATTTCATCTGGCAGGCTGCCCTAGTGAAACCAACAGCAAAAGAGCATGAAAGCAATCCACACAGCACTCACTTTTAGGAGGTGCAAGTATAGTCTTGAAATACCTCAGGGTATTTCAAGGCAACTTGGCTGTGAGCATCTCCTGCTCTGCCTGATTATCCTAACATTGGGTAGAGGGAAATGTCACTAGTGTTTCTGGAATGGTGCTTAAGTTATGATGCTGCAAATGGACTGAAGCATTTTGTGTTTCCAAGATAACAGAAAGTCTGCTAGCCGTATATTGACAGTTCAATTGACAGCTCATAGCGCCATAGCATTTAATAATGCCACTCTAAAAACAGCCTTGGAAAGGAGTTGTAGTTTTCAGGGGCAGACATAGAATGCAATGCCACTGAAACATCTTTTTTCCACTGCTGCTGGGTCATTGAGGTGCCAGAAATATTGAATGTCCCTCATTTTTATGATGACATATATTTAACAAAGAACAAAGTTTGTATGAACATCTTGTCTGTTATGGCTATCTGTCCCAGTGTGAGCTAGGACAGAACTAATTCTGTTCAATGATTTTACTTTCTAGCTCAGTCTCTGCTAAGTTATGGCACATTCTTAAGTTAATGGAATATTTTTGCAGACAGCGTCTGCTTCAAGAAGTGATAACGCTTGATGTTCACAGTTACTACGAGGGACTGGTGTGCAGAAAGGCTCTTGCTTAGACTTGCTCCTGTGCAGACCAAGGTCACTGATGAATCCTGTGTGCCACGGTGGGGGTGCAGTAAGTTAAAGGCCACACCTGCAGGGAGGAGCAGACAGGACAGGTGACCCTACACTGACCAACAAGGTGTTACATTCCATGTACATCGTATTCAGTATAAAGCTGAGGGATCACAAGGGTCAAGCTCTCCTCTTCGATGGCCAATGTCCAAGGAGGACTCTGCCCATTCTGCCTTTTATCCAATTCTGTGCATTCCTGAATCCAATTTCAGAATCCAGCTCCTGAATCGAGTTCTCATCTGTTGCTGAGGTCCAGGCTTGGACTTCCCTAGTGTCTGCCCCACAGCATCAGCAGTGGTGGTGATGTGGTTGCCAACAGGAGAGTTGGGTTCAGTATTGGTATTGTAGATATTTGTCTATGTTTCAGTTTATTGTTATTATTTTCATTAATGCAGTTTTAGTTTTCTTTTACAATCCATAAGTGTCTCCCCCTTATTCCCTTTGTCTTCCCATTTGGGGAGGGAGAAATGGTAACAGAGATCATCTGTCATTCACCTAGTGGCCAGTCCAACCCTAACCCTTGACGCTATCAAAAAACCGTTCTATTAGAATACCATGCAGAAATAATCCTTGCAGTCTGTCATCATCAGTTTTGATATCATCGAGCTCAGAAAAAGTGGCTGGTGGAACAAGTGAAAATGCTGTGATATATATGTGTTTCCATATTTTAAAAGGTCCACAAGCAACCTTAACACATGGATTTTCTGACTGTTTGGAATACCTAATTTCACAGCTCCATTACATTATTACTTTTACCAAATTCTGGTAACATTCCTTGTTCAGCACTGAAGGAAAGCGATTCCCTCCTCCTCTCTTTGTCCTTGCCCTATGGCAGTCATTATTGATGATGATGTTGTGTCTGTAGGTCAAGACATATGAGAAACGGGACACCCTATTATCTTTCTCTAACACACTCAGAAAGCAGAAGAAAAAAAATGGTATTACGAATAGAAGGCATGGCTCTGAAGTCTTCTGTGAATGACAGAGAGAATGAAGTGTTTGACAGGACCCAGCATGTGAATCTACTACAGTCCTCAATTCTCAATTTAAGTGGAAAACAGGGATATTAACACCAGGGAACTTTTCCACTGAACAGAAGGGATTTGCCAATCTCTTTTCAGAAGGGGAAAAATCCTCACATACTCACTTAATCATGTGTCTGAAAGCTTAGGTTAGGCCAGATTTAGAAATTTAGCTAAATAAAGTTAGTTTCAAGTTCCAGGAGGTTCATAACTTCAACTGCTTCAGTACCTCCTCATCGTATGTTCTTGCCCTTTCTAATAGTATTATATGTACGTGAAGCTATTTTCAGAATCACAGAATCATTTGGTTGTAAGAAACCTTTAAGATCATTGAGTCCAACCTTTCACCCTGCACTGTCAGGGTCCCTAAACCCTTTCCCTCAGCACCATACCCACAGGTCTTTTAAACAATTCCAGGGATAGGGACTCCACCACCTCCCTGGGCAGCCTGTACCAATGCTTGACAACCCTCTCAGTAAAGAAATTTTTCCTAACGTCCTAATCTCCCCTGGTACAACTTGAGGCTGTTCCCTCTCATCCTATTACCTGTTACTTGGGAGAAGAGACTGACCCCAACCTCGCTACAACCTCCTTTCTGGTAGCTGCAGAGAGTGATCAGGTCCCCCCTGAATTTCCTTTTCCCCAGGCTGAACAACCCCAGTTCCCTCAGCCGCTCCTCATAAGAGTTGTGCTCTAGACCCTTCACCAGCTTCATTGCCCTTCTTTGGACACACTCCAGCACCTCAATGTCCTTCTTGTAGGGAAGGGCCCAAAACTGGACACAGTATTCAAGGTGCGGCCTCACAAGTGCAGAGAACAGGGGAACAACCTCTTCCCTACTCCTGCTGGCCACACTAGTGCTGATACAAGCCAGGATGCTGTTGGCCTTCTTGGCCACCTGGGCATAATGCTGGCTCATATTCAATTGGCTCTTGACTAACACACCCAGGTCTCTTTGTGCCAGGCAGCTTTCCAGTCACTCTTCACCAAGCCTCGGGCATTGCAGTGGGTTGTTGTGACCCAAGTGCAGGACTTGGCACTTGGCCTTATTGAACCTCATACCACTGGCCTCAGCCCACCGATCCAGCTTGTTCAGATCCCCCTGTAGACCCTCCCAGCCTTCAAACATGCATTTTACATGCATTCGGTTGCTAATTCTTGCAGTCCTTAGTGCATTTAATATCTGTAATGTGGAAGACACTCTTCCATCCCTGTGAGGCCAGACTTTATGGTGGTTTTTAGTCTGAAAAACGTTTACTTGCTTCCCCCCCTCATTTATCTTTTAATGATGGACAATGGCAAAAGCAGGCACCCTAGGGTCATGTTTTCAAAACTGCCCAGTGTTTACAAGTGCCTTCTGTCAAGACCACTTCTCCAGAGTTTATCTGAAACTGCTAGGAGAGCACCTGAGGTCATTCATCCTAGAGCAAATATTTCACTGTTACTACACCTTCTTTATCCAGGTAGGGCATCTTTTTCTGCAAAGAAACTACTGTGTCAAACAGTTCTCCATGTCCAGCTGCTTTTGCTGCAAACTGCTCCCACAGAGCATTTCAGAAAGATGGATTTGCTAAAGAGAAAAGCTACAGATACAAGGCACTAACTCAACCCATTAAAGCAAAGACTAGCTGACAGTCCAATTCCTTTACTTTCAAGAGAGCTGGATTTGTGAAAGCTACTCTATAACAAAAACAGAAATAAAGACAAAAAAAAGCGCAGAAACTACCAAGCACCTGTCTTTTTGTAATCTAATAGTGACAATTCTAAATGCCAGTAAATTGGACCATCATATTCACAAGCTTGAGACATTGTCAAACCCAAGCAACGAAGGATCTCAAAATGGCAAGGTGAACGGACAGTAGAAATAGGACATATGGAGCCTGACTCTTTTTGTGCTTCACCAGTTCAGATCCAGTGTGATTGGTCCTGCTGATGGACATTGATTTACTTTTAATTTATGGCAAAGCGAATAGAAGATGAATCAGTCTCAAACAGGGGCTCACCACAGAAAAAATAATCTTGTACTCTGTACCATTCACACTGAGAAAAGATACAGGACTTAGCCTGAAGAAAGTTGTTGTCAGGTGAAAAATATGGCAGGACATCAGGAGTGAGAAGACACTTTAGTTCAATCAGTATTGCATTAATGTCCAGATGTCCCAAATGAATTGCTAAGGCATTGCATTATATCATCTGCAATTTCTGCTTTATGAGAGCCAACACTTTTGGGAGGAAGAGGAGGAAGGCGACAAGATTTTCTGTGAATGCTGAACCTTCCAAATTTAAATTTGGAGACACCTGGCTTCTGAATCAGCTCACCTTTATAGTGTCTCAATGTAATGCTTCGTATAATGTTTATATAGTGTTTACAATAAAAAAATGTTTCTATAAATACATTAATAGCAAAAGGAGAGCTAAGATCTCCATGCTTTAGTGGATACAGGGGAAACATACTGACAAAGGATGAGGAAAAGGCTGAGGTACTGAATGCCACCTTTGCCTCAGTAAGACCAGTTCACTGAGTGCTCAGCCTCTTGAACGAGATGGCAGAGTCAGGGAGCGAAATCAAGGCCCCATAATCCAAGAGGAAACAGAAAGTTAATTGTTGCACTGCTTAGATGTGCACAAGTCTATGGGGCCAGATGGGATCCACCCAAGGGTTCTGAGGGAAGTGGTGGAAGTGCTCACCAAGCCACTTTCCATCAGTTATCAGCAGTCTTGGCTAACCAGGGAGGCACCAATCTACTGGAGGTTAGCCAATGTGACATCCATCTACAAGAAGGGCTGGAAGGAGGACCCAAGTCAGTCTGACGTTAGTGATGGGGAAGGTTATGGAACATCTAGAGTGTCATCACACAGCATGTACAGAACAACCAGGCGATCAGGCCCAGCCAGCATGGTTTTATGAAAGGCAGGTCCTGCTTGACCAACTCGATCTCCTTCTATGAAAAGCTGACCTACTTAGTGGACGAGGGAAGAGGTGTGGATGTTGTCTACCTGGAGTTTAGTAAAGCCTTTGACACTGTTTCCCACATCATCCTCCTGCAGAAACTGGCTGCTCGTGGCTTGGATGAGTATACTCTTCACTGGATCAAAAACTGGCTGTATGGCCGGACCCAGAGAGTGGAGGTCAATGTAGTTAAATCCAGCTGGCAGCTGGTCACCAGTGGTGTCCCCCAGCGTTCAGTATTGGGGTCTGCTCTCTTTAACATCTTTATCAATGATCTGAATGAGAAGATCAAGTGCACCCTCAGCAAGTTTGCAGATGACACTAAGTTAGGCGGATGTGTTGATCCATTTGAAGGCTGGGAAAAATTTCTTTACAGAGCGGGTTGTCAAGCATAGGAACTGGCTGCCCAGGGAGGTGGTGGAGTCTCCATCCCTGGAACCGTTTAAAAGACCTGTGGATGTGGCACTGAGAGACATGTTGTGAATGCAGTGAGGCACTGAGACATGGCAGTGCAGGGTGAAAGGTTGGACTCGATAACCTTAAAGGTTTCTTCCAACCAAAATGATTCTGTGATTCTGTAACCAAGCAGCAAACAGACTAAGAACCAAATCTGTCATAGTCAAAAACACACCAAGGCCCTTTTTGCCTGCAACTTTTTAGACTGTTTTCCCTTCCTTCTGTAACCTAGGGTAGAGATCTAACAAGCCAAGACTTTCTGGAAGAAAACACCAAATGTACCTCAAAGTCTGTATTTCTGTCAGAGTTGTCAACAGCTGCGTTTACTGGCAGAAACACCAATGTCTTTAAGGTCCATCTACTGTTGTTCTATCCACAGTCTCCATGGACACTGACTTGCTAAGATGAAACTCATGAAGTGATTCATTTTCAGGGGCAGTTAGTATCAGCTTGTTATTTTACATCCCCTGCTGCTTCCACCATCTCACAAAGAATGGTTTGACCCTGCTCAGTGCATCCATCAGGGATGGACCTCTCCAAAATGTACTAAAGAAAATATGGCTCTGCAGCGAGTCTGACGCATATGCCAGTCATCTGCACCACTGGTACTGACAACTATGATTCAAAGAATGAATACTTCATAGCATGAAATAACCCAGGGACCTTTATAAATCTCAGCCTTCTTTATGGCTATTATATGGCTTGACTCACTCTCACTAAGCGCACACAGAGAATGGCAATGTGACTACTGTGTTGGAAGTAAGGCTAACAGTGTCCATGGGGACTTTTTAAGAGCCGCATTCAAGGGAGTAGTGTATGAATTCACATCTGAAATTTTTCCCTGGTTTTTATGTAACTCCTACCCAGTCAAACTTGAACAGAAGATAACATGACAAAATTAATCAGTGCAAACTTGTTCCAGATGAAGAGACGTTTTCTCCTTCAGCAGGTCAGAAGATATTGAAGAAGTTTAAATTTTTCCCTTCAAAATAGATCCAACCCATGACTTAGTTTGTTTCTTTGAAAAAAACCAGTAAACTGCAGAACTGTTATTTGGCAGAGATATTCTTCTAACAGGAATACCTTATTGTTGCATGAGTAGTTTATCTAAAGTTAATACGAATCAGTGGCAGTGCAAGAGCATTGAAGAACTGACTGTAGGAAAGCAACTGTGGTTAATGACAGGAACATGGATATTTTTAATATTTAAATCTGCCTTTTTTTTTTTAACAGCAAGCCTGATTAACTGGGGAAAATAAAATGAAAAATACCTGAGGGCGGAAACCTTAAGAAAATACCTGTTTCTACACTGGCATCTCACAGTTTATCGGATTTTTTCAGTGCTGTTCTTTTTCTTCTGTTTACACCGAATTTAAATAGCTCTCTGAGATGAGTGTCTCATTGCATTCACAAACTTATATGCATGATAAATTAGAATCTGCCTAGCTGGGAATTTACAGTCCAGAAGTCTCATTCAGCTTCAAAACAAAGGCATGAATTTTAAACTAAAAGGTGGATTCAGACTAGATATAAGGAATATATGTTTTACAATGAGGGTTGTGAAACACTGGAACAGGTTGTCCACAGAGGTGGTAGATGCCCCATTCCTGAAGACACTGAAGATCAGGCTGGACAGGGCTCTGAGCAACCTGGTTGAGTTGAACATGTCCCTGTTCATTGCAGAGGGGTTGGACTACATGACCTTTAAAGGTCTTCTTCAGGCCAGACTATTCTACCATTCTATGAATTTCACCAATGCCCCATGACGGTGACCCCCAAAACTGAGGGGCTGAGGCACAAAGGGACATACAGAACACAATTCTCTTGATCCACATCTCATGCCCTATCCAGTAGACCAACTATGAGGTCTCATATTATGACAAATATATGCTCATATGGACTATTCATTATAATTAAGTAATATGCCATAATAAACGACGGATTGAAAAATCAAAGCTTCGTATTTAAATGCTTTAAATTTGAAAGCTTTAAATTTAAAAGCTTTTTAATGACTTGTCAGCCCAAGAGTTTTTGAAGTGGGCAGTTCACATGGCCAAGTGACATAAGGTCAAGACTTCTCTGTCCTCCTAAGTTTATTTGATATCTAAATTCCTAAGTATACATTACCTACACAACTTTCTGGACACTTCAACATGACACAAAAATTCCCAAAATGCTTCATAAAACATACTTAATGATGGGAAAAAAAGAAAAAAAAAAAAACCAAACCAGTAGAAGAATGAAAGGGAAAAATTGGGAAGAAATAACAGTATATTTTAAAATCATTTCAGTGAATAAGACACCAAATTTCCATTGTGCAGACTAAAAGAAATTTTAAATTATTTAGCCTGAAGACTAAATACATTCTGCAGAATAAATACCTAAACAGTTTAGGAGCCTGCATCTATACGTGGGAGCCTTTTATGCATTTTGACCTTTACATTCAATAATAGCATCTACATGTACTCAAGTATGTCAAAAGCATAAGTATTTCTCAACAGATCAACTGCAGGAAGGGTGAAACCAAGAGATAAGAGCAAACATTAGCTCTAGTAGCCCAGATGCTTCATCTCCATGAGCAGACTACTCCTCACTCCAGAATTCCCACTGACTTAGCTGGGGATACCCATGTAAATAACTGCCCAAAAAAAGATCAGATCTCAAAACTCAAATCAGAACAGCACAGTTGCACTAGGCGATTACACCTTTATTTATAGGTGCCTGCAAACAGTTTATTCAACATTTTACAAGAGAGATTGTACGAAGGAGGATTATGTTCCCATCTCAAGCAGCTGGCAGTATAAATCAATGGATTTTACACAACATTCATGGAAATTCAGAAGCAACTTAATTCTTACTCAATTATCTCCTCTGCCTGTTTGATTCCTACTTCCACTTCTAGCTCTGTGATAGGTAATCACTGAAGGCAAAGAATGAAAAAAATGCTTTAAGAAATCAGAACCGCTCTCAATGTGACTAATATTTTCAAGATTTTGTCCCTTAATAAAAGATACTGCTTTATTTAGGTAGCTTTTTCCATAGGATTTATAGTGAGACAGTTTTTCTGAGCAGAAAACTTATGTTTGGTAGAAGATTACTTAACTATCAAGGAAAGTTGGAAGTCCAACCCCCTCACATTCCTGAAAGGAATGACTACACCTCAGTTCTCTTACATACCTATAACAAACCCCTTTTTGTGCATGTTCTTGGCTGCAAATTGTCTCCAGACAATTTGCCTAGGGTCTTACAAACACTAAAACACACAAGCCTGGAAGGCTTTGTTCTTTATGTATAGGAACAACAAAAAAAAACATACCAGATTTTCCAAAGAAGTACAGCTGCAAAAATTGCCTCTGTCACATCTGAAAAATGGTAATGGGTGCCGTGCAGCAGCACAGCATTACAGCTGCAGAAAGACATCAGTGGGGCCTGTGCTCACTCCATTCGGGGCACCCAGCAAGGAGTGCAAGTCATGGGGTTTTGCCACTACTCAAACGTTTTGTCATTAGACAGTTGCAGAATTAGAAAACAGGAGGAATGGCTTGAGCAGGCTAGTTGCCAGCATTCTACCCCCTCTGTGATTTAGATCTCATCTGGCTTGACTGGATGATGCACTGATCCCACATCTGGATTATACACTAAAAAAATTTAAAAGGAATTCATTGGTGTCAATAGTCTTTCCTAATGTTGAATAATATCTTTACTAAGGTTTAATATATTGGAAATTCAAGGGAAAAGACGGCATGCAGTGCTCCCATGTATTGAATTATGAAACATAACCAGGGCATTATTGTGCTCATTTTACTGTAATTGCTGAAGAATTGTCCTAGTTTCTGGCCATTTGTGAACAGAGAAAAAGAGCCATATGCAGTGAACTGAAAATAACATCATCAAATAACCTACAAAGGAAAACAGAAGAAGAAAAATGGTGTGAATGCAAGGTCAGCAATGGACAATAAACATATAGTGCATGCAGCTGCAATATGATTGCTCACATTTAAATATTCATTTTAGGGATAATTCAGTCCAATAAAATTATAACTCTTTTGTAGTCCTTCTTATTTGAGTCATCCTTTATTCCTGTGTCTATGTAATCCCAAGAAGACGAATAAAGTCAATAAACAGCTTCTAGATCAGCTGAAATTTTCTGTGGACACAGGCTTTCCTTGGGGCTTCGTGGATTTCATGGATCGTAAAGCTGAGCCCTATGAGCACGGTGGGAGGGAACTGCTCATGTTGGTGTAAGACTACAGACTAGTCCCCTGTACTCCCCCTGTTCACAGGGCAGTGTAAGGGAGCTGCGAAAAATGTCATAAAGGTTATTTGGTTTGCAAAGTATTAAAAAATACAAGCTTAAACAGCTCTTTGGAATCTAGTTCCTGGTCTTCTGTAGTAAAAGCCCCTGAAATCTCTGACGTTAGGTGGCATTTTAACATCCTTTTAGGGCACTTTATGAAGTGTCATATCTCTTGCTGCTCCAGTTCAAGTAAACTCTGCAGGGTAGTGTGTTACACCAGTCACAGCAGTGTCTGTATCAGGTTTGTAAGATGGGAGAAGGGGAAGGGAAATGATGGAGAGTATTTGGGACAGGAAGGGAGTGTTGGATAGTCCTGTGGGTTTGCAACTGTTTAAATTGGTCACTGAGGCCTGAAATAGTAGAATGATATTCATGGCTATTGCATCTCTAGTAATTACTTCCAGGCTGAATGAGCTCGTTGTTCCTCAAATGCAATCCATGATCAACTGTTAATTTCAGGTCCATTTTGCAAGGGTCAAAATAACATTCAGCAGCATTTTAAAGCCAGTGGCTTTCTGGAAGACCTGCACAGCGCTGCTTGTAATAACACTGTTTTTCACTGCTGTGCAGAACTTCTGTGGCTCTTTCTGTCTTGATAAGCATGTCATAGCCGAGCAGTGTGACAGCCTCAAGCATCTGGGAGCAAAACAGCATTTTTTTTCAAGTTTTTTTGTAAACCTTCAACCTTTTGAAAAATGCTCATGCTTGAAGGAGTTGTGTTTCTCTGACAAGTACTTGGTCCAAGTGCTGTAGCTTTGGCAGCTCTGGCTTAAGGAGCTCTGAATCTCTGTGCCATACGACATCCTAGGTGCATTCACTCCCCCCATGCACTCAATGCACATTTGCATCTGTTACAAAGTGTTTCTTTCTAGCTCTTGTCCTGTGAAGAAGTCATCGTTAACTCCCTGTGAAGAGCATTAATCATTTGCACTGATTGTATTTATTATTTGCTTTTTTTCATGTCGTGAATGTACAAATTTTTTTTGCTGTGTTTGTCAACTGCAAAAGAAAAAAAAAATGATTTTGCAAGCAACCAAACCCTGGGCCCTTTCTTTCACCCAGTCTGGCATTAATTATCTAAACAATGACAACAACAACGTATCCCATTAAAAAGTCATCATATTCTTGCCACAAGTGTTGATTTTAGAGAGGATAAGAAAGGGAAAAGTAGGTCTCCTTTTGCATTCAAGAGAACAACATGTTTAATCAATGAAATGTGGTGGGCAAAAGCAAGCACGTAATCAGATCACTTAACCATCCTTCTGGATGAGCAATGTTAAAAGTACTTTCCCAGTAATTCAAGAGAGTGACCTTAAGAACGGATGCTCCACTATCTCTCATCTGTGGAAAAGGATAAATGTTCTCAGTATAGGGGGAAATCAACTCTAGAAGGAAGCGTAAGGAAGGAAGTTTGTATGTAAATAGGGAAATCATGAAGACAATTGTAACCAAATTACGAAGAACTAAAAAAAAAAAAACAAACCCAAAACAAAACCAAAACACCCACAAATTTGTGTTATGAACAAACTAAAATAAATTAAAATCACAATTTAAAAAAAAAAAAAAGGAATGACAGGAATGAAGAGAACCCAGTCTACTTTAGGGAAATACCACTTTCAGGCAGCGATGAATAGCTAATAAGGATGGCTGTGTAGCGGTAAGGGCATTAGCTCGGTGTTTTGTATCCAAATCTTCCAACCCCTGAGTGAAATCTGCAAGGTATTTATTAGACTTGGACGATGCCTTAGAAGCCTAGAAGAACAGGGTTGTACTTTTTTCTAAGAATTTGCAACCTAACTTCTTAAGATTAGTCATGATGGATTCAGCAGGCACTGCAGGTGCTCTAAAGCAGGTCACTCATACTGAAGTGCCTGCTTATGTGTTTAGTCACTGTTCCATTGCCACTCTGATTTGCTTAGCTTTTAAAAGGTCTTAGATATTAGTGTCCTTTGAACTGATGCCCAAATGTATTAAAGTTAATGAGGTGACTGTCAGTGTCGTAGCTACGCATACGTGTAGGGGACAGATGATACAGCATCTATTGGATAACTGAATACTTCCTCGGACGAGAGTCCTCCCCAGCTGTACTGTACACACTAGATGTCAGAGCTCCAGAACACACTAAGTAGCAGCAGTTGGGAAACACAACTTTTTTTTCAAAATGAAGCCGTAGGAATCTAGGGGTCCAGGAACTTCTTGACTCTCCTTACTGTGATCTGAGCACATGCTTAGCAAATAAGGAGCTGGACTTAATTCTTTTGAAAAGTTAATTAATTTACCCCATTTTTAAACCACTCAAGTGATGAAGTTTATGCAAGGTTTTTACAAGATATCTGTTCCAATGCCCATTGATTTTTATACGTATTAAGCTCTGTGAACCAGCACACAGAACCAGCGTGTGCGTGTTAGACTTACAAATGACACCTTCCCCAAGAAAGTAAATGAAGATGCACTTCAATCATCATTCAGATATGCTGTTGAGAGTCACAGTTCAATCTCAGTTTCAAAACTGCCTTTTATCCCTCTTGCCCAGTGTCAAGATAATGCAGAGATACCTCCACACAGCACTGGATCAAGGATCTACCCCTCTCTTTTTCTTAGCTGGCTGGAAGTATATTGCCTTTAAAATGCACCCTCAGCTATTAGGAGAGATAATTAAATAAACTTCCGAGGAAGTCAGAATGTAATTTTGGCAATCTGGAACATTCAAACAGCATGAGTCAAAATCAAAAGTAGATAAAATATTCTTTCTGCTTATAGTCATGAAGGTGGAAAAGCAATAGAAGGATCTTTTAAAATATTTCCCCCTTTCATTCTATTTGTTCATTTAGTGTCTGAGACCACAAATTCCCCTTTCTTCTTTCTTTGAAATTATTGTTACTATAGCTGTTGATTTTGTTTTGGTAAATGCTAGATTTCTCACAAAATCAAATTAATCCTCTGACTGGAGCTTTAAGGAACATCCAGGGTAATGAGGTCTGTTGGGGAGCTGGGAACAATGGGAAGCTCATACAGAGAGGTGAAAATGGTATTAAAACAATTCTATTTGAAAGTTTTAATTAATGTGTGACAAGATCTCTCTTTTTTTTTTTCTTTCTTTTTTAAATTCAAATATAGAAGGAATTCAGATCTTGTAGTAAAAATGTTTAGAAGCACAGAGGCACCTGAAGTCCCTAGTCACCTGAGTGACTCTTTTAGAGAAGGATGGCTGCACTAGAAAGCAAATCCAGTGCTTCTATTTACTACTTCCTGTAGTAGAAAAGCAAGAAGCTGTGGGTAAAAAGATAAATTTCTTATGCAACATATTGTTGTTTTACAGATGACAAGAGCTACAGAGGATTTCTACAGAATATAGGTATATATATGTTGGTAATACAGACTTATATTTCTTATTATTGGTAAAGGCGTACCATTGTTGGACAGCTCAACAGAGTTAATGAGGGGGATATGACAGAAAAAGGACCAGATGACACAGAGCATCATGCCAGGATAATAATTCAGAAGTATTCCCGTTACTCAGAGTAAACAATTCCTGTAATAAGAAATATTATTTACTACAGGCATGTTGCCCTTTAGACTCAAAGTGTCTTCTGAACTGAGATCACTACCTCATACATAAGGACATTCATCATGTTTCCAAGTAAATAGCAAATGACAGTGGGTGACCTATATTTACAAAAGGTATGTTGTCATAATCTAATGTGCAGAGAAAACAACTTAGTATTTTGCCCAAATCTGTGTCCTGCAAGAAGAGGCATTCACCCCAGCCTTTCCCGGACAGCCACTGTTTGTTTAAACACGTTGCCTCCTGTTAGGGGTTGAGCCTTCGAGCAAAACTCAAGGTCCCTAACGCTCCTTAAATCCCTTATTGATATAGGGAAAAGGGAAACAAAACTCAAATCTCGGAATATATGGATGGGAAACTGAAACAAACTTTTAATAAAAATTCTAAAGTACTATCATATCACACAACTATATATTAAATGCAAAACAAGAAAACAATACAGTAAGAGTTAAAACGCTGCAAAGGGAGGAAAAGGGAAAACCACAATTATGGCCGACTGGCCCCAGGCCAGGAGATGACGTCACGCCAGGATGGTAGCTCAGAAGATGGCGTCTGTCCAAAATGGTGGCAGGCCAAGTGATTAAAAGTTTTTAACCGCTTAGAGAAGTATTTTAACGAGTTCACAGGGAGATCTTTTCCAGTGTCTGTAAAAGAAAATTTCAAGGACACTCCGGACTGAAGCAGCTTCAAATGCGGATAAGGAGAAGCCCTCGCGGCCGGAACGCGAAGAGGGGTGAGCTTCCCCCGCGTCCGAATCCAGCGGTAGATTCTCGCCGAGTGAAAAATATCTCTTCTCTTACCCGATACGAGAGAGAGATGCTGACTGAGTCGAGCTGGGCGCCGATAGACAGAACCAGTTCTGAGTTAGGCCCCGGGTGGGGGGGGCAGGCCGCAGGCTTTCGGCCTGGACGGTAGCCAGCCCTCTCGCTGTGGCTCTCTCTCTGAAGCTGTCCGGTGTCCAAAGAGGAGGAGACTCCTCCTGGCTGCAGGTTCTAAGGAGCATCTGCCGGAAGAAATCTTTTGACCTGCACTTTTAGCCAATGTGATGCCGGGTTTATGGAGCTTGTATGAAATAATCCCGATACTCTATTGGGCACATTTCCACAACAAGGAAGTCTTGGCTCAAACTGGGACACCTCCTCTTTTCTGTTTGTACTTATTAACCCCATAGCACATTAGTGGTGCAACATAGGAGACAGGGAACCTGTTTAGGTGAAGAAGAAGCAGGTTTCCAGCTGCCAGTTAATGTTCATCTTCTGCACAATGGAAAATCAGCGTTGATAAGAGAGAGCAAAGGCACTAGTAAAACGCTAGCTGAAAACGAGGGGCTGAAGGGCATAGCTGTGTACTGATGACCTCCAGGTGGATCTGGCAGATGTTTGTGATGTCACATGAGCATGAAACACTGTTTTCTTTATTGGACAGGCAGGAGGATTTATCGAGCCCTTTATCCACCACAGGTGTAGGCGACCCGCAAACCACAAACACTTATCTTTCTACCTACACAATGCCTCCGTGACACCAGGGGAAAGAGGCTGCTCAGAAGTCATTAATCCTTCTTTTTTGTTCCCTCGCCTTCCCACCCCCGTCCCCGGCGCTGGGAGAGAGGCCGTGGCCGGCCGCGCTCCCGAGCGACGCTGCTGACACCCGCCGGCGGCGGCGGGAAGGGCGCGATGCCGCCGGCCGGGGAGCGCCGCCCCGCCCGCCGGCCGTCCTGCTCGCCAGCCACCCTGCGCGAAACCAAGGACCTCCATCGTATTCCATTCTCAAAAAAAAAAAAACCGCATGTAATTTCCACCGGATATTTTTTTTTTATCTAGTTGCTGCGTTGTGGTTACATCAAAGGGAGGCAGGGAAGGGTCTGTTTGTTTGATCTCGGAGAACATGATTTATTCCCTCTGTTCTGGTGGAGAAGAGTGTAGGCAGACGTTCTCTAGCACAGTTCAGTATCTCTCACAAGACTGTTCACTTTTCCAGGCAAACGGCTGTTTTTCGTCAGCACTGCTATATGTGCTGCGGAGATGACACATGCTGGGTCCGGTGTGGGGCTTGGGGTATGGGGGGCACTGGTTGTAAACGGGCTTTTGCATGAAAAGACTCCTCTTTAAACAGGACTAAAATAAAATGAATGTAAGTCAGTTTGTTGACCTGTAGGTAGGGAAATCGGTACATGTCAGGGTAGTACTATGTATAGTGTGTATTCTACATTCTAGCAAACCTTTTTAATAAAAGCAGCATTGTGAGACAGGATGCTTAAACGGGCGCCTCCACAACTCGTATCTGTCTTTTTTCACCTCTGATACCAGAGACACACATTCTCAAAGGCACCTGTGCCCTCGTTCCCTCTGAAATGCACCCAGTAACTCTGGAGTCAATGGGACCAGACCTCTGAGGAGCCAGGCTGAGCACAGCTGTGCCTGCCTACACGTTTGTAGGGGCAACTTGGGAAACCACTTCAGAAAGACTGTGTTTGCACAAGACAAACCTGTGGCCTAGACCATAGTTCTCATTGCTATGTAAATTAAGTCCATGCATTAAACGAAAGGTTCTATTATACATTTGTTGAAGCCATGTCCTTGTACACAAGAGCCTGCCATACCTTACAATAAAAATATGTTTTCATCACTTAAAAATCCCTGCTCAACCAAGTAATTCTCCCGCATCTGGTTTCTTCTTCCAGCCTTCCTTTCTAAGTGCAATGTTTACAGAGCAGGGGACCAGCAGACACCGAATATGAAGAAAATAAACTAGAAAATACAAAACATTTCTTGTACATATATTTAAGAATTAATTCATCTACAATATATTCAAGCTATATGCAAGCAAATTGTCAGAGCTAAGAATGGCAAATAGTTTTATAATGTGTATTTATAGTTTATCATGTAAACGGGATCCTCTAACCACATTAATAATAAATGCATTTCTTGCTTCCTACATAAACAGACACTGTAATTTTACAACAGTCATGTGCTACCTAGAACAATAATTTACAGTCAGAGCACTCAGTTGTCTACAGAGTTTTCTATTTTCATAGTTCAAATGCCTCCTCGGTGGTAAATATTTAGTTATTTAAGGTAAGTAAGTAATCAAGAAACCATTTTCTTAAGCAGTTGGGCAGGAATCCAGTCCACCTGAAGCTGAACTGTCTGTCTTTGGCAGACAGGATCACGCTGCAAATGCCGTCTGGGACCCCCACCTGCGGCCAGCCACGGCCCGGGCAGGATCAAGGGAGGAGAGGAATGGGCTGCCTTGGGGAGTCTAGATCCCCCTGCTGATTGCTTGCTTGCTTGCATGCTATTTAGATCGTTTGTTTGTATACATGATGCTTTAACGCAAAAACCACCTCAGAAGGTTACATGACGCAGAGGCAGAACATTAGGAATTACGATCTTTGCTTAGTAAATTCACATATAATACAGAACTCCATGAATTTGAATGTGTGATTTAAGATTAATGTGTGATGAGTACTGAAGGATGAGTATCAATTTAAAAAAAAAATAAAAGTTCATCCCTCCACAGAGATCTTACAGCATATTCTGTTTTAAGCTTACCAATGCACAGCATACAAATGCCATTATATTCAAATGATGTTGCTGTAGTTATCAAAGACTATTTCCGTAGGCACATATTCTAAGTAATTGCATGTGTCTTTTTGGACTTATTTCCTACATTTTGAGTAATACTATTGTAGCTTTAGGTAAGGATATTTAAAAACACTTTTCAGAGAGAGAAAAAACATATTCTGTATTTTGTCTGCGCACGGAAGAAGAAAGTATCTGATTTTCATTCTCCTTTGCAGTAAGCTAGATGCCATAGACTATTTACACTGCCAAGAGACTCTCTGACATTGTATTTCTTTGATTCTTCATCACTCAGACTCACATTAGCTTTCAGCTCTGAATACACATATGTGCACACGCATATATATGGATTTATTTTATCTTAAACTTTTAAGATGACTTTTAGTTCCCATGAAAAAATGCACCACTGACTGCAAACAAACACTGAAAATAGATTTGGGATGCCTGATATATTTTACAACCAAAGCTGAGTTTTTTGCCTGTGGTCATAACAGCCATAAGAAACCAAGCAGAAGAAACTGGTGAAAGAGATTAACCTTCCACTTGGACACCTATTTCTTTTGTTTATTATGCAATATACCTGAGTAATCTGCAATGAATTCTCTGCCTATTGTGTTATCTGTGACAGTTAATGTTTTCTCTAGAAGTATGAACAGAGCTAGCCTGAATTCTTTTCCACCAAGGTTTTGTCAAAAAAATGCCAATTTTTTTGTATCCAAATATTTCAAATTTCAAGCAAATAAAGCAAATATTACTAAGCCTGAGTAAACCCTGAGACAATTCTGGTTTAATTGCCTCAGAGTAAGGGATCTAACGCTTCCTAGCTCCAGCTTTCAGGATCAGCTACTCCTCCCTCAGTAGCTCCAGGTAATTAGAGCTAGCACAGTCCCTTAGGCTGTACCACAGAGGAAAGCCTCCCTACACTGGCACTCGGCTGGATGCTCCAGCCTGGAGTCTGGGTAACACAGCACAAGCAGGCAGCATGGCCACATAGGATGCTTTATGCCCGCCCAGGACTTGGTTTGTGGTTTCATAGCAGGGGGCCTGGAAATGCCCAGGACCTGCCTCCAGCATAGCTGCCTAATCTCTCCCACTGGAAGGAGAATCACAAGCCAGAGGAAGACTTTTCAGCTCAGAATTGGGGCCCTCACCTGGGCTCAGGTTGCCAGGCTAGCAAATCTTTGCCAGGATCTGCTTGCATATTTTATGCAGTGGTTACAGTATTTGTTGTAATGCCAAGCCCTACTCCGAGCAAGAATCAACAGGACAGAGCCCAGCTCGTTCCCTCCCTTTCTGGTCCAGTAAGTTCTTCCCTCTCTCCTTCCAGTGTCACAGCTTCAGCCACAGTGATGAGATGGCACTGTGGATCCTGCAGGAAATAAGACCCAGGTGCCTACAGAGGTGGGTGGAGGGGAGCAGAACCTCCTAAAAAGCAAAATCAGTTTATTCCTCTGTCTCAGGACACTGTTAGAGGAAAAATTACTGGACCCTTCAATCCCACAGCTGACACTGGTTATACCACTGTATAGGAGACTTGGATCCACCTTGTACCTCCAGCTGAGCAGATTCAAACGCCAGGTGCCAGAAAGTACCCACTCAGTATTACTTTAGACGATTTCCAGAAGGAGAATTCTTACTCCTTTCTGTAAAGAACTCTCACTTTTTAAGAAGTAATTAAATATCGATTCCTCCAGAGAAAGAAGCCAAGTGGCGCTCTAGTCCTGTCGTCCTGGCTCTTGCTGAGAAAGGAGAAGAGTTGCACCCTTCTAAGACCAGAAATCGCTCACTCCAGTATTTTCTATGGAGCAGGTAGGTCTCCGTCCCAATTCCCATGACAGTGCTGGGTAGTTGTGTTCTTTTTCACACCCAAAGCCTGACTCAGTGACTATACCATACAAAAAAGGGAATAGTTTCAACAGGGTGGGCAGATCTACCGCTCCACCATCAGGAAGAGCAGTCGGGTTGCTGCAGAATCAGTGCCTGAGAGATAGTCAATGTATGCACAAACACTGAGAGAGGATCACATCCATGCCCTCTGTGGCTGCTCCCTGATCTTGGCTACCACATGATGCCTTGGGAAAGCCAGAAATGGGGAGCAGAATGGAAAACTCTTGTGCCTTCCCTTATTTCATGGATAACTGAAGAGGCATGTGCTGCAAATGCACTAAGCCAACAGGCAAGGTGGGTAGAATAATGTCTATTCTGCCCTTCACAAGAGAAAAGGACAGCTGCTGAAAGCAGCAGTGCATAAGGGCACAGCTAGGAGCAAGAAAACTTAGATGAAGAGTAGGTGCTTTCAGGCTGTGGCAGCAATGGAGCATCTTTGATGCTCTGAGTTCTGGGTACAGACAATTAAAATGGCAGCTGAGCTCCCAGGAATAAATCCCTTTGTGTGTGTAGCTATAAAGCACAAATGGTGTAACTTGTCACCAAAAAGATGATAAAGTCATAGGTTTAAATCTCATTGTTTTTAAAAATTCAGTTTCAAGTATAATTTTGGGTTTGTACACAAATGAAAATATTATTTTAATGCATTTCTTGTCATATGATTATTCATATGGCATCAAAAGGAGTAGAAAACTAAGTGGATATTAAGTTCCTCCATAAATATAACTTGTCAGTTGATGAACTAATGTAGAATTAGTTTTTTATGAAAGGACATGTAGAGTTAATTTACCGTGCAAGACTCGTGCCTCTTTGAAGGAAACAATAAAATCCTACTTTGCACACTTAACTAAGATACTCTCTGGCCTCATGAAAAGACTCTGAGAGTTTCTCTATAAACATGTTATTGGAGGAAAATATCAGAGGTTCAGTTTTCATTAAGTGCCTGTTAACCTGACCATATAATACACAGGGAATATTTGCTTCAAAAAGGCAAGTGAGCACAGATATTTGTAAAATCAGATGCTACTGATAGGACAACCTATTGTTCCTTCCATACAATGCAAACATGCAGGAGAGGAGTTTTCTGGATATTAAAAGAATTAGAAGGTAATATAAGGTATTCCTTTTTTAGAATTAAAAATTACTGCTACCTTTTATTGAGTAATTGATTTTTATTGAAAAAAAAAAAAACAACCCAAACTAACAACAACAAAAAAAAATCCAAAAAAAAAAGCAAAACAGCTCATCAAAAACTTTTCCAAGTTTCTCTGGTAACAGTCAAATGGCCAGTGAAGCAAATAATTCAAATAACCCTTGATATTATTTCCCTATAGCATCACCCTTCTTCTACAGTCTCCCAATGCTAGTCATGAACGTTAATTAATTTTAATTACTGACACTGTGAAGGATAGTCTCACACTCTGCATCCCCAATTTCCTCATCACGTTATTATTTCTTCCAATCACCCTTTAATTTCCAGGTGCCCTCAGGACTACTTAATAATTAAAAAGATTTAACAGATACAAACATTAAGTGCTCTTTTACTACGAGACAAAACCAATTTAAAAGTTTGACACGTCCTTTTACATGTAACTTTCCTGCTTCTTTACGACACCTTGGATGGAATATTCCAAGGGAGAGGTCTGTCACTGCAGTCTGGGAACCTAGGACTCAGGAAACTTAAATCCCAAATTATGAACAAATTCAATCAACTAGTAGAAATATCAAGAGACAAGGGAAGAAATTAATTTCTTCTACCTCAGCCCAAATCCTCATGGTCACATATTCATGCTGTTCCTTAGAAAAACAGGATGAAGAAGGAATGACAGGGATGCACGGACAGGCAAGACAGGGGAGACTCAGGGTAGATTTGGGGCAATGGTGTTAACTCTCCAGAGGATGCATCTGCTGTCTTAGCTAGAGCTCACTAGAAGTTATTTTCTTTCCCTGTCCTTCTCATCCTCCAAAGAATTAGAGGAAGTAATTTTTCATTATTATCTGTCTGTAGGCTTTCTTGCCTCACAAAACTAAAACTGTGCATTTGTAGCCTATTCATCCTAGGAAAAAAAATGTGGTCAAAGCTGAAATAATAAAATTTGAAAATGCAGCTGCAGTGCCTCACTGCAGCTTTGATTCAGACTTCTCCAATTTCCATTCTCTCCTACAAGCCTGGGTTTCCAGCCAGACTGCCTCTTCTGTGATGCACAATGTCTCCCAGGAGGGCTCCTGGTCTGCAGGAGAGATGTAGTTTAACTGGGATTGTAAATGCATGGGGAAAAATTGGTACAGAGTGAAGCAAAATTAAATCCCACAAGATCCCAGGGCAGTGCATCCAACAGAAATACTTCATCTTTTCATCCAAAATATTTTAGCTCTGGGACTTATTTTTTTTTTAAGCAATAACAAATTTCTGAGCTAAGTAGAGGCTTTTCAGGATATGTATCCTTTCATTTAATATTTTGTTTTCCTTTACAAAACAACAATTTTATGGAAAACGTTCCAGCATCCTTAGCTTGACCTGCCATGGGGAAGCCACAGCCACTTTTATGTGACTGGATGCTGTTTGGATATAGTGGGGAAATCAGGGCCAAAAAAGAAATTTTTTTTCCTCTGCAAGTGTCTGTGTAAAGTATATGTCTTACTACAGCCATCTGCTCCCAGTGTGTATTCAGTAGTAGTATCTGTGTGCTTTACTGGCTGAAATATACTTTTATTACCCTTACTACTTCTTGTTAGCACTGTGGAGTCCGTTATGTTACTGGGGGCTTTTAATCCATCTTGCACACCACAAAAAGAATTGCTAAGGCCCACATAAGTGTGTTATTGTTAGTAAACTGTGAATATGAAAGCATGCACTTGGCTTTCATTTTCTCAGGCTACTTTTCATTTTCTCAGGCTGGCTGTTTGAAAGAAAAAACCCATTGGTTTATTTAGAAATTGAACAGATGAGGTTTCTCATTACTGAAAATTTTCACCAAAAGCCCATGAGACCATTTTTGCAGAGTCACTTTTTTAGAGTTGAACTTTAGAAGGTAAATGGCTCACAGGGACTGAGCAGTTCTGTTACTAGTGGAAGATCTTTTCAATTTGGAATTGAGACGCAGGGGCCTTGGAGTTGAGAAGGTATTTGTGGGAGCTTCCTGTTGCATATATGAGGTCTGTTCAGCATGTAAGTCTCCATTATTGTTCTCAAGCAATAAATGCTCTTTTTTTCTGTCAAAAACTCATTTCTTTTTCTATTGAAGAAGTAACAGCAGTTTTTAGATCGCCTTGGTTTAACTTCTGTTCAGGAACACAAAGACATATGTGTGTCAGTAGTAGTGTTGACCACAAGGTTGGCCAGAAACGTGACAGAACTATATTTGTTGCTTTCACCAGATGCATATATGAATATTTATATCAAAATTAATGCAGAAATTACATGCTTGCTTGAGCAGGAATAAAAAGGAAAACTAATACTCTTTGTTACTGTATTTTAAACAAACATAAACTTATAATGTGTCAGCACATTTATACTTCCATCTTCCATCTAGCAGAGCAAGTTGATCAATAGGCAATAAAAGTGTCATCACCAAGAAAAATCTAATGAATTGTTTTTCAAACAAGCCCCTTGATCACTCATACCAACAAATTCACATATCAATGTAAGGCTGTATGCAATCAGCTGTCCCATAAATATGTAGCCTCAGTGCTACTGGTGCATTTTGCTCCGACAAGTTTGCTTTGACTCAATTTACATTCATATTATTTCCACATTAAAAATTTTGGATCACAGTGACTTTACAAACACCTCAGCAAAATTATTTTGTTCAGAACATCCCAAGCTCTCAAGCGTCTATCGAGTCTTCCTTGTCATTTGAGTACATTTCCATCCAAAGAATTTTTGGCCATGGGACAAAATTATAATCCAAGTGCTTTCCTGCATCGAAGATACATAATTTCTATTCACATTTCTTTTATTTCTACTAACAAACTTGTCAATCAGTTGGGCTGTTCAGGAGCCCACGTTCTTTCTAGGGACATCCTACCAATTACAAAAGCTTTGATATGGTCAAACGTGTAGAATAGGATCAAAATTTGTCACATGGGAGAATAATCATACAAAATGTAATGAGCTGGGTTTTTTTCTCTTCTTTTTCCTTCCCTAAAAGGAATTTAGAAACGTTTTAAAGGCCTTATTGTAGCCCTTTATTTGCATATAGAACTGTTGCAAATGAGTGTTCCATGTTCAGACCCAGGCTGGAGGCATGTGTCAGCAAGCGATGCCTTCAGCTCCCTACTGCCTGGCATGATACTGAGGGAGGAAACACTGACATTTTGAGTTAACTACCACCTGTGACCATGCAGGATTTCCTGACCTTGTAAGAAAAAAGGCATAGAAAGGCTGCAAGCCTAACATACCTATTACAGCAACTCCCAAATGCAAACCCAAAACACAATTTTGATGTGCATATATTATAAAGAATCTTGCTTCTTTAAGTGGTTTTTAATAATGTATGTGTTTTACACTAGAAGTCTGGAAAAGAGTATTTTAATTCTCAAAGAAAATTAGTATACAGATGCTTCCAGTCACAGACGGCCTGGTGTTTAGCACAGGGTGTTCCAATACTGTTCTTATCTTCTGTTCCCCTTATGAATTCCCTCAGCCTGTAGCACCAGGACTTAGAACCCAAATTCTGTTGTTTTGAGGTAGAATTACTTTGCCATGGATAAAAACAACTAAGAAGCCTCTGAGTTTTGTTAGACCCATCATGACGCTCTCAAGGACCACAAATTAATTCAGGCTTTGTCTATAGCAGAGCAGATAAAACAACAGTTATGTTAAAGCTTGATGTAATGGTGGTAGAAAACTAACCATGTAATAATTGCTGTGAAATAACATATATTGTTTTATGGTAATTCTGGTAACTAAGTAGCAACTCTGTGAGAAACAGTAGTATTAACATGGTAATCTACATCAGTGCTATCCCCCTTCTTTCTTTACTAAGTGCAGAATTAAGTTCTGACATTACTGTAATAACATTTCCCCATAAAATTAATTAAAAATTCTGCTTCATTGGAACACAACATTAAAAAATTAGAGAGATAATTATAGCACCCACATTTCCTTTAAATGCATTTTCTGTCTTGGATCAATGACTCACCAAGGGGATAACAGCAAAACTGAACTGTTAATAACTAAATTGGTTTTGCTTATACAGAGATTTCCAAGGTCTTCCAATGACATTTCCAAAGAAAATCTATTTCTTCTTTACTCGAGTCATCACCTGCAGTCCCAGGCCCAACCATGGGTTCTTCCACCATCCAAGCAGACTGGGAGTTGTTACTGTCTGGTCAAGCTCATGAATGTGTCATTAGACTCCACTAACTTACGGTGTTTCAAGATATCCCCATTATGCTATTTTCTTTTCTCACCACCATTAATCACTGATGGGGGCATAAGGTGAGTGATGGGGAGAAATCTTAACTAAAATAATTCAATTTTTCTTCTGACTGCTTCTAATAAATTTGAACACTTAATGACCCAATTATTGGGACATTAAGGCATTACTGCCTTAAGACACCAGTAAGTCTCAGGCACTCTGGCTGCAGAGGGGATAAACAAACTGTTGTACAAGGTCTCATTTAGCATATGCAGTTCAATTGTGGTACAACCTATAAGTAATCATATCAATAAAATTAGTTATTAAAAGATGCAAGTTTGTATCCGTGAATTTTCTTCTTTGGTATGCCAGCACTAGGTTTCACCCCAGGTGCACAAGCTATAAATTTTGGTCGAAAACAGCACTGGTCAAATCCAAAATTAGAGAGCTGGTGTGAAGGGCCAGAAGTAAGAGATGGGAGGAGACTGAAACAGTCTTAAAATGATAACCAAGAATAAGCTTTGATTTTAACCATCAATTTTCAGTAAAACAACATGTTGAATCTTACCAAACCTAATTACAATGCAAAATGTTTTTTGCTTTTAATACTTAGTAGTCTATAGCCTAGAAATGAAGTTCAGGGTCTTGCAGGAATTGGTGTCAAAATCATGTTCTTCACTGAAATCATCGCTGGGCAGCATATGTCAAGAGAGCTGGTGCTCTTGGACAAAGTCTTGCCAGAGCATATAATACTACTTCCCACGCTGTTCCTACCAGTATAATAGACCAGTATAATTCCCCTGGTCTCAATGCAATAAAAAAGGCTTTCTCTTCAAAAAATTATATTAAACTTCCCATTTGTAAATGTGATGATCTTCATGTTTTGCATAATTTTCATTAAAACTTAGCTGTAAAACAGTGCTGACTGTGCATTAAGGGGCATTCTTCAATATAGTTGTTTCAAACCTGTTATTTTTCTCTATCATACATGTTCAGGTATTTTTTTATTGTTTTTATGTTAAGTCGATCTTTAATCTATCAGGACAAGTGTGTTCTTGTGTAATGGGTTAAGATGGCACCGGCGGGGCTGAGATCCCTGTCTCCTCCCTTCTCTTCCCCCTTAAGCATACGAAAACCTTTCTCGCGACTTTTGTGGGGAAAATGCCACGGCCCTCTTTGCTTCTTATTGGAGCTGAGACATGTTGATCAAGCACCTCAGCAACTAAGCATATAAAAAAACAAGTTTGCGACTCTCCCACGGCGTGCACATTTTGAGTTTTGTACGGGACAGAGAGAGATTTCTATCAGAGAGAGAGAAAATGCCACTTCCTCCATGCGGCAGTAAAAGATTCTTTTGTGGTTAAGTTTCCCGTTTCCTCGAGGGAGTGGAAAGGGGCACGCAAGCCGTCCCTGCCCCCATATCGAGAGATCTACTGCCAAGGGATGAGAGGAAGGACTGTCCCTGTAAGCCAGTGATGAAGCCATCCTGCCAGGGCAGACGCAGCGCTGGATCGTCGCCTGAGAGACGCATACACCACCCCTGCCCACGGACCGTGGAACAGCAGATGCCGAGCCGTCTCCTATGAGGGGTGAGAGGGAAAGACTTTCTTGTGAAAGTTTGCCTGAAGCGTTCATTTCTGGAATGAAACCTCAGAGGTTAAAGATACTGCGGCTCTCCTCCCCTCTCCCCTCCTTCGGGTTCCAGCCACGCGGTGGGGACTTTGTTTGTTAAGCAGGGATGTGGATTCAACAGGAGAGAATGTATTTATCTGTATATACTTATTTATGTATTTATTAGCACCTCTGTCTCTCTTATCTCTTTCTCTTATCATCAGTCCTGTTTAACTTTAAATGATTGATTTCTGGGTTTAATTGCGTTAAGCATTAAACCACTTTCGTTCCACCCCTTTAATTTAAAACCTGTATTTCACTTGTTTTCTTTTCCTAAACGAGCCTGAACATGTGTCACTGGTTGGCCGAGGTACGCCAAAAACAGGGACGTGTTCTTTCCTCTCTCTAATCCCCCTCTCTCCTGCACCAGGGATAAAAGCAGAGATAAGAACGAAAGAAAAATTTGTGAGACCTCTGAAAGTTTGGGAAACTGAAACAAGTTTAATAACACTAGGAAAATAATATTATATACAGAAAAAACAATGAAATATTAACGGGTTTGTATGGGATGGAAAGCGAGGGTTAAAATGCGGCTGAGAAAAACAAAATGAAATTAATACCAAGCAGTGTTCAAAATGGCAGTGGCCACGTGGGTTTTTGCAGAGGCGGAACAAAGGAACCGCGGTGGCTGAGACAAACGCAGCGGTGCTACATGGAAGCCGGTGTCCGTGCTATCCTACCGATTTGGTCATGGGTGTTGAAGGAACAGCAGCGAAGCAGTGGCATCAGCAGCAGGGAAATAACAGCTCTAAAGCACGGCAACTCCAGGAGTGGCTGCCACAGCAGGGGTCCATCCCATGTGGTGCCGGGGTGCAGTAGCGAAAGGTCCGCTCCGTGGCACGGGAGTGCAGTAGCCGCAGGCAGCCCGCAGCTAAGAGAAAGCAAGCTGTAAGCTGGAAAGCAGAGCCAGCAAGTCTGGGCAAGTTCCCCTGGAGATTTGAGCCAGGAGGAACACAGCCTGGGAGTCCCCTCGGAGCCAAGACAGAAGCCCCGGCGACTGCAAGACCACCGGAAGTGTAAGGGCAGCCCCACGAGTGTAAAGACCAGAAGCTGGGGCTGGTGCGCAGCTTTTAAAGGGATGGGAAAGCCCATGAGAAGTTTTTACAGCCAATGAGATGTGCTAACGTAAAATGGGAGGAATACTCACAATTGGTCAGTTTAAAACAAACCTTCCAAACAGGAAAAACTGGGCTTTGACCCTAAACTGGGCCAACATGCCCAACCAAATCACTAAAACTCTTCTGTGTAGTCCTCGGGTAGGTTTACATGCTCCCTCAGGCTACAGAAAGTAGCAAAAGAAAAAAAACCTTTTGGAAATTCCAGCTTTCTAATTTCAAACTGTGACATCTTGAAACACAAATTTGAAAAACATTTTCAATCAAAAGAAAAAAATCTGAAAACTGATTTTTCATCACCATTTTTCATTCATTTGAAATCTTTGTACGCTTCTGCCAAGAAATCATTTTTCCTTTCTAATGGAGTCACTATCAGGAATCAGACATGAAAGTCTGAACACTTAAATCTGCAGTGCACATTTTAACTTAAATCTGCTAGTGCAGTACAAGAATGCAGGACAATGAAACCCAAATGTTATCCTCGTACTACGTGTCAGAGAGTTGTGTAAGCAATGGTAACACTGGAGGTTTACTTCAGATGCATAAGCAGCAAGTGTTACAAATTCCCCCTCCCCTCAACGTGGTCACAAGAACTCATTATCTCTCGGGCTCTCCACCACAATACGGGCTGTGCTCAAAGAGAGGTAGTGCTCTAGGTAGTGCTCTATGTACACACGATGGTAGTTTTAAAATGGATGAGATTTTCATGAATACAAAGTTCTTGGAAAAATACGGCATGATATTTTCAGTCATGGGGAAACACAGGCAGAACCTTGTAATAGCTTGCTAATTGACCTGAGCAAAGTAATTTGTTTTATCTGTCTGCTACTTGGTTTCCTGCAATGTGTAAAAAACCCATTATGGGATTTCACTGAAACTAATTACTACTATTTTATCAGGAAGGCTGCTGAAGCATAACCCTCTTCCTTTCTTTCTATGTTTCTCTCATATACTGTTTCCCCCTCCTTCATCCTAAATTTAAAATCTCGTGAAAAGTCAAGAAGTACTTTAATCATCCAGTATTGTAATAGATCCTGCTGATACTCAGCTTCCCACTATAATAATACGGAGCAAGAGTACAGTACAGCAATGTAAACTCTGGTAAGCTGCATACACCACTGCTTATTTGTTCATAGGGAACCTGCACCCCACAAGGTATGAGATGTGCTCTAAGCGTATTGACTGCCTCCTCGCAATAACTGAGCGGTACAAACTCCTGAATGACAAGCTGAGCATAAGATAATTTTTCCCCCTCTTTTCCCCACCAATTTACACATGCAGGAGCTCATAAGAATTTGTTTTAAACATCGATGGCTTAGTGAATAAATAGTGACAGTGTACCCTGGCATTAATGCAATATCTGGTTTGTAATCATAATTTGTTAGAAACACTGAAATACCTCATTTTGATCATTAGCATGAAATCCTGCTAGTGTTGAGATACCTCATTAGAATGGTTGGCAACTTGTCTTTGATTGAAATTATTATTCATCTGAAATGAATGACACCGCCTGAATGTGTTCTGTCAAATCTTGATAGTTAATTAAATTGATTTTATCAGAATAGTCATCCACACAAAATGCAGCTCATTAAAGAATGTATTTGACAAGAAAATAAATTGATCATCAGGTTCTCATTGATGTGAAGATGAAGTACAGATGCCATTAACATTTCTCACCCAATATAACCTGTGACAGTTCAACAAGTGTCAATGGTACTAAAGAATCACACTGCACTTCAAAATAGTGCCCTCCTGGAAGGTTAATTTTTCTCTACAGCAAAGTAAATGAAGATTGATTGTTACAAAGCATAGCAGCAAGAGGATCTTGAAGTAGGAGGTGCAGTAAAGGTTTTCTTTTTCACAAGATGGAGTAGGAAAAAATAGTAATATTTGCCACAGAATCGCTGAAAATATAAGATCAGAGCTGCTCGTAAAGGAAAGACAAACTCACGAAAATGCTTTATCTACCCAAATGCATGTGCCTTTGGATATCCTATGGAAATTACACAAACCCAACAATAATCCCTTTTAAAATCATAGATGTGCTACATATTAAATTTTCTTTTTCATATTTTGTATGTTGGGGTATTTCAGTTCTTGTCTTCCACATTGGCATTGGATCCAACCTTGTGAAGTTCTTGTTGGCTGACTTTGAAGACAATGTTATTAAAGAAGATCTGAATCAAGCCTTCAGTGTGTTAAGTATTCGAGCCTTTATTTTTGTGACATTTCTAAGTCTTCTTATTGTAGGTGGGTGAATACTTGACAGAGCCGGCCAATGAAGCAAAAATAGTCTATGAATAATCATCTGCAGGTATGAACAAATGCACTTTCACTGTGTTACCAGTCATCCTGTTCCCTCCCCAACCTCACACACACCTTAGGAAGACAAAAACACATTGAATCAGATCCCCAATACATCTGTGACAACGGCCAAACCCAGCGCCTTCACAGAAGGAACCTGAAGTTCATATTGTACTCTCTTGGAATAACATTTTCAAAAGGGCTTCAAAGCAGATTCTTAAAAATAAACTTTCAGATGCACATATCAAGGAGAATTAAATACTGCAGGAGACTTTTTTATAGTGCTTCTTGCAAAAGACAACAAGAAACTGTCTGCATATTTAGGCATCTAAATGTCTTCTCAAAATTTGCTTTTAAGTAGTTTAAGTGCAGCTTCTCCCATCCAAGTCACTGGGACTCAAAGCCTGAGTACCCCTAACTACCTAGTGTCCTGACACTATATCCTACAGACTTACTGAGAGAGAAGCTCCTAAATCAATTGTGTAATTTTTTTTATTATTTTAAGTGTGTTCTGTAAAAATTAGCAAATCAAGAAACAATATCACTTTTCTTTAGCTGCATTTAAAAAAAAAAGAAGTTACTATAATGATGAAAAGGAAACCTTGTGCTGTGTTCCTTAATTGCCATTACTGCTGCTTATTCTCCACCACAAGCTGAATGTGGAGTGTCAGACAGGAGCCAGCTTCCCACCGGATGTGTACTTGGAGCTAACACGGCTCCATACGACAAGTAACCTGTCCCTTGCTGCCATGCTGTGCCCTAAAAGAGGGGTACTACACTGAGCATGCAGGCACAGGTTCTCAGGCCTGTGGGACTCAGGCAATGAGATGCTAAGGTGTGGAGATACTGAGTGGATGTCAAATATTTAGTTCATTAAGTGAGCAGTGCCCTCCCCAACCTTTTAGAGGCTCTGGCCTTGGCTAAGCAATTGCCTCCTCTGCCTGGGTAGGAGTGAATCCAAACACACGTTTCTGCCAAACATCTTAATTTTTCAAGAATACTTCAGCATGTTTTGAACAGTCATCTGTGTCCCACATTGGGCATGAAAGAGAGCAGCAAAAGAGCCTCCCTCAAAAAAACAAAACAAAACAAAACAACAAAAAAAAGAGAGACCCATACATGGGAAAACAGGTCTAATTCACACTACAAGCAAAAAAGCCATTAGAATAAATGGCTAAAGAAAGGGCAATAGCCTCTTCATTTTCCTAAGCAGGCCCTTTTAATCAGCACCAAAATTGAAAAGAGGAGTGAACTTAAATAAGTGACTAAACAATGACCATGAAGCAAGTCAAGTCTTTTAACAGCACCAAAACCAAGGAGCATTTCATAAAGTATAGTACAAATCAATTACTCATTGAATGAATAAGATAGTCATTCAATTGAAAGAGCCGCCTTCTTTCTCCTGGCTTGTGAAGAGCAGCAGAGACCTGAACCTGAATTATAACTTCAGTGTTTACTTTGGGACCATAGGCTGATACTATTAGTATGGATTAAATTATTACTGCAGGTTTTTTAAACAGGTAAGAAACAGATGCCTGCATCACACAGGGCTTGGCAAGCAGGGCAGCACTTGCACTAACCAGTCAGGGAATCATATTTCAAGCAATTGGAGATTGTGTCAGACAGCTACATCTATCACTATGGTTCCTAAGTAGGAGGTAGACATGTAAACAGCAGGGGGATCCTTGAGACAGAAACACAGCTTTGAGCGTTAATCTTACCATCATTCTCATGGTATAGATTGAATGCAGATAATCATGGGTTTTAATTTTCCCTTGAAACAGAATGCCAAGGAAACAGCTGGCTTTGACAGATATGCTACCTACTGCTCTGCTAGAAACCATCTCTTAAGATTTGTAAAGTCTCTGCCTGCTATATTTCATTATTCCTTCCTTCCCGATCACATTTTACACCCTAAATCTGGATTTCTTGCACAGGCTATGTAGACTACTGTATCTACCATTGTGTAAGTGCAGAAGGGGCACTGTCCTTAATGTCCCTAAAAGAACCCCTGTCCCAATCCAAGATGACATTGTGGAGATTCAGAGTCTTCATTTAAACCTATTGATGCAGGAACATGGGTTATTGAAGTGAGAAGTACTGTATTAGCAATATAATAGGAGTAAAATGTCCATGTTCCTGATGCAGAAACAAAAGAATTATTCTTTGGTGATGTTAAATAAGAATTACAGCTGACATGAAGCAGAAAAGCTATTAAGTTACTAATGAAGGAAGAGAGAGCTTATTTCATTAGTAATGTAGAGTAGGTCAGGAAAATTCATTATTTTAGTGATGTACTAGGGCAATTTCACTGTGTAGGTGCATATTATAGAGGCCAATAAACTGTATCTTGCAACTGTACATTGTATGTCACCATAATGAATGATACATAGTCCATATAGAATCAGAGTTAAAAGGGGAAAAGATCTATTTCCGCAGCTTGAAGGAACATCATTGCTAAAGAGACAGTCTTCTTTTGCAGCTTCCCTGCTGAGCCTCTGCAGGGTACAGCCCAAATGAGTGACAGGGTAGGGAGCGCTGGTGGGCTGGTAGGAAGAGCAAAGAAAGAGCTGATTCCGCAATACCGCTGAACTACTTCTCTTTGGGCTCTTTAGCTGGTCTGCTACTTCAGAGCTTCAAAATGCCATCTGACAAGCCAAAAATCATTGGAAGCAAACAAATTTACATTTCCTGTCTGGAATTGGCAAAAAGTTGTCACAGCTAATCAGGACTTGGATTTGATTTGATTTACAGCCACAGAGGCTGTACTACCTGCTCCATTTCATGTAAAATGCAGTAGTCTGCTTTAACAGGTCACAAAGAGGCTCAGCCATGCTGTCATTCGCCCTAGCTGAACACTGCCATACCTGATACTGTAAAATAACAACTGATGCTGCTGCTGGATGACTTCGCTGGTTAATCGCTTAGAGAAAAAGCAGGGAGGGGAAGGGAGATCAGATCCAAAACCATGTTGAAATCATTTGGAGGTTGAAGTCAGCCTTCAAAACAAAACTAGTATTTCCTTCCTGCTTTGTCAGACGTGCACTCTGTATAGCTATTGCTGAAAAACTGTTGGTTTTGAATTAGAAGCATGTTTGTTTGTTCATCTCTCTCTGCCACTATACACACTGCACTAACCACAAATGAGTTGCAGCACGGTCTTCTGAGAATTGATGGAAAAAAAGCCTCCCGTAATTTCACAACAGCTCTCCCAGTTACTCCTATATTTAAAATCGTGATTTATAGAAGGGGGAGGGGGAAAGCCTGTATATTATAAAATGAAGTTGCAGAATATCAGTGTGCATGCAGGTGAAATGAGGTAACTTAGAGAGAGCTGTGAGCGATATGCATTCTTCTCACTGCAGAATTAATGCTGAAACATAGTGAAGGCGATGTATGTGTAAGAAAATCAAAGCACTGGTGATCGCAGCATGTGCTCCAAGTGAGTGATCTTATGCATTGCTAGCAGGCACAAAGAGGATTGCTGGGAAATCTGTAAAATCTGACCCGATACCTTACAAAAGATGCTGATAAAGGCTTCTGAGTAGTAGCTAGATATTCTGTCCAATCCCTTTCCTATTGAACTCCCTACAGATCCTAACCATAGTAAACAGCAAGGTCTTAAGAGTGATGGTCAGAGTGTGTTCAGGGAGAAAGGGAATACCGTGAAAAAGTCATACCAGTACCAGAACACAATGTTTGCGGCAGAGAATGCCAGTCTAGAGACTAAAGCATTGGTTTCTGTCCCAGAAGAAACCTACCTAATGCATGGCCAATGTACACTGTAACAGTCCCTGTTTCCCAGTGCAGCCCTGTGTTACAATGTTGACAACAGGAACATAAAGGGATCAAACTTATTTGTCTAAATTATTATCATAAACTCTACTCCGTTGGACACATACAGCATTACATTCGTGTGTTCATTGGTGGTATGAGCGAAACGACAGATGAAAGTATCATCATTTCTTAAGGTCTTTTTCTTAGGAAAATTCTCAGCACCTTACCTGGAAACAAAAGTTTTGCATTACCATTGTTTCCAGCTGTCATTAATACGTCTCAGCAAACTCCTGATGAGCCATGAAATATCATCACAACATGGAAATCATGTTAATGGAACTGCTTAAGTTTGCAGTGAAAAATTAGATAACCTAATTTGTACTTCAATTTCCTAGGCACCTATTTGTTAGCTAAGTAATTTACCACCATCTTTCATCATTTAAGTCCTTTTCCTCTCTGAAGATTTAATTAGTTTCCTTCTCTATCTCATAAGCAATTTTCTTTAACCATTGCAGGCAGTCCGAACAACCCCCCAACAAATGTTCCTGTGAGCACAGAGGAGAAATCAATAATTTCCATGCCTGTCCAGTAAAAGAATGCAGTGTTCTCTGATAGCTGCAAACAAGGTGGGATTTAAGTCACAAATGTTTCCCAGTGCTGATAACAGCACTGGTACCCTGCTGGCAAGCAGCCCTACAGCCCGAGATTGACCAGTGGCAGAATACATCCAGATTTAGGACTCTTGAAAATTAATTGCTCTGAAGAAAGCCCATAAATAATCTAATGCGGAACAAAACCCTGCATTTCACCTCTCAGAATAAGCATCCAGCGTGATCTGAGAGAACAGCTCGTATCAAACCAAAATTATCTCCGTTCAATAAGTTCCCATTTATTTATTTGTCTGTGGTTTCTTTTTCTATTACACATTATCAAGTTTCACTAAACTGCCTTATGAACCTGTCTCCAAATTAACCTCAAGTCTACTGCTACTCACTTTCACAGAGGTCAGTGTAACCTGTCATTAAATTCAGTAGGGATAGATTTGGGTCCAGAATGAGCAACCTCTCCTTTCCTTGTTTGCTATCTTCATTTCACCTTGGTCTAACCTTAATTACACAGTAACTTAATATTATCCTTCCTATTCACACAACCAAGTAATTGCCCTCTTTCTGTCATCCCTGCTATTTTTAACACACCCTTTGTTGTTTTTTGAATACTAATACAAACATTGATACCAATCACAGAGTATGCAAACAGGCTACTGGGCTTGCACTTAACAGCTACTAGAGGAGGACAATAACTGGGGACTTGGGGGACAAAGTGTCATTTCCTACACCTTTACATGGCACCCAGCACCAAGCATACCGGGCCACCACTGTGATGAATACTACCATCTCTGCCTAAGGGATTTCTTTTTTTCCAAGATTTCCATTATTTCAGTCTGCAAGCATCTCAGGATCATTTATATATTGTTTCCTATCTGTCTATGCTAAGGAAGTTACTGTTATTCCCACTTTATGTTTAAGATGTTAGAGGTAAACTGTGAAATGTGGGAACATTTCTTTTGATTTCAAAGCAAGAATCATTTACATCCCATTTATATCTTTTCTTTCCACTAGAAGAAATTGTTGGCCAATTAAATGAAGAGTCAAAGTGAGTTTGACTCTATACACCAGCTGTGGGGTAGCTCTGTGTTATGGCCCCTTCCACTAGAACTGCTTGACATTTATCCGTTGCACCCATCAAACACAAGACCAGTTAGGCATGTCACCTCTTTCGGATCTCATCCTCAGCTGCTTAACTCTCCCTGGACAGATATAGAAAGCTTAGGCACATGTATTAGCTGCCTGTATTACATTGGGACAGATAGACCGGGTCTCTACAATGATCTCCCACGCTCCTTCTCTGAGGTTTGCTGGAGTCACATGCTTAAAAAGGCATGAATGGAGTTATGCTTCCACCATGCTCTTACTCAACAGTCAGAGGATTTTGGACTGTTTCTCAGAATCGTGCCTGTAAAAGACAGTTATTTTGGCATAGAGAACTAATGTGCTTAACACTTTCATCTTGTGTAGTTTTGGTTCAGATAGTAGAAAAAACTTACAGATGGATGAAAACAGTATTCGAGGCAGCTTGTGACCAGCACACCTGAGTTGAAGGTACAGCCTGCATGGGTTTGCCCAGACTCCACAAGAAATTGGTGAGCGTTGGTCTGCTGAGATTGACGCTGTACCCCTAACTGTTAGCCTCTGAGCCCTGTTGCAAATTAAATAAAAATAAATGGCAGATAACAATAAATTGCAACCCGGAATCAAGGTATGGTCATTATGGCATGTATCATGCCTGATGTAGAGCAAAGGATTTTAGTAACAGCTGTAAAACATTCTACCCCGGGAATGCTCAAGCACTGTACTGCCATCAACATGATTTATGAGCTATACTAGCACTCTGGTCATGAGCCTCACACTCCTCAGAAACTTTTGGAATTGGGAGGGTGGAAAGATGCTCATAAAATAACAATATATTTGGCATGCTGTTCAGTGGGATCAGAAAGCAATCTGCAGAGGTCTGACTGCTGACAAGGAATGCAGTTTAAAAAATCACAGTAAGTGTCAAAACTTATTCCTTCTACCATCCAGGATACAAGGCCAATTTACAAAAAGACCTTGAACAGTCATCAGTCACCCAACACATCTGATGGTCACATCAACTGTATAGCCTGGGCAAGCATTTCATGTCCTCGGAGGCAGCTTAATGGTTCAAGCTTCAGTAATACAGGAGTAGTTAGAAAGGCTACCAATCTGTGCAAGAGAGTTAGAGGTTTCCCTACATGTCAAATAACAGCTCTACCTTTTGCTTTTTCATTTTGCTCCCTTCCAGTCTTCCAATATATCAGGACTTCATTATGACTTTGCCTCAAGTCCCAAGGAAGGTTCTTGTCATGTCTCTATGTAAAAGACAATGTCTCTAGAAAGATTGTTCTTCCCAGCATTCTGCATGTAATATTAGAAAGTCTTAGGAAAGCCTTCAGCCATTCCTGTTGCTTCCTGCAGGGATGTGCCAATAATTCACATTCTTTCCTCGGTCAGCACAGAAGCTGGTGTGCTTTTGAGCTAACCAAAACTTAAATCCTTCCATAGCATTTACCTCAAATGGGAGATTCAATGTCACATCCCACATTTGTTCAGCTTTGCAATGGCTTGCTGTTTTTCATTTTCTTTCCCAGACAGAATCATTCTTTTTCTTTCGAATTCTAAAACCAAATTTTGCCTAAGAAAATCCACTTTCATTAGGTAAGACATTATATGGGAAAAGGGTATGTCCAGGGAATAAAGCCATTCCTGCATCCAAGATCATATCTCTAAAGCTAGAGAACTCAGATTAATCGCCCTCCGACTGTTTTCCTTTTTTTTTTTTTCCTGTTTTCCTCTGAATTATTACTGCCATCACTCATGCAGCTTCACAATACTTTCTTTGGTGCACCTGCTCTTAATCTCTTTTCCTCTCTCTGGGACTCCTTCTCCCATATATCCAGCACAGGACAAAAGCTCCGTGTTGTGCACAAGCAGGGAATGCCCCAGATCTCCTACAGTATTCCTGAACGGGGCTTGCTAACTCACATGCATAAAGCCTGTTAATAAGTTCTCTTTAAACACCTTCTGAAAACATCCTTACATGAAAGACAGAAGCAAATGTATCACCATACACTGGACCCAGAAAAATGGATGCCAATGACTTGCAGATTTTGGAAGAAGTCCATTTCTTCTTCTCTTTTCTTTATTATGTTCCCTCTGAGACACCTGAACAAAACTCATTCTCTTTAACTGTCTCCTTGGTGTCTTGGAAACACTTTTTTCTCAGTCCCCTCATAGTTTCTGATGTATGATCATCTGACAGGGTTCTCAATACATCTGCTTCAACAAAGAAAAACAATTTCTTCGCAGGGGGAGATTTGTTCTTAGATATTTCAGGTTACAGCCTCAACTAAGCTCTGTATAACACTTGGAAATAAAAATAGATTTTTAAAAGGTGGAGGGAAAAAGAAAGTTGTACCTCCACCTTTTGGGATACACCTTCATTTCATTTCATTCTGACCTGGACATAGCTCTCCACCTTTCACTTCCTCTTTGCTTTAGCAAAGAGGCCAATATATTACAGCATTATTTTTCATCCTCCCTTTAGTTACAAACAGTTGTCCTTTCTCTGATAGGTCATCAGTGTTTACTAGCATCAGCATTTTCTAGCAGTTACCTCAGAGCAATAGCAAAGCCATAACACTATTTTTCTTACACTTAGGGTGCAAAATCTGCATTCTAAGATGCAATGCCTAAAACCCATGTGACTTCAATACATATATACTGTGCCCTCATGACATTTACTGACATTACTGTGTGGCAGGATAGAGAGAAATATGCCCTCATACGTGTGCACGTATACTGGCTTTTAAATAAAGTTATTACATTTTACTTTCCTTCTAATATACAGCTGTCTTCAGGTCCACTCTGCTCTTGCTGGGCTAATGCTCATTGACAGAAACTTGAAGTAAGCACAATTCAATCCATTTTTCACAAACAGAAGGGTCAAGGTCTGCTTTCTGGCACACAGCTGCCACTTCAGCTACCACAGACACTGCTGCTGAAAAGGGATAGGGCTTTGCCTGTGACACAGACTGTTGGAAAGGGCAGGAATAGCAACTTTCCAACAATACATCATTTCCCCACAGTTGAAACGCCAGTTGTGCTTATTAAGATCGCTAAATCTCCCATGGAAAGGTATTTGAAAAAGTGTGTACATGCCTGGTTTCTAAAGAGGCTGGCCAGTTTCATTCCAGTACACTAGTTTTACTCTGACACAAGCTGGTGCTTTATTCTTGCATACGTATATATACTGAAGGATGTGGAGGGCAGATGTCAATCTCATGTGAAGATGCTTACCCATGATTTGCTTGTCTCTAATATATAATTATATTGCCATGTGAAATCTCTCCGTACCAGGGAAAACAATTCCAAAATCGACATTTCATCAGCTCACTTGACAGGAACAGAGACAGGGAAGGAACCAGGTACATCACCGAGTTGTGCATATAATCATGTGAACAGCGTGCTGAATTCAGAGGAGTCTATGCAGCTTTTGGGCCTGGAATACCTACAGGGCCTTGTTCATACTTTTCCTATAGCTCTTCCAATTTGCAGAAAAATATAAATTGTTCCTGGAGTGGTATAAACTGAATGCAGAAAATCTTATTTGTAACAGCCACAGGTACTTTGCTGTTGAGCAAAGTAGAACCATTCTCTCAATTTTATCTATATTCTGCATACTTCCCAGCTCTACCTTATTGTGCTCACGTGAGGATTTACATTTACGGTGTCTGGGCATGACGTTCTCATCCCACAGAGATTCATCAACTGTAAATTCATAATTAGCTTGCTATTAGTTTTCAGCTGATAAGATATATGAATATTGCTCCCATTTCTCAAGTAACGTCATAAAGCCAATGGCTCTTTACATGTGCAAGGTCATGCACTCTAAAAATGCAGAATTTATCGAATACTGAAAGCCACTAGCCTGTATTTTACCAGGAGGATGCATATGTTTAGAAGATTGCAGGCCTTTCAAGGTAGATTTATAGGTTAATATTTTGCAAACTTAAATTCCAAAGCTTCTGCACAATTCTGTGTTTATGAACAGATCATGAAATCAGAAGCCAAATTAAAATGATCTTTAAACAAGACTTTGCAGGTGTAAGGACCATCAGAAAGAATGGATTACACGGTACCTTCAGAAATCAGAATGATATTTCCATTCCTTTCCTGGGTTCCTGCCCAGTTGCTGCTGCTGTATAGAAGTGACTACTAAGAAGCGTCTCAGACAGTTTAACAATGTATTTCCAGCCTCCCCTAAGTTCAAAGATATAATTATTCATAACATTAGAGTTGCTTTTTGAAAATCTCTCTCCTCAATCTTCATGAATTTTGCCCAAGAATATTAACAGGCTTGAGATTCACAAGGGGTTCTTTTCCCGACCTCTGCAACTCAGAAGACGTGGCCCTTTAGAAAAGAAATAGCTTCCATGGGGCCAATGCAAACGTAAAGGTCTGAAGATTTGGTGCAATTTGCAAATGCAAATTAGATTGGCAAAAGAGATGCCAGCTTTTTTTTTTTTGTACATATATCCTTCTCCTTTATAAACATCTCTTGTCGTACTGTTTTGTCCTCAGTACTCAATAGGCCAAAACATCTTTCAAGTAATGTGAGGGGTGGGGTGGAATGAGAGGTCCCCTAAAGATTCAGGGGCAGGGGCAAAAAAGACCCTAGGGGTCCCCAAATTGGCTCTGGGACCCCAAAATGCCCCCCAGGATCCCCAAACACCTCTGCAGTACCCCAGGGCCTTGTCCTGTCCTCGGGCAAACTCAATAAAGATGAAAATACCCAGCCAGGACAACTAGGACCGGGTAGCCCTTGTATCAGATTTGCATAAATCTCAAAAATGGACAGAAGGGAAAAAAACAAATTTTTTTTTTTTTTCCTAACAATTGCACCCTCTCAGAGCACGCAGCAGCCATCAGCTGCCATGTCTACTGACTCCAGACGATCTCATTTTATTTTGGCTGCAAATACATCAAAATGTAACCACCGCATCTGAGAGAAAAGTGGGAGAAGAAGATAATTCAGCCCTCATGAAATAAGCACCTAATTTTCTTATTCCATTGAGTAAATTCGAATAAGATCTCCAGAGGCAAGTCTGTCAGATGGCAAAGTCAGATGTCTGCTTTGCTCCTCAAGCACAGGGAGCCAGGGAGAAGTACAGGATTCCCTTCCAACCCAAACCAGGCTATGATTCTCTACCTGCCTGGAATCCTCTGAGCAGAAACAATCCATGGGGCAACGCTGCAGGACAGAAGCAGATGGTTCCCCCACATCTACTTAACGTACCTTTGCACAACTTGGGCAAGAGGAGTGCTGCCTGTTTCTTAGGCCTTTCCTCAGGTTGCAAAGGTTTGATGCTGTATCTCCTCTCTTAGAAAGGCATCTAAACTAGGCATCTACATCCAACCTTTATGACCCAAGAATGCAAGAGCTATGGATCAGAAGGTGATCAGATCAAAGAGAGTTTGACTCTCATCTGTGATGGGCAGAAGGAGATACAGAACCCATTCCCAGAAATATGCAGACATTTTATAGTAGAGCAGCATCAGCTTGTTTTTTTGAGTAACTGAAGTTGCTCTGGAAGAAATCAGGACTAAAGAATTTCCTTCTGCCCAGCTGAGTGACCTCAGCCCCAAATTAAAGACGAGCTGGCTATTTTTCTTCAGGTCTCATGATGTTTGCTCCTTTAAGTGCACGGCAGCACAATGTTAACAGAAGACATAAAGAATGCCCTTTGCAAGGTGGTGAGCTCACTGGCTAGGGCATCTTCCCAACACATGTGCTGAGACTCTAGCCAGCTCCCAAGAGAGCTCTTACCAGATGTTATTATACAAAAAGTGGGCACCCTTACTGCCAGTAGCAGTCGTAACTGTAGGTAACTTCTCCAAAGGACTGTCTACCCATATCTGACTGACAAGTGACCTTGTAGTCTGTAACCAAGCACATCAAAGCATGCAGAGGGGAGAAGGAAACAAACAAAACAGGTATATCATCCATAGAGCCCGTTTCACCCAGTGACAGAGGAGAGAGAGGGTTCTTCTAAAGGAAACTCATCAGAGGAGGAGTTGGAACTAGATGTAAAGAGTGATGCCTCTGTGCCTGGGTCAGAGCATCTAAGCCCCAGAGGTTTTCCTTGTGCCTTCTTGTCACCACTTTGGCTGAGGCAGGCCCAAACCACGGGACAAATTCTCTCTCTCCAATCAGCCCCTTCTCCATTCCAGGAGGAAAGGGTTAGGAGAGAGGTAAAAGGGAAAAGATAAAGTAAGTGGGCGAGGCCTCTGTTGAGTTTTGGAAACTAAAACTATTTTAATAACAACAAAACCGATCTTATACAGACAAATAACAACTAGATATTAACAAATACAGACAAGGTTTGGAGTTCTGGTGTGGTGAGGGTTAAACCGTGGGCAAACTACCAGGCACGTAGCTGCAGGGCAGGGACCGGAGCCGGGCGGTTCCCTCCCGGCCAGGGAGCAGCCAGACAGTGGAGCTAACAGTCACGGAAGGCGGTCACAGCGATATGCCCCACCCCGGGGCAAAGCGACAGGAGGGATTTGTGGCAGGCAGCAGCAACAGGCGGTGTCTTTCACCCCAGAGCTCTTGTCGAGCAGCCGAGAGCAACAGCCAGCCGGACCCTGCCATTCCCTCAGAGAGACCCTCACAGCCCTCAGGACAGCCAAAACGGCTGCCACCGCGGCAGCTGCTGCAACTGCAACAACATCTCCAGCAGGGGCAGGGCAGGGAATGGCCAGTTCACAAGGTCTGTCACCCTCTGTACGCTGTTTCTTCAGGAGCCGTCGTCCCACCAAGGAGCTCCAGAGCCAACAAGGCGCAGTGATGTGCAGGGGGAGGAACACCTTAATGGGTTTGTTTCATACGTCAACCAGACTGGTTTTATACCACACCAGGACACTTCTACTTCTTGGTGCCCCATTGGTAGATCTCCCACAGAGCAATCCCACAGCCTGCATAGCAAGTGTTACACCACCCTCAGGCGAAAAGCAACCCCTGAAGATTTTTTCCAGGAGGAAAACAGCTGCAGGCTGTGTCTGATCTCATGTACCTCCCCCAGAATAAACCTTTGTGCAGGCCATGGAGTTCTGAGCCCTTGGACAGCATGCTTTCTAAAATCATTCCGTGATTCTCGTCCTTCTCCACCTTGATGTCCATACCTCACAAGTGCTGCTGCAGACCATCATCTCACTACTGACGGAAAGAACCAGATCTGTGTACGGATCATTCCTGTGTCGTTCAGACCCATGGAAGGGTCACAGACAACACCCTTCGAGGTCTTTGAGTGATGAACACAATAGTTTGAAGGCTTCTGAGTGGGAGGACAAAAGAATATTTCAGCCACAACTCTATAATAATCAGCAAATATTAGGTTTCAATCCTGGACTGTCTAAGGGAATGAAAAATATATATATATAGACAGCAAGCAAGGAATAGCAACTGATGCAGTATTGGATAATAATGATTCAAAATTATTTAATGCATTGTTTTGACAGACTTCACATCATAAATGTAAAAGCAGACCTTCTTAATAATAAAATAAAGATAGAGACAGAAACACAGCAGAGCAACAAAGAACATAATGGAAGATATTTGAAAGTATTTTGACATTTTTTTTCTCTTTAAACAATAGAATTTGCGTAAATTTGTAAACTAGCCTGAATATATTCATGTGATGTGGGAAAACAACAATACTGTTAAACTAAAGGCTAAACTAACTCTTTCATCAACTTAACATCAGCACTAATAAAACACGGACATGAAAACTACTGTATAGAAAATATCGAGTAATAGCTATCATGAGATCATCAGTGTCAGTGTACAGCATCCCTTAGAATTCTGGAACATGAGGATATATTTGACTAGTTGTGGGATGCTGGTATACTGTTGTTACTAGAAAAGAAATTTATTTATATTTATAGATGTTTGCTATGAAAAGCCTTGGCACTTGAAATGCGGCTTTTTGAACAGAACACTAAATGTAAAAATACCAACAAATTCAAGGTGACTTTAGTCAGCTAATATTTGCATTTCAAATTGTGAGGCATCAGAAGTACCTCCTGTTTAACATCCAAATTCAGAAGACACCCCAACATATGAACCTGAAATTCCATAACTACCTAAACTGCCCATCTTGCAGATCTGCAGGGTATACCATGATGTCCACTGAACCTGCAGTTGATTCCTCCTCTACTTCTCATGCCAGCCAGCCAGTTGCTGCCCCACTGCATAGGGAGCCCTTAATGCCACCCACCTCAGCTGATTATCCCAGCCAATTGCTGAAGAACCTACACAGGTGGGGAAAATGGAGCAATCATGAACTTCTTGAGCTTATTAAAGTGTAGGAAAGGACAGCCTTTTTGGCAGTCTCTTTGCCAGGAGTGAGTAACCTTAAGGTGGGATTTAGGAAAGATGAGTAAAAATTAGTATGGTTAATAAGAATATTAGTAGGCAACAATAGGAATTTGGCCAGGGGAAGGTCGAGCAGATATGAATGAGGAAATGTCAATAAATTAATAACTTGAGCTACAGAACCAGGAGGGGCAACAGGCAGATAGGAAACAGGCAGGCAGAAATGAGTATACTTGAGGACAAAAGCAGATCTGGATAGGAAGCCACCATATTCTCATCAAATTCATACGACAGCGAAGGTGACTTCAGAGGAGCTGTGGGTGCATGTCTGAGAAGACAGTAAAAGGTGCAACTTCCGCATGTCTGTGCTCCAGCTTCCACGGTTGTGTATACTCAGCCCATATCAAGTAGCATTGCCTCAAACTGATGCCACATGTTTTTTGTTCTTGGAGACAGGCTGGAGCCAGAATTGGCATTGATACGAACACCATGTTCGTGGTTTGCATGAACACCACACTTAGCATATTAACAGCTGTTTTTCCCTAAATTAAGTACAGTGCTTCCAAGATCAAGATAGAGGTGTGGATGGTTTTGGACAGCATATGAAATGGTTTAGCAAGTTCTCAATCAGTTCATGATCCACAGTGACTGTAGTGGCTGTGCTACATGGCTTAAAGAGATGGAGCTGGAGATCTGGAAGGGCCAGTGAAAGCAAAATTCGGGCAGTAAAGGGATAAAGGAGCAGGAAGTTAAGTCCATCTGAGTTTAAAAAGCGAAGTCCAGCTGCCTCTGATATGAAATAAAGGGCAAAAAGGCTAACAAATGGAAGGAAAGCAAAATATAGGTTCCATAGGGATGTCTTTTAAAATAGTTTCTGTGTCTGCACTTCTGCGTTCAAAGCATCCCACTGTAAGCAGCAAGAGAAAGACCACTGAGAAGTGCTGGACTGGAAAAGCTTTGAGAGCTTGTGTGTCTTCCCATGATTTTCAGACTTTTCTATATCTCAGAAGAGGGCACTGTGGGATGGAGAGCTTACTAAACATGAGAAAATACAGCCAGGTTATCAACAGGAATTTCTATCATCATGTAATTTGCAATTAATTACTCCTTTTGTCCAGAGAACAGTGTGTGATCTATTTGCTCAAATGCATGAGCATTCAAATGAAGAGCTTGCTCATTCACTGATGTTAGAGGAAATTCTCTACCTTTTTGACATAATATCATTCCCAACCACAGAGAGGTTTACAACTGCTGAGGGGTTTTATTCCCAAGGGGAACACCTTTTTTTTTTCCCACTTTTTTTTTTTTATTAACAACTTATAAAAGAAAATGGTCTTTATCCTTGCTGAGACATAATGTCTCCTTAGCAATAAAAGTAAAAGTATGCAAACTCTCAAAACAGATGAATACCAGATATAGCGCATGGACAATTAAACCCAAATTATATGAATCCTTTGTTTTCATGATTTACACAAATATTGTGTAAAGAGTGCCTTGCTCCTTCTGCAGCTATTTAGACCTGCACTGCATGGATCTAAACTGCATTCCGAATTGTACATGCCTGGTTTTGTGTGTGTGTGAATTTTATACTTTCTGTCCATAAATGTAAAAGAATGCACAATGGCTAAAAGCAGTAGTAAATCAGTCACTGGGTTTTTCCTGTGTTCTTTTCTTGATTGAATCAGTAACAAAGCTGGTCAGCTCCTGATGAAGCAAATTTCCACTGCTGATAAGCTGAAACTGAGTATTTTGTAGGAACATTAGCATTTGTTTGGGTAGGGAAAATAGAGCATTTTTAAAGGAAACATTTTGATTTTTGTTTTAAAATAGATTTTTTCATCTCATTTATAGTTCTGTAGAATGCTTTATTACATCCTGTGGCCCTGTAAAAATTAATGATTTAAACATTCACCTGAAGCATATCAATTGAGGGGAAACAAGGAAATGAGACTGCAATGTTCCACAGAAACTTAAAATTTGGAGTGTTTATTCCTTTCCAGAATGGAAGATGAATATCAGTAAATAACAAAATCGGGAACAAGACAAGCTGATTTAGAACTACCCAGGTCTAATTACTAATCCACCAGAAACTACTAGGACCTCTCCAAAATAGGAATTAATTCATCCCTCTGATATTTTGGGGTCTTCCACTATTCCCATTTTGTTTCTAAAGCATTAAATTCCTTTTGGCTTTTTGATCTCCAGGATTTTTGTTCTTCATTGCTGGCTTGCCAGCTGCTTATTCTATTTTTTCTTCTTTCTCCCTCCTTTCTAATTTTTAGTTTCCGATAAATCCAGCTTGGATTTCTTTCATTTATTTTCTACCCCTTTTGATTTGCCTGTCATCTTACTTCCATCTTAGCCTACTGAAAGTGATTTTGATTCTTGGAACATTTAAGCCACAGTTATATCCTACCTGCTTATCCTGTAGCTGTACAGTCATATAGAATCATATACCTATAGCAGTCTTGTGGGACAACTGCCCTCCTCAGAGTTCTCCACCTTAGTCCACCACTGTCATTCCCTCCCTGGCCTTTATCCAGCTTTGTTTCCCAGTAGAACGATGAAGGCACAATGGAGGTGCTGAGCACGAGAGTTCATCCCCAACCAAGAAGACTACAAAGATTTAAAAGTGCTTGCTGCATCCAGACAGTTAAACAAAGCCATAATGCTAACATAATTGCCAACATTTCAGTTCTTGGACCAGGGGCCAGACTCAGGTGACAAGAATGTGTGGCAGTCAGAGGAGCTGTAGACACCATGAAAATGCATCCACTGACTCCAGTGAGCTGAGTTTTTTGGTGGTGCACTCATGCTCCTCACCTTTCAGTTTCTAAAGGATCACTACCGGAGTCTGATCCATGTGGCACGTTCCTGATCCAGCCTCCTGAGGCTGACAGGCGAAGGATCACCCAGTTTCTGGATCCAAAAAAACGAAGCGTCTGCCTGTTTGACACTGGTCTGAGAGGTGGCTTCAGAGCTTCGAGAAGTGCAGTGGTGTCTGTGAGATGGCCTCTCAAAGCAAATACTTCAGCACTCCAGGGTGAGGGCAGAAGATGAGCAAGGCATGAACTAGAAGGGGGAAGACTCATTTAGTTGTTATTTAACATGCAGCAACAGCTTCAGCTTGTTTCAGAGCCTACTGGCCCTCCACAGAAGCTTTCCTGAGGATGCATGTTAAAACTGGGGAAAAAAACTTTCCTGGGTTTTACTAAAACCAGGGAGTTTGTATGATAGCATAAGTGTGTAATGAGTGCTATAATTAAGGCTCAGGACTGCTGCTGCTTTGGATAATTTACAGGAATTTCTTGCAGGGAGCTAGCTTTTGAAGATAAATGGACACAGCTTAATCAGACTTCATGATAGGGTCCCAATTATAAGTGGTTAAGAAGGAATTAATAAATGATTAAGAGAGGTTTTTGTGAATGTTCAAATAATATTTAAATCAGAAGGTCAATAGGGGTTAGATTTACATGAGGTATAAGACCAAAACCTCAGACTAGCTTCTATCTAAATTAGCTTTTATTTATATTTCTCCAGATGCTTGTATTTCTACCCATAAAATTCCCCCAGTACATGATTTCTTCCAGTAGGTATGCTGATTGTCACACACACCTTGACAGAAGGAATTTTCTCAGCATATCTCGGGTCTGCGCATAAGCAATAGTGACAGTCTTCCAGATTGCAGCTGCAGCAATAGCTCACCTGGAAAACAGCCTCAAGCTCCTCCTAAGCTTCTATCAAAGAACAGAGTCGTCTCCTACCTCATGACCCAGTCTGCAGAGTACTTACGTGGGATGCAAACAAACTGGTTGACCTCCCAACCTTTGGGAAGTAAAACTAACCTGCAAATACACCCCCAAGGGACACTCGGGGTGGAAGAGCTGCCTTCTGCCTCAGGAGGAGAGATCTGTTGGCTACAGAGGTGACCAGCCCCCTGCACAGGACTGGGGCATCTGGAAAAGAGGGTCCAGTTCTGAGACTCGGAGAGGGGTATGGCAGTACAAAAGGAAAAGCAATCACAGGAGCTTGATGAGAAGGCAGCAGCCAAAGGAGACCGTGACAGGGTTGCAGCAGCAGCTAGCTGTGCCAGTTCAGTCACAGATAAATCTCATGTCAGCTGCAGGAGTCATCTCACTTAGATCTAGCCAGGCAAATCGAGGCACTTCTTCAGTCAGTGAAGAGCACCAAAGATCTCTGAAAGCACATCCACCCCTTTTTAAAGAGCACTGGACATCTCTGAAAGCATATCCACCCCTTTTTAACCTACACCTTTACTATTGTCCAAACAGCTTATATTTACTGTGGAGTAGAATACAAGGCTTGTTCCTGGCCTGATCTGTACTTAGCATTTAATCATTAGGCTGTAAACCACAGGATTTGTGGGCAGTGTCAGCTTTTAGACAGCAGTGCTAGGTTACATTTTGCAGAGGTAAATCATTAGTAGCCTTCATCTAATTATCTGCATCTTGCATTAAATGCCTTTGATCAGCTCTTCAGATGGTTTAATTAGCAGACTTCAGGAGCCCATGTCAGTTATAAGATTTAAAATTCTGCCCTTTACTAATCACTAATAAGTACATCTTTCTGCCTCCCTTCATCACACCCGTGTAACCCTTCACTGCACAGAAGGAAATGCAGTTGAGCCATTCTAACCTACATGCACTTATTAATAAGCATCTTTTCTGTTGGATGTTTTTTGTCTGTGTTAGTGGGCATTAAAAATAAATATTTAACCTATGTCTGGAAAGGCATCAGTAGCATAATAAACATGATCACCTACAATCATAAGTCTGCACTCATAAGCCTGCCTCCTTCATCTCTATACTCTCATATAGTGAGTTTTATCTGTTGGAAATGTGCCAGGCCAATATTTTGGATCTTGTTCTCTGGAAGCTGAGTTTTTGTCTCTGGGTGACACTGAACAGAATGCCACTGTATCAGATGCTAGCATTTCAACACAAAGTTGCCCAAAAGTGGGATTTGGAGGAAGGTAGGTCTGTTATACTGCTGTGGAAATGGTCAATCCATCTAATTTGAGTATCTAGTCTGTGTTTGACAGTTATACTCATAGAGGTTTAGTCTCTGTAATGAGTTAAGATGGCACCAGCGGGTCTGAGACCCCTGTCTCTTCTCTTCCTTTCATGAGAAAAACTTCCTCGTGACTTTTGGGAGGAGAACCTGCTGACTCTCTCACCTTCTTATTGGAGCCGAGACACATCAATCAAGCACCTCGGCAGCTAAGCATATGAAAAGCTGAGTTTTGCGACACTCCCCTGGTGCGCACATTTGAGTTTAGAACAGGACACACAGAGAGAGTTTTCTATCATAGAGAGAGAGAACGCAGGTTCCTCCACACCGCAGTAAAAGATTCTTTCGAGGTTAAATTTCCTGTGTCCTCAAGGGGGTGGAAAGGGGCATGCAAGGCGTGCCCGCCTTCATATCGAGAGATCCACCGTCAAGGGACGAGAGAAGGACTGACCCCTGTAAGCCGGTGACGGAAGCCATTGTGCCAGGGCAGACACAGCTGGATTGTCGTCCATGGATGTGGAAAAGAAGACACCGAGCTATCTTCTACGAGGGGTGAGAGAGAAAGACTCTTTGCGAAAGTTTGCCTAAACAGTTCTTTTCTGGACTGGGACCTTGCTGGTTAAACGCTGTGGCCCTCCTCCCCGCCTCGCCCCACAAGCACCAGCCATGCGGCAGGGTCTCTGTTTGTTAAGCGGGGATGTGGATTCAACGCAGTGGGGAGAAAATGTACTTATCTGTATATACTTATTTATGTATTTATTAACATCTCATCTCTCTTATCATCAGTCCTGTTTGACTTTACATGATTGATTCCAGGTTATAATTGTGTTAAGCATTAAACCACTTCTGTTCCACCTCTTTAATTTAAAACCTGTATTTCACTTGCTTTGTTTTTCCTAAAAAGCCTAAACAAGCCTGAACATGACCAAATGAATAACTTTAAAACCTTTGTGTAGCCTTCGGGTGGGTTCACATTGCCCTCGAAGCTACAGAAATTTGCAAAAGAAAAAAAACCCTTTCGGTAATTCCAGCCTTCTAATTTCAAACTGCAACAGTCTCCCTCCTTCCATAGGCTATTGATTGATCTTCTGAACTCAATCCATTCAGGCCTGTGGGAAAACGACAGATAATGGGGAGGTGAGGGAAACTCTATTCCCCAGATTTTAACTTACACCTTGACATGAAAAATAGCCATGAAGCGGCCATGAAGCAGTTTGCTGATCCCAAGAATGGAATGCGGTTACCATGGCTGAGGCCTACTGCAGCCCAGTGCAACGTACCGCACCTCCGAACGAGGACAGGAGTGATGCGGAGGCAATACGGTCTGTCCCTGTTCCTGGAGGTAACAATGGGCTGCTGTAGTTAACTGCATCAACCGCTATCAAGAAAGATGGATCGCTACTGCCGTGCCAGCAAAAATGGGGAAATCGTGTCCTTGAGGTGAACTTTGCTCATTATAATGTCATTATAATACCAAAACACACCTCCATCCCAAAGGCTACCCACCTCCAAGGTGCAACCACTCCCCACGGGGCATGCGCCCTATGTTTTATCACCTGGACCTTTAAATGTGAAGGGAGAGATTTTTAATCCAATCAGAATAAAAAGAATGTATGACTAAAGTCACTCAAGCTCCACCTAAAAGTATAGAAACAATATAAAAAGTAGCAATTTTAAGGTGGATTTTGGGGAACAGAAGACCACCATCCAAACTTTGGGATCGGTCGACGGGCTGAACTTATCTTCTCCCCCCCCCATAGGGACGCCTGTTGGGTAAGAGCTCTGTGTTCTGTGTGATTAAATATTAACATCAGGATAGTTATTAACAATCATTAGTGTTTAGGTTTGCTTGTGTGTTTAGCTTTGTATGTGTGTGTTTAGTGTTTGCTCTAAATCCATTTCGCAGTCAATACCCTCTCACCGGTATCATTCGAACCTGCATTTAGTCACAAATCTACACAATAAACTATTATTGTTGATTTTAATACTGAAGGGATTTGTCTTTGTGTAACTGCTAGCGAGGGTCCCTGAATAGGTTAGGTGAATATCCTCCAACCTTGTGGGCTGCCAAGAGGGACTTTGGTTTCAGTGACGCTGCCAGCGTGCCTGGCAGGCTGGCCAAGTTGTAAAGAACCCGAGGAGGTTCCCCTTCTCCCTAACAGGAGTGTGGTGGGCAGGTTGGGTGACAGGAGTTTGTCTTCCTTGGGGAACTAGTGGACTGGACAAATTGTAAAGGGTTTGGGAAACCCCCCTTCTGGGCCAGGAATTTTCTTTATCTATCCTCCTGGCCTCCCTTTTCGTGACAAGGCCACATCCAAAGCATGGGGCACTGGAGCCCCTGACAGGGTGTGCTCACAGACAAATAAAGCTGCGTTGTGGCCACAGGCCAATGCAGAGACCCTGGAGCAAATCAATCCTTCCTCATCATCCATCCTCTAGTTTTGCAGTAAGAAAGGTCAGGCAGGCAGCAGAGGAGCTGCCGTCTTTTCCTGCGACCCCATGACCTTGACCACAGGGTGTTGTGGTTTAGGATTTTGGCTCCAGGGCAAGGAGGGGGGCTTTTTCCCCCCTTTCCCCTGTTTAGTGCACAAAAGGAGGTTTTGCTGCCTTGGTGCCAATTTCTTGCCTGCCCCTGGAGCCAAGCCATGTCAATCAACACCTCTTTGAATAACACTATAAAAAGCCGCAACCACGTTGATTCTTTTGGCACACATTTTTTCAGTTCAGAAAGAGAGAACTCGTGAAGCAGTCACCTCAGCACCAGGACATGTAAAGGTCTTCCGCACAGCAGGTAGACTTTTTTTCACTTCTCTGATTAGTGATGGGGGGTGGAAAGAAGAGGGCATGGGGAGACAGGAAAAAAACCTGGAAGTACCCTCCAATTCTGCACAGAGAGTAACTGCTGGTGAGGGCAGAGAAAAAGGGTCAAAGTGTCGAGAATGAGGGACCTGCTGGAATGCAGAGAACCCAGAACATCCCCAGAGACCCGGTGACTCTTCAGTTTTGCAGCCGGGCCAAGCACAGCACTGAAGCCATCAGCCTGATGGATGCACACCCCAGAGAGAGGCTACACATTGCAGAAAAAATTTAACTTGGAACTTAAATGCAAGAGGATAAAGCGACTGCACTTTTCCCTTCCTGCCCCCACCCAACCCCCACTCCGCCCCCCCACCCCTTCTCTGGCACTGACCACGTGTGAGGGCTCATAGTAAGTGGGGAGGGGTAGTATAGAGGGAAAGGTATATGTATTTATGTATTCAATATCACTCTTCTCTCTTTCTCTCCTCCCCAAATTTAAGTGATAATTTGTGCTTCTCATTGGTTTCTTTTAATTTAATTTTCATTTCCCCTCTGTTGAAGCCTGCTGCTTTCTTTGCTCATGGCCATAAGCAGCGTGTTAAGCCCTCCATTCATTCCCAGCTCAAACACTTTAGTTCTTTTGTTTAACTCTCCAAGGGGGTAAACCTCCTCTGAGGGCAAATTGTCGCTTTTTGCTGCCTTTTAGTTCTTTCAAACAGCGGCACAGGGCATCAGACCTCTAGAGGCAGCCTGCCCCACAGGTCAAGCTGACTTACCCCTGAATTAAATCCCTGACATTGGGCAACAGAGATGTTTGAGAACCCAATCTTAACTTCTTGCCTATACTTTCTTTTTATTCTAACCTTCCCTTTGGAATTGCACACTGTCACAAATATTTTTTTGTTTTGTTAAGTAAGATTTAAATCAATAAGCCTATTATTCCCTTTGTGTTTGTTCATTAGACAGTGTGGTAAGTCATGGCACGCTAGTGAAATCTCAGTCAGAAGCAGATTTGTGACTGTAGGTTTTATCAACATGTATAAAACTGACATTCAAAATTGTGTCTAACTCTTTATTACGAAAATTTACTTATCTTCTACCTTCCTCCCACATTTAACAACAACAGGGAAGAAGTTTTCTCTAGTCAAACAACATTTGACAGTCCAAAGTACAAAATAAGCTTGTGAGTGATACTAATTTACCCAACAATAACTGCTCAGGCAGTTTTACATGCTGAGGAAGTGTGAAAACAAAAATGCAATTGTTCAGGGAATTGTGCAAGCAATAAAATGTTATTTTACTGTATTTAGAGAAAATTAATGATGTTTTTAAAATTACCAAAGTGCAATAAGTGAACAAGGATTGAGGTCAAGAAAAGACTCTTTAAAGTTGATTATTCTGATGAGTAATTTTGTTCTTCAGCCCAAGTTTTTTTGGATAAAATGCGTGTATCTGTAACTCTCTCTGTTTTGCTTTCCCATACTACAGAGGTACATTAGCAATTCTCTAGAGTCATTTGCCAGGATGATATGTTTTGCTAGATGGAAGACATACCAGGGTCTTGTTCTTTAAAATGCTCAATAGTGCAGTGCCCGGACTTCAAATGCATGGGGCACACTGCCTCACTAGAATTTTCAGCCCCAAGACAGGCTTCCTATTTCCCTATGAAAACCCAGACAGTGAAGTAGAGCCAGAGAGTGTGCCAACCATGTATCAGTGAGGATGACTGGCTGCCAGGGGCTGAGCCCATGCCTGCTTGTGTTTAGTTCAACAGGCAAAGCCTCCGACACCACCTGGGCATATAGCTGAGTATCCCTCTTCCATAATTCCAGGCCTGTCAACCCTGTTCTTACATTGCCAATTTGTCACCCACCTCTCCTGCTATCAGCCAAACGTTAAATGTCCCAGGTGCCCACATGCTAGCACATGAAACCTGTTATTTACTGGAACAAATGCTGGACTGTATTAATATGAGTACTTAGATTGGAAAAAAATTAATCTATAATTCACGTGAAGGAATTTGAGACTTCACCAGGACCTGCTTTTAATGTATACTTCTAATGTATTTTTTCCCTTCCCTCCATGCCTCTGATAATGATACAGATAGCAAACACCTTCAAAAGTTGAACTGGTTGAAGAATAAGTTTTAAAAGGTAAATCTACTTGCCCAACTTGTCTTCCTTTCCTTCACTGGACTTCAGGTTGTCCAGATTAGTGGGTTTATGCTAAGTATTATTGAATTTTCTATTTGCAAAGCCAAAGCAATTCTTCAGCATACAATAACTAGTCTTTTGTGTGGAAAGCAGCCAGTAGTGATTTTGGTGGGTGAAACAAGTGGTTTTGTAACTATGAAGGGCAAAAAAAAGGAGATGTGACCTCTACGTTTTGATTTTCCTAAACCTGAAAGGCTGCCTGCTAATTCCAGGGAGCAGACAGATCTCACAGCCTGGACAGATATATTCTCTTTCAAGTGATTGTCTCTTATTGTCTCCAACTCTTTAACAACATATATATAATATAAATATATATATAATAAAATAACCCTCTGATAGAGGACAACTGTCAGCTAACATTTTCCATCACTTCATATATGAGAGAATGTTGGGCACCTTCTCTCTTTCAGACAAGACAGAGCAGTTAACCTAGTAAACCTAGTATTTGCAGAAGTGTCTTCTGCACTCTCTTTGTAGGCCCTGTTATATTGTAGATCTTGGTATAGTCATCTAAAACACGCCGCTACAACCATATACTATATCCCTGTTGTGTTGCCTGGCTGCTGAACTGTTTTGCCTCATGAATTCCAATCAACATTCAAACATTTGCTACTGTGAATACAGAGTTCCTTGGGACTTGTACTGATGGCACAAATATTTTCCTTTCTTAGGACTTTTCCATCTATCAAAGTCTTCAATTTCTTCCCAAGGAAGAGATGCACATAAAAGTACAATTCAGTTCCTATGTTTCATTCCCATTACTGTTCATATTGGGAGCCTTTCCCCAGCTGGAGCCACAGTGGAAAACAGATCTACCCACCAGCACCAGTAACAGTTCAGTTTCTTTGGAGATGCATCAGAACAGATCTTTTCCTCCTCATTGTAGTATCTCTTCTCAACTTTGCCTTTGGGAGCTCCACTGTGTCTGGCTACTGTGGAATTCACCCATATGGTGATGTGCTCCACACCCATGGCTCAAGGCACTGCACAGAGGTGACAGTCTCTGCAGGAGGCATAGGTTTGCATCCCACTCCTGAAAGACATATCTCTCGTGACTCCTTTTCCTGTGGATCCTGGGTGACAGGCTGTCCGATCCACACAGTACCAGGCACCAGCGAGCACCAGGGACAGGGCACTCTAATGCTGTATGAGTGCAGAGGATAGGGTACTGTACTGGACATGCTAGGACTTCAATAGGAACTGGAGTCAGAGGTAGCAAATCAGTATGCCACAACTGACCTTTCCAATGTGTCTTTCTCAATCCCTTTGGCAGCACAGTACAGGTCATGGTTTGCCCTTACATGGAGGGTTACCCAATATGCCTGGAATTGACTGCCTCGGGGTGGAAGCACAGCCCTACCGTTTGTCATAGACTGATTCAGGCAGCACTGGAACAAAAGTGATGCTCCTGAACATCTGCAATACATCAATGACATCACTGTGGGGGGCCACACAGCAGAGGAAGAGTTTGAGAAAGCAAAAAGAATAATCTAGATCTTTCTGAAAGCTGGTTTTTTCCGTAAAATAAAGCAATCGCAAAGGACCTGCGCAAGTGATCTGTTTGTTGGAAATAAATTGCAAGATGGACATCATCATACCCCTATGGATGTGAACCATAAGACATCAATTACATGCCCACCAGCACATAGGAACAATAGTACAAATAGTCCAGTCTGGCCCCTTACAACCTGAGTAAATTCACACTCAGGAGAGATACTGCAGCCAGATCATTAAGCAACATGAATCCTTGCTTCTTGAACCAACCGGTCAGATAAGCTCAATCTCTCCTGGCAAGATTTTAAACCAAGCAAGGCACAGTAGGTGTCCCATGATGTCAATATCAAACAGCCATCCTAGTTTAGTAACTGTAAGGTACATAAAAGGTACTCAAAATACAGAAGACTCGTGGGAGTATTTAATTTCAAAGAGAGGAGAATGAGAAGGCTACATAGAAGGAAGTTCAATGGACTGGCAGAGGCCAAAAAGGCATGCAGGAGGTCAGTTTTATGGAGTTCTTTACCGATTGCCCATTAGAGGGTCAGAATGCATTGCCCATGAGAAATGATTACCATCTGACCACAGTTAAAGCCAACAGCATTAAATGGCAGAGTAAATGCTGCCATTAGTGATAAAAAGGAATCTTCTTTTTAAAAAAAGAGGTCTAAATGAGAAAAATAACCAAAAGTTTAAATTCTATGAAGAGGTCTGCAAAACCTTTTCAAATGGGTTTAAAAGACTAGGAAGAATGACTTGATAAAGAGCGAAAAAAATAAAAAATACTAACTTTTCCAAACAACAGTATCTGGAAGGCTGCCAGAGAACAAGCCAGGCTGAAAAATCCTACTTATATCTAAAAGGAGCACTCAAGGAAGATGAATCTGAAGGAGAAAAGTGAAATTAACTCTTTCCCATGGTGTGCCTTCTGTGGGAGCTATGGGACTCGCTGACACTAGAGCTCTTCCTCATGGGGATGAGCCCAGGGAAAAATCCCAGCCCAGCATAAACAAACAGAAAGGATCATAAGAAATTGAGGGGATCAGATGTTCTTCACCCAGGGTGAAGGAGCAGAAGCAAAACACTGCTAAACTATGAAGTTTGGTATCTTTTAAAACATGGTTTAGATGGGTGTTTGTAGAGGAGAAATAAAAGGCAGAGATTGAGAACACAATTTCTAAGAGCTACACTGACAATGACAGCTGCCATGCAGTAAGCCTGGATGACACAGTGAACTGAATAGCAGTGGTTTTGTAATAAATAACACAGAGATACATTGGAGAAAAGTAAGATCCAACCTGGCTTTTTAAGGGAAAGAGATGCTTCAAGAGGCTAGTGATGCTCTGTAAAGAGATCAGTGAGCATGTGGAGAGAAGTGACATGGTTATATTGTGTACATGAATTTCCCAAAACCTTTTGAAATGTCTGGGCACTAAAAGCTCTTAAAGATATTGAGCTGTCATTGAAGAAGAGAACTCACTAAGTAATAATTGTTACTTTAAAAGCTGAGCAGTCAAAAATTGTGGCTGGTCAGTTTTTACAGTACGAGGAGGTTATCCCACAGGGAGTAAGTTTCAGGGCTAGAACCAGCTCTGTTCACCATATATTCAGAAATGAACTGTAGAAGTCTCTTCGTTACTATTAATGTAATGAATCTCTTTTAGTGAGGTGGCAAATCTTCAGCTGGTAGAAAAGCTTTCAGGAAGCTCACACCTAAAACTGACCTCAAAGTCTTGTAGACAGCTCTAGTGATACTGAGTAGTGGGGTAATAAATGGCAGAAGAGAGTCAATGTCAATACATGCAAAGTAATGCACATGGCAAAATAACAATCCTAACTATACATATGCAATGATGGGCTTTACATTAACAATTCATGAAAGAGGTCTCAGAATAACTCTGGATAATTTCCTGAAATGTCAGCTCAATGTTCAGCAGTCGGAAAAGCAAAAAGACAGGAATAGGACAAAGAGAATGAAAACCAGCACAAAACATCACTACAGCATAGCATAAAACCACTGTTCACTCACAGCTTTCCCAACCACTCCATCCCAAAATGAATGGGGCAGACCATTCATTTGGCACAGAGAGGCACAGAGCTGTTGGGAGGCACAGACACTAGACACTGTTAGACACATCTTGAAGGAGAACAGGTCTTTTCTTGATGCCTGTGCTATCCCAGCTGAGTTTCTTTCTTCTTCCCATGGCAAAGAAACTCATCTGCAATGTTCAAAGCAAGGGCAAGATAGTTAAAATGTTAAACTGCAAAGCCATTGCTCGTGTTTTTAGTGCCCTCAAGAGCTATGTTGTAAAAGATAAATCATCCACCAGAAATTTAAGTAATTGAGTGTCACTTTCACTTGGTGAACTTGTTATTCTCTTTTTGTCCTTCATAATCATTCATGATGAGACTGAACAAAAGAGATAAAGATACGAGAAGTCCTACTATGAATTGCAAGTTAATTGGAGACAAGAACAAGACAGGAATAACATTTGTATTCTCTATATTTTAGAAACTGTAAGACCTTTTATAGTTTTAACTCATATAATGTTTAAATTTTATCCTGCACCTTTGAAGTAGTTCTGAAACTATCTGCAAGCTATGAGTTAATCTTGTACCTTTACTCTGACCTCCTTCTGCTGCAGATAGTTGCAAATTATTAGTGATTGAGGGAAAAGACTTATAACAACATAATCATAATCTGAAGTTGTTCTTTGCTGAATAAATATGACAGTAGAATGTAAACTGTAAAGCTGATCTTAAAAAAGATTTTGGCCAAAGAATAAGTACCTGGACAGTTGATAAAAACTACAAGAGATGGCCCAATAAGAAAAATATCTGTTGCTGAGGTCTGTAAATGGAGGCAGCAGTATTGGTAGGAATGACCAATGTACATATAGACGAGGATCACAGAATTGCCTCCATCAGCATTTCAGGAAAGTAAAGCCAGAGGCAGAGAGGAGAAGGTCTAGTATTTTCTCCTCATTAAAATACAAAACTTTATCTATACTGTTCAAAAATATATTTCTTTTCCACTTTCTTTCTCCCTTCTGGTCATACCTGAATACCAGCTATTTTGATACTTAAAATGATAGGACTGTATCAGAAATAGTGTGGCCAGCAGAAGGAGGGAAGTACTCAGCACTGGTGAGGCCACACCTACAATACTGTGTGCTGTTTTGGGTCCTTCACATCAAGAAGGACATTGAGGTGCTGGAGTGTGTCCAAAGAAGGGCAACAAAGCTGGTGAAATATCTAGAGCACAAGTCTTTTGAGGAATGGCTGAGGGATCTGGGGTTGTTTAGCCTAGAGAAAAGGAGGCCTTATCTCTTTCTACAACTACCTGAGAGTAGGTTGTAGTGAGGTGGGGATCAGTCTCTTCTCCTAAGTTACAAGCGATAGGACAAGAGGAAAAGGCCTCAAGTTGCACCAGGGGAGATTTAGGTTGGATATTAGGAAAGGTTTCTCCACTGAGAGGGTTGTGAAGCACTGGAACAGGCTGCCCAGGTAAGTGGTGGAGGCACCATGCCTGGAGGTATTTAAAAGTCTTGTAGATATGACGCTTGAGGACGTGGTTTAGTTGTGGATTTGGCAGTGTTAGATTTATGGTTGGACTCAAGGATCTTAAAGCTCTTTTCCAACCTAAATGATTCTATGACTGTAAACATTTATAATTTCTGCACAACTGCAAGCTTCATTTCTACAAATTAATCTTTGTATATCCTAACCCTCTTTGTACGCTTACAATTCAGGTAGCCCTGTACTGCTGCACTATTTCTGTGTTTACTAGCCCACAGGTTTGCCTAATCTTCAAGAAAAAAGTAAAAACTTGCCTTCTGGAGACTGAGCAAATAACCTACCCTTAAATATGAGAACATTAGCACTATATTCATTTCGACATGACATTTAAGACTGTAATCCATGCTGTGCGGTGTCTGGGGGATCCTCCTTTCCCGGTGACTCATCTTACTTCCTGCTTGGCCTCTGAATCTAATTGACTCTTCTAGTTAATTTCGTTTAGATTGTCATTATGATTATGACATTTAACTAAATTCCTTTTATGTTTAATACATTTAAATAGTAAATTAAAGTAAGAGCTAGCCACTACTGACATTTGCAGAACACAGGCATTTGCAGTCCTATTTCCCATGCACTATGAATTCAGATGGTTGGAGAAGAGCTTTTGGCAAGGGGAAAGTAGTTCTATTTTTTTGGTTCATTTCTTATTTACTTTTGCTCTGTAAAGAACTTACAGGCAAGGGATGAGTCTAAAGCTGAGATTACCCACATACAATTTGTTGATCTCATTAATCACTGGTTTAAATGATTTAACCTATTTGATTGCAATTAGAGACTCTCCCCCTCTCTCATTAATCATGGCAATAAGACCCTGATTTTCAAAGGTATGTGGGTGACTAACTTTTTCTGAAATCAGTGGCAAGAGTTTTCTCCTATATAATTTATTTAAACAACTCTAAGTCATTGTTCTGTTTTCACACGATTCACATATAACCCAACAGACACAGGGTTTTAGCTATGACTTACTGACTCTGCACAGTTCGAGAATTACTAGGATTTATGCATGTGTTTATACGAGAGGCTGAAAATGAGAGAGAGAGAGAGAGAGAATAACTATACAAACCGTGTGTCCTAAAATTGCTTCCTCTCAGGAATAACATTTTGACTGCTAGATAAATTACACCGTGTTTGCACTTTTGTGGAGCAATCATGACATCCAGTGGGCATCCCCCTTACTGCAGGGCACCAGTACCTTGCCTTCACGACAGTGGGACAGGTGATGGGTCACACGTGGAAAATACCAAGAAAATCTCCAGGGAAGGAACGTTTTCTTTTTTCTTTTTCCTTTTTTTTTTTTTTTTTTTTGGTACTTTCCATGTATTCTTCTATTCTTATAATTCTAATTCTTAGTCTTGCTTGAGTGCATTAAATGTTAAACATTATTTCAAGATCCCAGGATCACAGCACAGAAAGCTGCCTGGCATACTGAGCCCTACAGTTTGATAGTTTTGCCACAAGCTTGAAGTAAAGAGCAGTCAGTGCTGCCCAGAAGCAAATCCAGCACTCACAGGGCTGTCACAAGTGGTCCATGATATTCTAGTCTGCTGTGATTTGGCTGTAACTGGGTTTTTCTCATCTTTCACTAAACTACTTCAGTGAACTCACCAGCACTGGTGTAGGGGCAAGAAAAAGAAGAGGAATTTGCCTCCTGCTTGTGACAGAGGGTCACCACTGTCTCTATGGGAGCACAGATTTGGAGCATCATGCATAGCAATGAGGAACTCATCACATCTCATGAATGGCATTGCCATAGTAGAGAGATAAATTAAACTGGGTGTGGTTGAGCTGATTAATTTAAACAACCTTTAAACATTAACATTTCTTCTTAAGTAATTTGCAGCACCATTTAACACATGAACACCTTTGTCCACCTGTAGCTGCTGCTACATCCATCACTTCTTATTCTTTTCCTCTCCAAAAGTTCACGGTTGCTATGCCTGTGTTATTGCCACCTATTCAGTAGCATGTGGGTGTCTACTGACCATTCTGTGAGAGATTCTTCCTCAGAGAGAAAGACATCCATCTCTCTCCTCAGTTTTTGCATTATTATTTCGGTCAGGGTCAGGTCTGGAGCAAAGCACCAGATTTAGCTTTTAAGCCCACCATCCTCCCAGCCTCACTGACTCCCTTTAAAGTGACTAAGGCAGTGCTGGGTAAAGTTATCACTTAGTCATCAATTGGCTTCAGCTTTAATGCTGAAGGCAAAGGGGCAGAGCACGCCTCTCAAATACAACTCAAAAGAAATTCCCAGCTCAGTCCACCCAGGGGTGGATTTGACTCATTTTTCTGTCATCTGGCAGACATCCAGTGTGACTTAACTGCACTGGTTCCCATTCAGAAAGTTATCTTTCCGACCAGTTTTAGGCACTTCATTGAAAGGCTTAAATCCCAGAGAAACTGCTGGGTGCACCAGGGAGATGTTGTTAGGAATCAACAAGCATTGGCTCCAGCTAATCCCTGTGAACAAACCTGCATCCTGGATGCTGCTTAAATGGGAGGATGGGCAAGTCTTAAAGGGGAGAGGAACAGTGACTTAAAGGAGGAAGAATGTGTGAAGCCCCTTCGTTTCTCCTGACCCACTCCGTTTCACCATTTCACATGGCCAGCAGTGGAAACCCAAAGGCCATGTAAGCAGCCACCAATGCACCCCACACACATACACTGCCACCACGTCACAGCCCAGAGACACACACACTCGCTCACACACACGCTGCATGCATAAGGAGAATGATAGTGTTAATTAAAACATAAATTCAGGTTTGTCATTTCATTAGTAACTAAGCAGCAATGGCAGGTGCTGAGAGACACCATCACTCCTCTCCATTCACACCAGACCAAATGACTGTGCACCTTTCCAGTGCACGATACTGCTCTAAAGCCTTTAGAATAAAATGAGGGTAACATTTTCTTGGGCCTGCCAAGGGACTCTGTAACCCTGTAATTATCCAGCTTTAGATAGAGGAGATACATTGTAATTGTGTACGGAAGAGGTCACAGGTTTATGCATCCTCTGACAGAACGCGGGAAGAGAGCTATGGCAAAACCTCTCCAGCAGACCTTTTTAATTTGTTTTCCCCAACTGCATTAAATTTTAACGTCATCTTTCTGACCCATATGCTAGTATATTTATGAATATGTGATTAACTGGTACCATGGCAGAAAGCCCAAAGTGTCAAAAATTGTTTGGTTTTAATTGATTTTGGCTCTCTTTGCAAAAAAAAATCAATATTGCACAAATAAAACAGATTACGGAGTTGAGAAGGAAGTAAAACTTAGATGAACTCAGATCAGTGACTGACATTCAATAAAACCAGAGCACGGTTAAAAATCTATCAGCTGCCCTGTCAGTAAAGCAAAGCTGTTATTTTTGTTTTACAGACTCAGCTATGGAGAAGATGTACAGCACAAACATGAAGTAAAAAAGGTGTCTTCCCTGCCCCTCAGAGGAGACACCAAAATAACACAACAGAGAGATCACACTTGTCATGCCACTCTTTAGTGGGATCATCCCAGACAAAATATCCCTGGTGTTACTCCCCACCAAGTTTTGGTAGGTACCTGGCATGTGGGAGTGTTAGAGGGGAGATGAAGGCACATACTGTGGTGGCCTGAGACAAGTCATGAGAAGTCGATGTCTCGCAGGCTCACCACCTTCAGAGAACATTTCTGTTGACTTAGCAAGGAGCTCATAATTTAACCTCTGGCTGCACCACAGGTGAAACACGCGTTGCTGATTCCCTTCCAGTCCACGGTGAAGACTTGTCTTACCTGTCAAAATAGAGTATTTCTTATTCCACAGGAAAGAAGCAAGTCCTTCTCTTGCTAAGTGTGCCACTTGTAACTGCACGGTGAAAACACTTCTTCAGGATGCCTGCTGAAATGGCCCTGCCTGACACTATCCCAAGAGCGTCCTCACCTCAACCTATAGAGGACCTGGGGAGAGGAAAGAAGACTCTCAGTCTTCCTACCAAAGAAGTTTGGACACTCATAACTGCAGACAGACTGCTACACAAAAGGAAAGCAAGGAGAAACCAGTGGTTAAAGCTCTTAATAATTATGGGTTTGTATGAAGCAACCACTGCTTAAAACTACCAAGCAGGCATCAGAAAAGGCTCTCCCAGTGCTTAACTATACTTATACGAATGGACTTTAATGAGAGAACCTCCTCATCTATCTACTGGACAATTTTTAACAAAGCAGCGTATCATTTCAGGTCCGAGATGTGACCACTGACAAAGCAGAGTGATCCACAGGCACCATAATGACTCCAGGTTTTATGGAGGTGTCTAGCTGAGAATAGGCGCTACCCTTAAATTAAGTCTAAATACTTCTCCCACACAAGAAGGTGCATCGGTGCATCAGAGGTCCAGTTGGTCCATATGAGACCAAGTGCTTTCAGAAATATAAGCCTAAAGAACAACCAAACCAAACCATTTCATACGTACACTCCTGTAAGTGTTGTGTAGGAAATGGGACCTTCTCTGTGCTTGCATAAGCTGTTCTAGGTGTTCTTCTTAGTGGATACTGACAGCAAGGGAGAAATAGATGAGGAACACTTAGAAAGCTGTTGAATATGTGACAGGAGCACCAAGCAACCTCAGCGAGAAAAGACACGTCCCAGGCAGACTCAGACCAGAATCCAGACCACAAATACTTGTGTAAGGGCCAGAGTTTCAAAACAAATCCCTTCCTGCAACTCCCACACATTGGACAACTAAGGTGCTGCTATCCTTCTCCACTTCTATTTTAAAACCTCTTATGCCACCTATGTAATTGATGTCTATCCTGAAAAGAGGTTCTAGAAAGCACTTTGTTCAGTCACATGTACTCTCTAACTAAGGTCTAATGAGATTTTTCATTTAAGTTAACCGTTTGCTAGTAAGAACTACAAAAACTGTTAAACATCGATTCTGTTGCTTTTTCTAGAACTCGGAGACTGAGATGCTGACACTTCAGTATTTGTCATCAGCTTAAATTAGTTCTAGTTTTGTCTCTAACAGAGATGTATTCCCTGTGTTAACTATGGGGTAGCATCCCCTCCCATGCTTCTCCCTCCATCCACCTCCTCCCCAGCCCTGCCTCATTCACCTCTTCCTAGGCAGGAAACACCAAGGGCCAGGCTCTGGTCACTGCTCTCCTTTTGCTGCTCTGCAACTCATATGAGCACAAAAAATATGTTCTTAAAATACTTGCTTTTAACTTACCTTTGTAGGTATGTTTACATGACCTTTAAACAGATAGAAGTGGCCACGTGCTAGAAGTCGAAGTCTTCACAAGCAGCCCTTGGATGCTCTGGACTAAAACAAGGCATACATGGAAAACTCCCCTGTGGAGAAAAAAATTCTAATTGTATGACATGGTCCAAACTCGCCATGTCTCTCTCTTTTCCTCTCCCCCAGCATTATTTCTCTAAGAGCTCTATTTTCAAATACATTTTTTTATGTGCCTACAGCAACATTTTCCTGTTGGGGAAGGTGAGAGAGTAACGTGCTAAACAGCATATACACAACTGCCTCTCAGATAAATGCCTCCTATATAAATCATCAGGACAAAAGAGCAGCTTCTCTCCCCTTCTTTTCTACTCTCTCAAAAAACCCTAAAACACCTAACATTAAATCCAGTGCTACAAAGGCCTTGCTGCCATGCTTGCTTTGTGTGTGGTGGGGTCACTAGAAAGCTACAGTGAGGTGAATATATCCTGCCATTTACCTCCTGGGAGAAGAGGCTAGGGGGTTTTAAACGCCGTGCGAAAGGCATCTTTGCTTGCTTTTAAAACCTCCTGTATAATCTACTCTTGACTGTCCAGCTGCCTCTCCTAAGCTCCAGAGGTAAACTAGGATTTAAATATACTTGCTCTCATCCTTGTGTTCTGACTTTGTAGGCAGAAGCACCTTGCTCTTTTGCAAGGTCTGTGCAGCGGGTGTTATCGGATGTTCCTCAGCTGCATCAGCCATTTCCCACAGCGATCTTGGAGATTTAGAAAAGCAAAATAGACCTCACATTTCCAGCTCTAAAGCACCCTTGGTCAAGGGGCAAACAAACATCTGATGTCCACGTTATTTGGGGAGTGTGAATGCAGAGCACAAGAGCAAGCCTTCTCAGGAAAGTCTGGTGAGAAAGCCTAAGTGCTGTTATGAGCCTAGCACAAAGGAAAAGGAATGAGTGGGGAAGTCAATCCAAATTTCCCTTTGTGCCTAATCACTAATCAGAAGAAAATTTCACCAGCACAATTTTCTCAGTGTTTAGAATAAACAAGACAGAGAAGGGTAAGTGATCGTGATAGAGACACAACATGTATTATAGCTCAGACCAATCCAGTTTTCAGCAAAATAATTGGCCCTCTCCTTTCACTTCTGCCCCCAAAAGAATTTGGTCATTTCAGGGGACATAATTTTGCATTCCATTATCCTCCTGAGCTGGGAGAGAAATGTAAAATTAACGCCTAAAATCAGAAGGTCTCACGCAGGGCATTTGAGAGAGTGGGAAGATGAAGGGCAGGAGAAATAGGGCAACATCGTACTGCAGCTGGGTTTCAGCCAGACTTCGCTGCTTGGTACTTTTTTTGGAGCCTCAGGGAGTTTGCTCTTCTGGCTTTATTGTCTAAACTGAATTGCAAAAAATAGATTCTTTAAAGGTTTCTTTCCTCATTTAATACTATTCACTCTGAAGTCTCTTTCCCACATATAAATTCTTAATTTTTTTCATGAGATCTTCTCTTTAAAAATAAACAAACTGTATGGGAAATGTGAATTTGCTTTTGACTTTAAACATTTAAAACACAAAGCAAGTCTGCTAAGGTCTTCTCTGATAAAATATGGAAAGGTTTTCTACTGTTTTCTAACAATTTAATAAAAGTGTCTCTACGCTTCTGGGTGCATTTGGAAGTAAAAAGAAATTATACAGAATATGTTATTGATCATTCCTGGTGGAACACCCGCAATGATAAATCATATGGAACTGCACAGTTCATTAAACACTGACAGGGTGAGGTACTGCCCTTCGGGAGCATGTACTGCACACAGCAAGCAAATGCATTATAAACCCCTTTTTTATTTAACTCTTTGGAGGATCCTAAGACTGGTAGGAATTGCTTTCAGAAAAGTTTCACTTTCCTTTAGCTTGATCAGGCAGTTGTGGAACGTACACTGAAGACAAGGGGAAGATTTGGCTGCACAGGGAATCCACTAGAAATCAAAGAGCTCACTGAACCGCCCTGTATCTGCCAAGATCATTCCTTTCCCATTCAAAGCCCATCTATATCAAAGCATTCAAAGAAAAAATAGTGCCGTTTAGAAATTCAAAATCCTAATGCTAGCATTAAAAATGGAAAGTCACTGTTCACTGTGATTATTTATACATTTAATGATGCTGTTGTCAGCATTACTGATGTTGCTCACCAGTAATTGTTACTTGCTTTTCCTGCCACGACACAAATAGTAGAATCAGGCACAGGCTCACATATATCACTGCAGCATGTGACACCCACAAATGGATTAATCAGCTCTCATTAGTTGCTAGGTAACAGTGCCTTGACCTTAGTGTCTCTTCAGCCCAAGAGGGACCGGTATGGGTGGATGCTTCATATGTGTGCTGTGTGGCCAGATGCACGTTGTCTCCACATCTGCTCCTGGGCAAGCTGCATGGCTCATACCCTTGCAAGCTGCGCTACACTGCTAAATAAATTAGAAAATTAGATGACTGTTCACATCATGGTATTTCTTACGATTTCTTTCAACACATCTCACACTCCTCTGTAACAGTCAGTGACAGGCATGACCCAGCAGGGCTGTTTCAAGGCTCCAGGAGCAGTAGGGTCACTTTTTCTTGCTTTTCCAACTTATGAGTTATTCTGGCTCCACCATATCTGGTATTACCTGTTTTTAATTACACAGTTGCTGTTACTGATTTGTACCACACATCCCTCAAGATCCTAACCAGCACTGTAGAGATTATAAATGTAGGTGAAAAATAGTCTCTGCACATTTATATCACAAACACATGAAACATGTAAAAGGTTAAAGGAAAAAGATCTCCATTTTACTTGGGTCAAGAGCAGGCAGTGCGGCACAAACAAATGAAAAGACACGTGGAGTCTTGGGATGAGCTGCAGCAAAGCCAAGAACTCAGTTTCTGCTTCGTTACTTTGCCATAGTCCAGAGGGAATATTCATGATCGTCATCTCCTGACTCAGAAGCTGCTTTTTCACAAAAAGGCCCTTATATGCATTGAATGTAGCCTTTGGAGTAGGACAGCCACATAGAGTAATGGGCTTAGAACAATGTAATGGACTCTGTTTATTTGAGTAAAAAACACAAAAATCCTTGGGAAAATCAATTGTTTGATTCAGGATTAAAGCCCAATCTGCTGTATTAAAAAGATAAAACTCTCTATACTTTCATGAGTTTTATCAGAATTAATAATGACATTAAAATTCAGCAGATGATAACCACATCTAAAACTACTGCTCTCCTTTTTTAAAAAAACTAAACACACTTTAATTCAATACTGACATCAAGATGTCATTAAAATTGCATCAGGAAATTAGTGGAGGAACATTAATAATAGGTTAAACCTCCAATTAGTCAAATCACCAAATTAATGCAGCAGGAGATTGAATCATGAGATTAAAATAACAAAGAATCTTTACTCACCAATTCTTCAGACTGAAGGGCAGTAGCATATTTGCTTTAGCTTAAACTCGCAACTAGAAGATTTTGCCTAAGGCAATAAAAGTAATTAATTTGGTCTTAAGGAGTTACAGAAATCAAATTGTGGTTTATTTTGAGTGATGACTTAGTGCTAACTCAAGAGTTTTCCTTAAAGTTCACCACTGTCATGATGACAAATATTTATTTTTCCTACATTCTCAAGATGCAGATTTACCAGCTCATTTAAAAGGAGAAAGTTTGATGAAAGTAAGTGAACAATTTAAATCTTGTGTCCCTTTTGCTAATCCAAATGGCATAACTTGTCTGAGAGAGTTGATCACATCATTCCTCAGCCCACAAAATAAGTGAACCAAGAAATGTGACCATATCTGTGCAAATGTTTATATCTGTCTTCTACTGACTTCCACGAAGTGAAAGCATCTTTGATGTAAACACCAGCTGAAGGTTTCTAAAGAGCAAGTTTCACCAAACCATGCCAAGAGACCACTAGGTAAACTGAAGTATTTGCTAAACTGTTTTCTCAAAACAATTTCTGTAGCATACCCACCATCTGCAGCAGTCATACTGAGTTTCAGAAGGTATTATGATGGTAATGTCTGATTCACCTCTGATAGAACTCATTTTGATTTTCCTTTTTTTCTACAGGCAGGATCACTTGATGGGTCTTCCTGTGTCTATTTTGCAAACCACCGGCAGTTTTTAATCACCATCGGTACAAACCACTAGAGCATAATCGCTCTAGAAAGAAGGAAGCTTTCAGGCTGGGATGGTTTGTTTGTTTTCTTTCTGTAAGTCAGACACAACTTGGATCTTGGTAATACATGGGCAAGTGATCAAATGAATTAATAGAGAACAAATATTCCATTGCTGTACAGAAAAGTTTGCTAATGAGATTTTTAAGATGCTGGAAGTCTTTACCTCAATGGACAAATATAAGACTAAATAGATTTGATTTAGAGAAGGGAGTTAGAGAAAAACAGAAGGAGAAAGCTTTAAATCTTTTTGCTTAAAAATAAGGATAAAATTCTAGTTCATTATATCCTTAATATAAAAGTCTGGGAAAATAAGAAGCTAGATTGGGGAAACTAAATCCAGCTAGCTCTCTTTTTTGTTTTTTAAGATGCCCTAACAACAATGCAGCAGGGTGAAAAGATCAGGACCACTTCATACACATTGTGCTAATTACTGCAAGTACTTAAAGTTGTAATTAGCTTATTATACTGCAGAGAACCTAACATGGCATGTCTTTAAAAAAAATTTCTCGCCAGATCATTAGTGGGAAAGCTAACAACATCTGCTTCAAATAAAATCAACCAATTAGCACAGGCAACTTCGCATAGTTTGCAATCAGAGAATTATATTGTGCCAAGTGCTAATTTCAATGTGAATTCTATCTCCTTCTTATATCCCACGCTTATCTGCCAGCACAGCTGGTGTTTAACACCACTGACTTCAGTGAAGTCTCCAAAAACTTATGTTAATTTGAAGTAACCTAATCAGAAGTGTGCAATACAGACTGGGCTTGATCTCAGCTTAATTAAAGCTGACCTTGTCATTTCACTGCATATAAAACACCAGAATCTCACCATTTATCACTCAACTATGATAAATACGCAGCTTATGTATGAATCAAGGAAGACAAGCTCTGTACCAAAGGAGCTATTTTCAGATATCAAAGCTTTATTTTTACATACTGTAAAATGCCACTCGCCTGTGGCTGCCAGCAAGTAATTCAAAATTCAGAAACTCCAAAATAATCTCCAAAAACTCCTTCCAAAATTCACAAACAAGACACCATTGCCAGGCTTTCTCTTTTGGTTCACTGTCATAATCATACATCAAAAGCTGACTATTGTCACTCACATTAGATGTGAAAGACAACTTGCTTTTTAAAATTAAGTTTGTCCTCAGTTGTGTTATTAGAGTTTCCCAAGCAGACAAGGTGAAAAAGATGAACCTCAAAATGAAACCAAAGTTTTTTGCAAAGAATTCAACATAGCAAAACATATCGATCAGAAACCAACTGATAAAGTAATTAATTTCTTCATTGCAGTTTATGTCTTAAATAAAATAATGACAATTTTGTGTACTTGCGTGTGTTTATCAGTTACACTTGCCGTCAGATGGATGTGCTTGCTGGGCTTGAACTTTAGACAACCAATGTTATGTTTCCTGTAGAGTTAATACTGGGGAGTAAGTTTGCAATGCATGGTTTTATTCAGCCTCTGAAGGACTCTTCCCGTCATCCCTCACCTGTCGGATATCTGATGTTACTTTACTCCCCTGAGATCCCCGCAGCAGATCCCTGCAGTGATGCTCCTGTGAGCCCCACATTGGATCCTGCATGCAAGCATAACTGCAGAGGAACTCCTAGCATAGATTTAGCTTATACCAGCAAAAAAGCTAAACCACTTTGCCACTCTGGCTGATATTGACTCACGTAGCAGAAAAAGTACTAATGGAAGCACTTTTTCTGTCAGGGTAACTGCATCAGTGCGAGGGAGACACATGACAGCTTGCCTCAGTGGAACAGTAGTGACCAGCCATGCATTCAGGCATGGCCTACTGCGACTGCAAGGTAAATTACACTAATTCAGGTCTTTCACTGAGACTGCAGGCAATATAGCTGACCTCATGCTTACTGAGGGCAGAAGTAAACACAGCCAACTCCCAAAGCTCAGCTGAGAGTCTTGTGATCCAGTGTAGACATCTTTATCTGCTGGAGATGCCTGCAGGAACAGGGTGCTCACTGCAGGGAGTGGCGAGGATGGGGCACAACCTGAGCACCACTCATCTTAAATCAGAGGCCTAAAGCAGGCAGATAAACTGAATTCCAAAAATGCCTTCAATATGTAGGTGAAGCTCAGTGTGACTGACTCAAATATATCCGTCCATGCTGCAGATGGCAAGGTGAGGTGAGATGCACCCAGGTGAGATGCTCGAGCAACTTGTCCTGTCTTCCCCAGCAACATAAATCAGTCAGTCAAACAAACAACCACTACGCTTACTCCTAAATTCTACAGCTCCAGCAGGAAGGCTTCCAGTTAGATCTGGACTAGTTTTCCAGTTACCGTGTTTCAGTTTCACCTGTTTATAAACTGCTACCCCTGTATCGTGATCCTGTAGTTGGGTTACTTCCTTGTTAGCAGTTCATGTACTTGCAGGAGGTCAAAGAGAATCTCTTCCAGTGGCAGGTATTCAGCTTTTCATTTCAGGTGGACGTTTTTGACTTTTCATCATGTCCAGAATCAGCCTTTCCTCCTCATCTCTCACATCACATTGCTTTTGAAGTTGCTGGTTTAACATTGAAAAAGGCAAGCAGCATAAGTGACTATGCAAGGAGAGGGACTGTGTGAACAACCTTTTCATATGCAGCAACAGGAATAAATAATTAATAATAATCATGACCAAAGACACTGTACTTCTTCTTTGCAGCATCACGACATTTCCTCCTCATTCTTCTATCTCCAAGCCCCTGTGAGTCTGTATGCATACTAATGCAAATGTATATTTGTGTGTGAATGTATGTACACTTAGGTATAATTCTATTACAGCACGCATCTGTTCTTATATATGTAAATTTATCATTCTGGGTATTCAATCTACAATAAAAGCTCCCTCTAGAACAATGACTCACACAGAGCAATTGAAAACATATCCAACAGCTCTTTAGAGTGAGGCTGCATATTACACAGACAAGTCAAGTAGGTTACAGTTTATGACAAAACATAAATTAAATTGATCATCATCATGGACTTATTGTTAGGACTAGATCACTTAGAGAATAAAGCCAAGAACAATTTCTTCCCAGGTTAGACTTCACTGAATACTGTAGGTAGCAAGATAAACGCAGAGAAACCTGGAAACCCACTTCTAATAAAAGACTCTGTAAATACTCTCACAAGTTAAAGAAGCAATAAAAGAAGCTCTAAAAGTTACTTAATATGGCATACTGCAATACTAAAGCTACATCCTAGTCAAGCATCAAGACTTTTTATGAAGTCTGCCTAGTACAAGCCCTGTAGGAAAGGGCTGTGAAGCTCAATGCTCCCAGATTTAGCCATTTTTAAAGACTAGAAAATGTTCTGAGGGGCTTGTTCAGTCTTAATCATGGTTGGTAGATGTCTTCTTCTTCCTGTATGCTACACAGTAATGGGTTTGAGCTAGAGAAGTGCAAAGGTGTTTGCTATCATTTACATCCCTGCATGGGGCCATACCATAGTCCCACTCCTAGCCCAGAGGCAGTTCAAAACTGGAATAAAATGGTTGTGATTGGGTAAGACAAAAGTTTGAGAACTAACTAAAATACATTTTGGCTCAAAACAACACCTCAGCACATAATCACGGGTGAAAAAATATTGTTTCAAAGCTTTTTATAGACTGCTAATTATTATTGTTTATTCATTAATTCTTAAGCAATGGCTACACAGTTCATTTGCAGGGAGAGTGCACATCTAGGCGAGATTGTACTGTAAGCCAGGTAACCACTGTAAGGGTGAGAGAAGCTCAAGAAGTGGCATGAATTTCTTTCTTTATGAAAGAATGGTTTTCATTTCTTGCAAACTGGTATCATAGCCAACTGTGTCAATTAACAGAGCATTACCAAAACATTTAATTCTAAAATCAAGTGCTACATTTACTTGAACTATATAGCCAGAAAATTAAAGACTATTCCACAATTTTCAGAACAATAAAATTAAACTCTCTGTGAAATACATACAGGCAAAACTGGCAACTTGCCCGTCAATTAATTGGCAAGTAATATTGTTGTAGGGTATTAGTGAGTTTGGGCAGGAAACTATGTGAAGTTAGTCACAAAGATAGCTGGTATCCCTACATCGAGGGTTTGCACTAGATCCACTATCCCACCACAGGGTTAACCCCAAAATATGACAGATACCACAAATGAGCACCTACCTCTGGCAATGTGTCCCAGTGGTAGGGGACAAAAATGGGTTCAAAAGCAGCAGACATGGGCCCTTCTGTAACAGATACTGAAGTTGCATGGGGACAATGACACCAAACCCGGCCTATGTACTGGGCATAGGCATGAAGTCTCACTCCTGCCATGATGCAGTTTGCCTAAGTGAACCCTTTCGCCCTCAGCAAGGATGCAAACTGGTGCTCCAGCCAGCCTGGTCACCTGAGGTGGCTGCCACATTCCTTTAAGATGCATATTTTAAAGGAAAGGACCCTGTCACAAGTTTTGAGAAGCACTGCTCTAGGATAGTAACCACCATAGGAAACCAGCATTCTCTGCCAGCTGCAGGACCTTCTGCAGGCTTGTCCTCAGACCTTAACCTTAAAAGAGGTCTGGGTTCCCCTGAATCCCACTGATGCTAGGGAAAAATGAGGGTGCACAGTGCTATGAAGTACTGAGCATTGATCAAAGTAGCAGAACTATTTTTATTGCTGTTTTTATTGATATCTTAATTGATTAACCAAAGTCGTAATAAATGCACTTTAAAAACAACAACCAGGAGAAATAGAAGGAACCATGACTTGACAGGACCAAACTGAATGAGGTCCCACTTTAATTGCTCAAGCTTTAAAATATAAATTCTTACTAGAGGGGAATGAAATCATCAAGATCCTGACTCCAGTTCTTTCCAGCTGCCAGTGGAAATCATTCATGTGAAAGTCAGTGGACACTACAGCAGTCCTAATCTTTAGGTGATCGGTTCACCCAGTATGCTCAAGCATCAGGTCTTAGAGGGAGATGAAAGTTATCTCACAGCAACAGCTTTTTTAATGAGCCTTCTTTCAATACCTCTTCTCATCCTAATGAAAATCCACCCGGCTTCACTTTCTAGATCTAATCGTAAAATATTCAAAATCTTTCAAAATCATAAAAGGAAAAAATCTTAAGCAATATGAATGTAAACATTGAGGTATTGGTAGGGGAAGGCTGTTAACACTTCTATGTCTGTTCCTTTAATTCCACATCCCAAATATGGTTTTGGTTAAAAAATTCAAGATGATTTGTTAGCTTTAGCAAGGACTGAAGCATTCTTAATTCTATTACAGAAAATGCAAAAATGTTATAGGCAAAGAATTAGCTTAAATTGTGAACACTAACAGGAGGCAGATTGGGTGTATGTGTTGTAGAGGGAGATGAATTGAACTTTGTCTGAAATTGAACTTCTGAATTCTCAAGCAGAAGCCTCCTAAGTGCTTCCTGCAACCAGTAGGGACTCATCATAAACCTTGATAACACCTGGGCTAAATAGAAGTAGCATGTCCTAAATCCTTCCATTAATAAAGGAACATGAGGCAGATCCACCAATTACAAGGATAATCACACACTGTGCTTCTGCATATAGACTTTCGCATATAGGGGGAAACAGGGGCTTGCTTTTCTGGAAAAAAAAGAGGTGCCAAAAACAACAGGGTTAATGAAAAGAAGATGTGGTTTTGGAGAGAAGAAGGTCCAGAAAGAAAGTAAAAAAGATCCCTGAGTGGAGAAAAGACGTGGGGAGTCATCCTGGAGATCAGATAGGTGTAGGGAAATGAACGGCACGGATGCTCAGGGACCTTTAGCAGAGACAAATGAAACCAGTAACCGTGAGCAGCATCCCAGCATGAATCAACAAGACTTTGTGCTCAACCTTCCTGAACCAGCAGCACCCTCCATGCCAAGTGAACATAGTGTGAGGAGAAGCGAGTGAGTGTGTGAGAAGACCAATTAGGGTATAACTTCTGATCTCGTTTATTCTTAAGTAAACCCCAAAATCCAGATCCATCTCACACGCAGCAAAATCTTAGCCAAAATTTGTACCAAATGCACAAGATTCCTTGCAAATATAATGATGTTGGCTCTGCAGGTCTCCATATCACATCCTTGCAGAGTGCTGAAGACAAGAGTTTGATTCCCAAGCAGAACTGTCATACTATAAAAAAAGCCAGTGTACCACAATGTCTCCTCAGCATCAAGGAGACCATAAAGCTCATAGTGTCTGGGAGAGTTACTTAGTGTTCTGAATGCCTTAAGTTCATCAAACTTATTTTATGTGAACTCATTTTATATGCATTAGGCTTCAGCTTAATCTTGTCCTGCACCCACAAGCCATATGTTTTAGTTTATACAGTTTCACTTATATAAAATAGTTTATATTTTGTTTATATACTTTCATTTTCTACATCCAAACTTCATTTTTCAGCTTTGTGCAATCTTGGATGCCTTAGTTTCCCAAGAAAGATTTTCATTCTCTCCCTCTTTTAGAGAGTTTCTTACTCTTTTACTCCATGACTGAATTCAAGTGACTCCAGGGTCTTGTGATAACATGAAATTAGACTGGCAACGCTCACAGCTGTATAGAAATGCATCATTGACATTCAAGTATCATGACATAGTGAAAATCTTGATGCAAATTATCAGACCTATCAACTCTCAGTTCAATAACACAAGATGAAGCTGTTCTCCAATGTGGTATTGGAGTCTGTGTATAAAACTGATGGGAGAAGTCTAAACCCATAGAGTTTATTCATATCAATATAAGTCAGTACACGCTGAGCTCTGGTACCTAACTGTTAAAATTGAGCTTCAGTCAGTTCCTGGCACGTGCTCCAGGATTTTAAAAGGTAGAAAGGCAATTCTCCAAATTATATACCTACTGACAGCTGACTTTCTTGAATTATTCAAAAGCAAAAGCTTTTGGGAATCAATGCATCAAGCTGAGCAGAGTTTAAATGTAGAGTGCTGAAATTGTGAGATTTAAAACCTATGTAACCTTAAAGTGTATTGCCCTTGTGCCATACCAACAATGCTTGACACAAAAAGTTGTAAGTCAAACAGTGTCAGAGTTGAGGGCATCTGGGCAACTTACAGTGCAGAGAGTGCCAGCCAGAGTGTAGGCAGGGTGGTGAGAGGAAGTTGTATACAGTTCTTAAACTTTCACCTGACTTTCCACTGGCTCCCTTTATTTTTGTTTTTAAGAAATCCTTTTCAATATTATTATTTCTCCTCCTACATTCATAGATGCTCAGTTTTATTACTTTAGTTTTGGCCCGGGCATTCTGTCTCATCAGAAGCCACAACCTTCTATGACAAAAAAGGTATGTTCAGTTAAGAGACATTCATACAGCTAGGCTCCCTGCAAAGGAATGTAGCATCTTAGCTTCCAGTCATATAGTGTGAGGACAGGTAGAAGAAAGATTGTCCTTTAGCAGCACAACATGTTTATTGTTACAATTTCATATAAGAAAAAAACAATTACCATTGTCCTATAATTATAGTAACACAGCTTTGAGTATGAAGGTATGCAGCATTTGGGAGGATTTTTCTTTCCTTTTCATTACTGCTTTTCCTTCAAGTTCAAATCATCTTCCGTGTTTCATGTGAAATTAATTCATGACATTTTAACCAGTCTGTGCTGTTACTAAAACGTAGCACAGCATACATTTACAAATGACACAAGGAATGCGACCCTGCAGTGATTCAAATTGAAGTTACACCCCTCTGGGACAGAAAACAATATGCAAAGAAGCAGCAGTGGCAACAACATATGAACACCATACAGCAGGGATTTACTTGAAGATTTTTTCCTTTTTTCTTAAAAATATTGTTACTGCCATAGTCATCAGGTAAATACATCCATTAATAGGTATATTGTCACTGATCTTAAAAAACTGAAAATATCTGGCATTATAGATGACTATAAATAAAAGCAGACAAAACTTTGTTAGGTTTGAAAAGCATTCACCCTAACCCTTTACTTTTTATCACAGAAATGGCATTGGACGTCCATGACCCTACGTCCCCTAGAAATCACCTGCTGCTTATAACTGCAATAGTTAAAAGGAGAGTTGTACTAGGAGGACAAGCCAGTGCTCTAAGAGCCAGGCCTCTCAGACTGGCCAAGGCTTTTATAAGCAGGCATCAGCCCTTAAAATGCCAGCTCTCTCTTAGGTGACATCCTGCCTGGAGTGAAAACTACTGCTGCAATTCCAGTTCAGCAGCAGCTGTGAAGTTGCCAGCTGGTGTCCTGAGCCGAGGTTTCCTTGCATCTATTGTTGCTTAATGGGAACAAAAATTACTACAAAGGATCTGCCAACATGACAAAATGCTACAATTATCCTAATGGAGTAATACCTATAGATACTTTAGCAAGGAAAGCAAAGGAATCATTCTCCACAAAAGCTAACCTCAGTACCTCACTTACATTTTTCTTTTCTGTGGTTGTTTTACTTATTAGAGAGAAATAGAAATAGAAAAAGACTAGGTTTCTCTAGAAAATAAGAACAGATGTACCACAGGGAAGACCAGCCCAAATAGAATGTTTCCTCTTTCCCGTTCCTTCCTTTTTTTTATGACCTTTACCTCCCATGTGTTATTTTCCTCATTCTCAAGAGACAAGATCATGTTTGGGAAAATACCCAAAGTATTCTAAAGTTTGGGAATACCCAAATATAGACTTTTCCAGGATTCTTTCTGCATTCATTATTATTATATGTACTAACCACTACTTTAATAAAACATTTTAGGGGCTGCCGAACACAGTAGCCAAATACAGGCAAGGCTGCTGTAGCTCCATGTCCCCAGATCCAGCCACCAAGTAGCACAACCATGTAGGTACATGCACACACACATGTATACAGCACATATATATATGCATACACCCAAGAAGTCACACAGAACAGTATCAACAGGAATACTCTCCACTCACGCAGACTCAAACAGTGCCAATGTCCCCTCTGAATGATGAGGATAAATGTCTGTCAATGGGAAATATACCTATACGCATGCATACACTATGGATTCCTCCTATATCTGACCTTACAATCTCAGTCTATCCAGTACCTGGATGCTGGATCAGAGGTCTACCCACCTGCCAACACGTTTTGCAAACCCCACTCTGGCTGCTGGTACACACTGCTCACTTCACAGGCAGGCACATACACACATTCACATGCAGACACAGCATCAGGCCCACAATAGCTGGCCACAATAGCTGGCACCCAAACAGGTCTCTCAGTCCATGCTCAGACCACACAGTGTACCTGGTATTTGTCTTGGAGCCTCTGGTCCCTTCAGTAGTCAATTCTCAGCCCCTCTGGTCTCTCTATCTGGCCCAGACTTACGGCTGGTTCAATACCTGGCTCCCAGGCCACTTATCCATCTCAGCAGGTAGTCTGGTTCGATATTCACTAGTGATCACACACTGACAGGTGCACCCTCACATGCCCCATGTGCTGGCATTTCATGGCCTGTGATCCTGCTGCAGTTGCTGGAGCAGACCTACACACACACATTTTTACACAACCTTTTCACATGGAGCCAATCCCTTACTCCTCTATTTTCCCCATTTTTTCCTCCCCAAATCACATAGATCCATCCCTTTCCTCATCTTCATTTCCTTCTCCAAAACATTCCATAAAAATCTTGTGCAGTCCCAGAATACTCTTCCTGGCTTCCCATATGAAGTTTCTTATCCCTATAGGCTATCCCTGCTGTCCAAAAGGTGCTCCGGAGACCCCTTCCACTGAGTCATTGTGATAGGTGTCACCCTCAGACCACAGGGCTTGTCACCCTCCCATGGTAGCCTGGGGAAAGGTTAGAGAAGCATGTTATTCAGGTTCCCCATTGCCATCGTTCCTCTGTACACCCACGTGCATGTGGAGACAAGATTTTTTTTAACATTACCCAACAGAACCTATTAATGCCATGTCATCAGAACACATAAGGTGGGATAAGCAACAAGAGAGAGAATAATGCTGTGGGCTGAGACAGAATAGATGTTCAATACTGCCAGCTGTGTTATGAGTCTGTATTGATCCTACAGAAAGTACATCCATTATACAAGATGCAGTTGGCTCCATGCTGATAAGTCATTGAGGAGAATGCAATGATATACAAGAATCAATGCATGACCTCTCTCTTTTTCCTACATGGTAGAACAACAGTATCACACTCTCCCACACCTACTCAGCTCTCCTTTAGCCACCCACCTTCACTTCCTAAGAATGATCTTCTCTTTTTCCTCACACACAATTCTCATCTTTTTTGTTTTTACTTTTCCCATGTCCTTCTGAGATACTTGCTTCACTTTGGCCTGCTCTGAGAGCTAAGAACGACATATTACTGTACCCTTAGTGCCATCTGCCTTTGTCTGATCTCTAGTAGCCTTTTTTTTTCCCATTTGTACTGCAGGATCATGTACAAACATGGACAAGCTTACAGTATGTTTGTGTCCTTACCTAACAGCTATAAACTTCCACCTATCAGCCTCTACCTCAGGAAAAGACCACAGTGTAAACATTTATGACAAACATGATTGCTTCTAGCTTTTCAGAACTGAGAGATATGAAGCAGTCTTGGCTTAGAAACTCAAACTTGTGAGAATAGGTAAGAATTTTAAGGTGCTTGTGTAAGGAATAATGGCTAGGATAGAAGATATTAGAATCCAGATTTTCATTTAAAGTGATTATGTAGCTTCCCGAATTGGACATTATGGTCACTATGAACCTTTCCTACTGATGAGACCATACACACATCATCCATGTTCACCAAAATTCATATATTACATCACATAGTGAGAGAATCAGAGATTTGCTAATTCAAATGAGTACAGAATTTATTGCATCTGCTACATATGGTCTTCTCCAATCACGTTATATGTGTCTGAGTACTCACCTGGCAGACATGAAGCAAACTCTGGTCTTATATCTACCAAAAGTTCTGTATAATTCCAACAGATAAGTAGATATAAAATCACATCCAGACAGTGGACTGAAGTGTTTTGGTTGTATGATGGACTCTTGATCATGTCATGAAGCCTGTGATGACAGCATTCAAGAGAAAGATTAGATTATATCCTAACTAGATGTTATTCTTTTGTGAAAAGGCACCCCTCAGTTCTCCCTGGGATGCTATATTTTTAAAGCTCTTTCTCCACATTTGCCCTCTTTCTGAAATCAAAATTTACTTTCTAATGAAGTTTAAATCAAACAAACATTGATCAAGGCACAAGATTAAAATTTCCTAAACCAGGTCTTACTTCCTTTTTCAGCTTTAATTCCATTTTAAACCAGTTAGCATTTCTTTTACTTAAAAGAACTTGACTGCTCTTAAACAATACGTTTGGAGGGGCACAGAGCTGACATTCTGTTCCCAGAACAGGCAGGCACATAGACAGGCATATAGCTTTGAGAGCTGAGAAAATCATTCCTCCTCCACACTCATTCTTTCATTAGTTTTCCTTCTGTGTCTGCCAAAAACATTGCCAATTAGTGCTAATCATGGTATGGACACCTGTCCACAAGAAAGAAGGCTGAGAACAATTACGCAGTCATTTTACAAAGCTCATGGAGCAGCTGTCAGACAGTAATGACTTTCAGTCACTGCTGGCTTTGACTATTGCAACAGGTGGCCAAAAGGTGAAATATCATTTACGCCATTATCTGCTTGCTTAGTTATTCTAGGCTGGGTTTTCATTTCTGCCTCTACATTCCACGGCATTTAAGCTTGCAATGAATATTGACAGCTATAATGTCTATGAATGTATATTGCATACTCTTCTACCAAGTGTAAGAACTTTGCAAATATGAAGAAATTTATATTTCCCATCACTTCAAGAAGATGAAATGGTAGAAATTTAAGCACATGGAGTTGTAAAATGGAAATTGGAATTCATAAACTGGAAGTCTATTTGAGTTTCACAGGAGTTGATTCCCTACAGTTATGTAGCACTTGACATGTTCCTAGAATCCTCTTTTTATGGACATGATCCAGTGAGCTCAGGTGGTACTGCTTATGCCAAAACCTCTGGAAATCAGGAATCATAATCACTTCAAATGTGGGATGAGAAAATGAAGACTGTCCAAGTAGTGGCCAAATGTGTAAATCCTGGTTTAAGCAATTTTTCCATTACTGTATAGGAACTGTTTGGCAGATAACTGAAAATCCAGATCTCCATGACAGCACAGCACAAGTTTTCCATTAGAAGTGTGCCATCTCTTCTTGTAGTCCCTTGCCTTAATTACTGTACTTTTTTGACTTTAACATGTCCAACAGACAACGGCTTCCTTTACATACCTTACTCATTGTCAAGACAACTCCATGCTATATACTGTATGAGCAGAGATCCTGAGGAAGGATAATGTTTAGGAACAGGAGGAGAAAGGAAGTTTATGAAGACTTATTGTGGCCTATAGTAACTACTCACTATTAATCTTTGCTAAGTTAACATTCTTTCCACAGAGTCTATGTGTGTAATTTCCTTTTTTAAACAGTGAAACTCAAACCCTGCTCTACAGAAATCTGCAGGCAGCCACTCAGTGCTCAGCAGCAGGGTCAAAGCTATTAGCTGCACTGCACAGATCTCTGGAAGTTTAGGTAATGGGGTACTTCTACTATAAATTATCCTTGTGGAGTGGAATCTGCACCAGACAGGGTTGAAGAAGAACCCTTGTCAGGTAGTACTGGTTTCATTCTGGATTCTGAGATCAGGTACCCCAAGCCTTGCTGCTGCATTCTTCCAGGTTGGACCCCTAGTCTGGCCGAATCCCAGGCCCAGCTCTTTCCCATAGCACAGGCTCCATCAGGCAGTGCCTGCCCTTCAACATGCTCTGCCTGTTCTGTCCTTTCTCCAAGGCTCACCCAAGCCACCTCCTCCCAGACACAAAAAGACCCTTCCTTACAGTCAAGTCAGCACTAGCAGTTTACTGATCTGAACAGTCATCTTTCCAGAGGAGAAACGATAAACAGTTGTCACGTTGCGCCCTGTCACATCAAGTCACACCGCGTCCTGCCAGCTGCGCCGGGAGCAGGGCGGTGGGTCGGCTCGCCGCTGGCGCTGGCCATGGGACTGAACCCTGCTCTTCTGTCTGAGGCACTGGCCGTGGTGCTGAAGCCGCCGCCCGCCGTACCACCCCTCCCGGCGCTCTGGATTACGGCACCCTTTGGTCTAAAGGTTGCAGTCGAGACAACATGAGGCCGTACCCTTGCAGGAAAACCACTTCTGAAGCAGTTTCCTGCCCATATCTCCTTTCAAAGCTATCAACCAAGATATACGATATGGTTTTGCTCCATCAGGAGAATGAGAACAACATTTAAGATAAAATTTACTTCAGAAATGCCTTGCACATATCCTTTCTCTTTAAGACTTCATGGACTTCCAAAAACCTCATTAAGCTGTCACTTCATAATCTTTAATTAACCTGTCTGTCAGTTAGATTTGGATCTGGTTTTTGGCTGTCTTTATCTTCGTGAATCTGATGATTTCACTCTTATGTGTTAGAGCTGGGCTGTTTGACTTCTTGACAACAGAGGTCAAACTACATTAAATCACTTTACTCAGGGGTGGGATGATAATCTGTGTAAAAGTATTTCATGACAGAAAAGTAGGTGGGGGAGGTGGCAGGAGGAATGGCTAAACTTCTCATGAGAGATCTGATGTCTAGCTAATCCACAGATAGCTCAGAGTTTATGAATCACTAAGTCTATACAAAGCAAACATGGTGAAAACATAGATGTTAAAACGTCAGTGTTAATGTTATCAGTTCTCATAAGTACAGGACAGATGATTATTTATTGTATTATTTATTTAGTTTTGAGTTTGGTAACTGTGCATTATAGCCTGCTGGTTTTTAAGAAACCATTGACACTGTTAATACGCAAAATTATTCTTGGAAATCTGGTTTCAATTCACCTTAGATGTACATCCTGGTTCTCTATTTCAAAAACTACAGGTGGATTTAGCATCGTTATTCCCTCTGGAAAAGGACTGACTTATTCTGACGATTAAAAATAGGAAGCAGATTCTTTCACCCTTAATTCCTTGCTGGATTGCTGGCCTTCAGAAACCACTATATCCAGGCCCAAGTACCTTGCTCAGTCAGGATCTTAGACAGGTCTAACAGACAGAAATATAAATTCCATGTCAGCAAATGTCCCTTCTTTCATCAAAAAGACCGCAAAATCCAGATGATGCCCAAACTATCCTAGAGGCAGCAATGCAGGTATTGTGAATATAGAAATTTTCCTTCTAGTACCAAATTATTAAAAAATGAAGGATTTCAGTTTACTAAGACTGCTAGTCTAACGCTAGTCTAAATTCCCTTTTAAAAGTGTGTTGGAAACAACAGTTACCTTCACCCTATAAAATACTTCAATGTGCAAGCATGTTTTTAAAGGAGTATCTCTAAATTTGGCAAAACAATAGTGACCATATTAATTTAAAATTCAATCAACTGAACCCAATTATCCAATTAATTGGGGAAAAAATTTAAATTGTGTGACAGTTGAGATGATATCAAGTCTAAAGCTTTCCAGAATGTGACTGTTGGCTGAATACCAAAGAAAAAGTTCTGACAAGCACTCTGAATTGTTTTTAAAGTTCAGTTACTGCCTTTTCTTTAAATCCTGCTTTGAAACAAAACATTATCAAGCAGAAGTAGTAATTTCACAGTTGGCAAGACTTGGCATTCAGCAGCAGTTCTTATAGCACTGCAGCAGTACAGAATCTGACTCATTACTCATCCTTAGGCAGCACAGGCTCATCTTCTTACATCCAGCAGCTTCTCCTTTCTCTTGGTTGAGTAGGAACATTAAGGATCTCAATTGTCCAATATACTTCAGAGTGGCTTATCAGTAGCCTGAATTTAGCAAAGGAAAGTTTTGACACTGAGACTGGGTGCACTCAATCCTTCAATGATGAGTGTAAAACTGACCAGAGACAGTGATTCTTAGTTGGTTGCTCAAACAGTTTGTTCTTTTCTCATACAGTGATGTTTAGGAAGCAGGCCGCATGTTTGCAGGATAAAAAAGGTCACTGGCATCTGTTCTGGGGGCAGATTTATTTGCAGTGCACAGTTATACTCCAGAAGGAATCAGTCAGGCAGTCAGCCAACAGAGCTTTGAACCACAGCCATACATCTACCAAAAAAAAAGGAAAAAGAAAAAGAAAAAGAAAAAGAAAAAGAAAAAGAAAAAGAAAAAGAAAAAGAAAAAGAAAAAGAAAAAGAAAAAGAAAAAGAAAAAGAAAAAGAAAAAGAAAAAGAAAAAGAAAAAGAAAAAGAAAAAGAAAAAGAAAAAGAGAAAAAAGGCTTTCTGAGATCTTCCGTCATCACATTTTTTCATGCCAAATTATTCTCTTTGTCCTTTTGGAAGAGATTTTCTCAGACACTAGATATTTTCACATGCAAATACAGCTACATCTGAAATTGCAATGGGAATATCCATCTTCTGGGAAGGATGAGTTTATTTCATATCTTTTAGGTCAGCTTTTAGAACTAAGGCATAAAAGCATGCATTTCTCACAAACAATGATCAAAGGTAGTTGAGGGAAAGCTCAGATGAAGACCTCAATATTACAAGGTGAGGTAAAGCCAGATAGACAAATTCCATCCTGGGATTCTTCAGACTGGAAACACATGTTTTCCAACCAGATGTAAATCTGCAAAATGTAAAACCACTACAAAAAAAATAAAACCATTTTAGATCACAAGGACACTATTGAAACTTCATCTGTTAGTAGCAACCGCAGTCTCTGTACAATCAGAGCACAAATATGACTATGCAAGAATAGGCAGAAGCAATAGGACATCTTCAATGCTGCTTTTCTGCACAGCATTGAGTGCTTGGCACAAATCATCTCCTCCAAGTTGAAGTTACTCAACAAGGCCCATCACTGACATTAATTTAAGGGCAAAATTCCCCTTGTCAATAAAGGTCACAAGATTTGTTCATTCTGAATCTGCACAGTTGTTTTGAAAAAAAAATTAGCTTGCTCAGTGCATAACCAAGGAATCTTTGAATCATTAGCACCATTACCTTGGTAATAGAAAAGTGATTCTTCCCTTTCATGACTTCCAATACTGAGACAGCTTGCTCCCTCAGCTGAGAAATTCTTTCTAGTTTCTCCTGGTGATGTACTAAGCTCTTTAGTGATAAAAACCTATGAACCTAAATTTGATGATACGAGCCAGAAAGACTGCTGTGAGGTTTCAGTTTGTACTGAAGCTCAGCAGCTGAGCAGAGATCATTGGGACCATCAGCATGGCTTTAACAAAGTAAAACAGACCAAAATGAAGGGGAAAAAACTATCCAGATCTGCAAGTTGGCCTGCAGAGAGCCCTGAAACAGTAGCACACTGAAGTAATGAACGTCTTTCTTCTTGAAATTACTGCAAGCTGGCCGTATTCAGAATATGAGAAACACTGCTGAAAAAAAAGAAAAGATGGCACTCCACAAAATAATAACACACAGTAAAGAAAAATAGGGGAAAAAACACTTACATTCTCACCATATTTTCCTCTTTGATACAACAAATAACTTCCATTCTTAACAATGGGAATTACTCACAACAAATGGAAAATAGGCCCCAGTCTGCCCAGAAATTGGTGTGAATGGAAAACTCAGATTACAGGCAACGGCAAAATATATTTCTACTGATAGCTCACTTTTCTTCTGCTGTTCTGATTCACAGTCAGAATGTATGTCTCTGTATGTCTTCCTATTCCCTCTTTCTTTGGGGGAAAAGCATATTTTCCAATTTTTCTATACTGAAATTCAAATTCAAAACGTACCACATCTGGCACCTTGCAAATTCTGACCTTTCAAAGTTTTTGGACAGAAAAGTGGAAAATCTCAGCTTTTTTACAATGGGGCACTAAAAAAGCATATAGGAAATAATGGAAGTCATTATCAGAATATTTCATCTTACTGTTTATACTTCCAGAATGCAAATATATAAAATGAAAGTATGCCTTGATAATGCATAGTACCTTTTTCAACAAAACTGATAGTTTCCATCAAATATTTTCATTTCATTTAAAAATTCTAGCTTTAGATTCTATGTAAGTGTTACCATGCATACAGTTTATAAAGTTTATATATATAACTGTACATTTTATATAGTTCATATATATATTGTGATCTAAAGTGACACAACTGAATTAAAAATCCTCAGATCAAAAATCTGCAGATTATGGTTGTATCTTCCCCGTCCTGGAGCTGAAGCTGCAGTCAGAAACACGTTAGCTTTCTCCCTAGGGAGATGTCAAATTCTGGACAGAGCTATTCAGGAACAAAGGCAGCTCTCTATGGAAGACAAGTGTGTAAACTAAGCTCTTCTCTGTGCTTGCTCAAGATCTTACATTGTCTTTTTTCAACCCTGAGCATATCTACCCCCAGAAGCTGCTTTACAGCATAGCCAAAGAGACTTCTAGTCCCTGTCTTGGAAATGCCCAGTTCACCTGCTTTGATGAGGATGCAGCTTCATCGCTGCACAGTAAATACCAGGTTGAGACCAGCAGATGTGACACTCCACAGCTCAGCTATCAGAGCTGAGATGTTTTTCTGATCTAAAAAGACATTAATTTTTCCAATGTGAATACACTTTTCTTTTTCATTTTAACTTTTTTCCTTAGTCCCCCACCTGTTTCATCTTTGCATGTAGCCAGCTATACTCTCTGAGACTAAAAAAGTCGTGTTGCAAAGTCTCTGGTGTCAACACAGCACAAGATAACCAGACTTAACTAAAGAATCAAACTTCTTCCCATCTAAATTTTAGCTAAATAAATAAATAAATAAGTAACCCAAACAAAAAAAAAAACAAACCCACACACCACCTTAGGAAATGTTGTGATTAGCTTTAGTCTTTTGAAATTTTCTCAGAAGCAACATGAAATGTTGAGCCCAAATACATTACAGTGCCTTTAAGTGTGTCCTTTTTTATGATTTATAATTTAAAGGTCCCCACAATTTCACAAGTTTTAACCTTTTTTTTGTTTTTCGTTAAGTCATTCAGACATTTCCAGCCTTGCATGGTGTTAGACTAGACTGAACTGTCAAATCTTTTCTGGTCACACTTTCCACTCAGCTTTGCTCCAAGAAATGCTTTATCATGTTATGACAAGCCTGTGACCACTAATGTGATGAGGAAAAAAGGAGAAAGAATTCATCTGCAAACAGGATAGACTAGCACATAAGAATAACTGAAAACTAAGTAAGGAAATCTGTAAGAGAACAAATACCATTGAAGAGAAAGCTTTTTGGAAAATTAGACATGAAGAACAATTTCTTATTCTGTAATTTTCCTGTTTCAGCATTTCAATGCTAGTCCCTTGTGGCTGTCCATACAATTGCTTAGAGATCATACTTTGCTATGGATAACTTGACTCTTTGTTCAATAAATAATAATAATTTTATTCCAGTCAAAAACATTTAATATAACAGATTAAACTATTCCAAAAGTGTATTGATACAAATATAAAGAAAAATATTTGCCATTTATTTTTTTGCCATTAACTTCAAAAGAGCTACAAGGGCTTTTTAGAGTTTTACGGCTGTCTTTAAAATGATGCCATTATTGAGTCAATATATGATACATTAATTGTGAATCCTATTTAGTCTTCAAAGGAGAAGTTTTAAATACAGGTCCATACCAAGAATTACAATCATTGTCAGCAAAGTCTGGAGACTAGAGAGATTGGTGGAGTGGCAAATAGTGAGGAAGATACTTGCCTTTACAGAGGGATTTCGATTGCATGGCAAAGTGGATCCAATGTATTGAAAAAAATATCTTGAAATACGACAGTGTGTGATGCTGATCCCATCTACTGGATAGGAACACAGAATCCAGGGATGGTACATGGGAGTTGTCAGACTGAGCAGCATGAAGGGTTGCTTCAGTCCTTGATATCAAAAAAGGGGGGATATCAAGCAGTAGAGAAGGCATTTTGCTGCTGTCCAGGGAGCTGGCCAGTTGGGAATACCAGGCCTGGCTCAGTTGTCCACAGTGATGTGGAGCATGTTCACAGGAAGACAGAAAAAAGAACCAAAGACCTGAGAGCAAAGTGTGTGTTAAAAGACTTAGGGGCTCAAATCATACCTTATAAAAAACAAAACAGAGAGGAGGTAGTCCTGAAGGGGCAAACAAAGAACAGGCCTGGTATAGGACAACAAACTATTGACTAGAGGCAAGGTCAAGCAAATTCCACTTTCAAGTAACATCTGACTTGCTGGCATAGAGAGGTCAAATTAAAGGTAGGAGTTTCGCGTTTGCCTGCCAGAGCCTGGAAGGACTTGCACTGAAACAGTTTTGAAAAGCCAATAAAAATAGTAAAAGTTTATTAAAGAAACAGATATAATAAATTCAAAATTCCTGTTGATAAATGTGTTAACTGCAATAGCACTAATAACTAACATGCAATAGTAATGGCAGCAAAAAAAAAGATATCCCGGGTATTTTCACCATATGGTGAGAGCGCAGTTCTTACCAAGAAGATGTCCTTGGCTTGGGTGGAAGAAGAGGAGTACAGCCTGCCATCTGTTCCTGATAAGTCTTCAGTCTTTCCTCCAGCCAGGTATACCTGGTTTTATACCCTAACTCTTATTTGGGTGGAGAGTTGAGTATCATAGTCATATATGTTTAGCACGTACTGCTTTTGGCTCTTTAGAATATTGAGGGGCATGAATTTTAATATTAATTTTGTAGTTAATCATGCAAAGGTCTTCACTTGGACACTGAGACCGTCAACACTTGTCTGCTTTCTTCACTTAGCCAAAACAGGGCCATCTTACCTTCACAGGACTCCCTCCTTCAGCCATTATTTATGCCAGCTCAAGGAATCTCCACTCCTAGAGATAACATAGGAATCTCGTGCTCGTAAATATCTTGGCTTTTTGTGCCAAATTCCCGAACTATCAGAACAGTTTATCTTTACTACATACTGAAACAAGGGATGTGCTGAACATTCAAGGTGGTGATTTCTAGTCTTGGCAATTGTGTTCATTCCTACACTTCAATGGAAAAAAGCAGAACCGATTATGATAAACTTGTTGGGAAACACACACGAACAGCATTGTTGGACATCTTTAAGAGCATTGTCAGACATCTTTAAGAGCATTGTCTGAGCAAAGTACATAAGCAGACATCCAGGCAGGGAGAAGTAGACGGAGCACTGTGGGCTGAGCTTGATATTTCCCACCAAGTCTTAAGAGCTTCAACACAAATTTTCAAATCACAGCCTGCAAGTTGAAGTATTAGAGCACTGTATTCCAAGACACAGCAGCAAGAAACTAGACGGTCTCTAAAGGAAGGGTCCAAGGGTATCAGTCATGCTTTGTCCTCAGCATCTGCAGAACAATAAACAAATTGTTTGTAATCAAATCTTGTACCTCACCTGGGTGGAACAGTCTTCTTGGGTTTTTATCTTCACATCTTTCCAAGGACATTGATGATAAATGACCCTTGGCAAATATTTTTGCCTTGAGTTTTCTCAGTGAGAATTTCAGTGAAGACATCTATATGAAAACCAGACTGAAATAGCATTGCTGGAGTTACAACAAAAATTAATTTGACCCAATTTTAACTTTATTTTTATATACAGCATAAACAAAGAAGGAGAGTCCCAGGAACATGATCCAGACTGAATTGTTATTGTAAGCTCTTTGGGACAAGGATTTTCTTTCGTGAATACTACATCCTTCAACCTCATAGTTGCCTTATGGCTGCCAAACAGAAGACCAATAACACTGAGTCTCCCTTGTCATTGATCAACTTTAACTATTAACATGGTAAACTTTTCACTGAAAGTAAGATTAGAGAACTCTTATAATCAGAGTTCCAGAACAGAATGTATGTGCTTAAAATCTGAGTGTTATCCTAGAAATCACTTTAAAGTGTTCTCAGCTATTGCGCTTTTATCGCTACCCTGGATTAGGCTGTCAGGGAGAGATGCATATGCAACTCTAGCACAAAGTAAGCAGGTTTCTTAACTTCTGAGCAAGGTTTCAGGCAAAGATCCTCCAGCAGAGATTCATTTCATGGAGCCTGAGATGACAGCTACAGCACAGATGTCCATCTCTGACACACTTGCCCTTTTCCCCCTTGTCCTTCCAGGACAAGATTCCTCTGACTACATGAAATAGCTGCTTGACTGAACCACAGAAGTGCTTATTTTTCATTTCTGACTGCATGGTGATGGGTAAACACCATGTATGTGTAGTGTAAACAGCTATATTTGAAAAGATGAATCCCACTCCTTGTGACCTTTAGGTTTGTTCTTTTAGATTTGTCTTCAAACACAGTCCCAGGGCCAGGGGCGTGCAAATGCTACCAACCCAAAAGAACACGGGGAAGGCAGAGTAATTCTGAAACATCCCTGTAATAAATAATTACACAAGCCATATCTGCTTCTGTTTAGGAGTAGTATTTTCCTGCTGACCTTTCCCAACAGAAAATGTGACAAATTCTACACTGCCTCCTCTGTGCTAACAAATTAAGCTTGCACTTAAGTATCTCTGTTTCTACATCAAAGAATGATTTTTTTTTTTTTAAACCAGGACTATGCAAATGGATGTTCACAGTCATCTGTAGTATGGGCCCAAGAAGCCAAATATTTAGCACCCTCAACCTGTGACCTTCAGTGAAAATGAAAACACCACCTTGCAACAGATGCCAAACAGCTCAGCAATAACTACACAGCTTTTATTGCATTATTACATTAAATCCACAGTAAGGTTTAGTAAAAAACGAAATTTTGTGAAGGAATGTTTAAGCTGCAGAGTGGGGAGTTATTTTTAAAAACAATAAAAATATCAGTGATCCAAGGACACAAAGCTATAAGGCACAATGCCCCCATCTTAGCAAAGGAAACAGGAACAGATGACACTAAATATGCTGTAGGCTGTTAGTTAGAGGAGCATGCCAACAGCACAACGTGTTACTACACAGGAAGCCCGAGTTCAGAAGCAGCAAGAGCTTGCTGAAACTGTTCAGCTGAAATGGTGTTCCACAGAAAATAGCTTTTTTACTAAACAGACCTTTTTGGGGAAAAAACAAAACATTTGTTTTTCATTTCAAAACTTTTCATTTTAAATTTAAAATACATCAGGAATGAAAAACTTTAAACAGAAAAGAAACAGGTTTTAGTGGGCTGAGTTCATTTGTTCCCTGGCTTGAAGGCTTTTCTTGTCAGTGATGCTACAAAAATCCAAAATGTTATCGTTTTGCAGCTTTTTATTTTTGGCAAGTTTCTGCCCTGGCAATTTGCTTTCATCACAACATTTCCACAGGAAGAGATTAATTTTCAAATAGCTCTAGCAACATTCACATGGCTTCCTCCTTTCTCTTATTACTGGATACCACAGCAGTACATAACGCTTAAACCAGTAACAGCACCTAAGGTAAAATGCTGCATATTGTTTTTCTTCAACCTACTTGCAGTCACGGACAATTCCATACGGAATTACAAACAAAGCAGTCTTTAATTAACCACATTTGAAATATACCCTGCTCAGCACAAAAAAAGTAAAAGCCCAAAACCAGCATCTTCATGTTACTTTGTGAGCTTGCCTAAAGGAACTGTGCATCTCCTGCCTCAGTGAATATATATATTTTCTAGGTCTTATACCATGTTCTGCTGTTCCCTATTTCTCCAGAGCAGCAGTGGCTTGCAGCACCTTTATAAAGGCTGTTAAGGATACAATCAACTCCCTGAGCCCACTTCCTGAGCTGGCTGAACCTGAGCCACCTCTGAATGAGCACCAGGTGATGGCTCATGCTGGAATGTATAATATGTTCAGTTGTAAAGTATAACATCTAAGATTTTTTTTGGTGCGGGGTGCATGCAAGCCTGTGTGTGTGTGTAGAGTTGTTCTTGGGGTTTTTTATTTGAAACCTGTTGTCTAAGAGTATGTTTAATTGTATGGTAGCAATTATTCTGCCTGCTGTGGAAGCGAAAAAGATACATTCAGATGAAGAGGCAGTATTTTCTGAAAGTAAATGCATTAACAGTCTTGATTTCACAGTCCTTACAACACGAAAGATGGTAAGCAATTAATGGCCTAAGTGCAGGTGACAGAAAATGAATATATACAAAATAGGGATGGTGCAACTACAGACAGTGTATCTAGTTAATACTCAAACCAAATCAGCAAAACCAAGAAACAAGAAAAGCATTCTGACCTTCTACATTCCCAGAACTGTCACACGACACCTGTGAGAAGATACTGCACAGTCATTTTTTTTCCCGGTGAACAGCAGTGTTCATTTTTTCAGGAATAAAAAAAGCAAAGTCAATAAGAAAATCTTACTTTTTTCTTTCATTTTCATAGATTGTCTAATTTTTTTTGTAAAATCAAGAAGACGGACTTTTTTCTATTGAAGTTGTAAAATGATTTGCAAGCATTTCCTCAAACACAATTTAGGAAAAAAAATTTTAAATCAATCTCTTTGCAGGCTCTGATTAAGTTACTGTTTCCTGGGGCAGCATTTTCAAGATTAACATGAAAAATGCCATTTGGTGCCCCAGCCATGACAGAGATCTGATCCCATTATTGTAGCTTTCCTGCCCCACTCTGGGTTCTAAATCACCAGTGTGTAGATTTCCCGCGGAATGTTAAATGATAAAGAGTATTAATGAAAGACGTTGCCAGTTTGAAGTCAGTTGCCTGTTGTTCCAAGACCAGTTCCTTGAACCTCTGCAGTATCCTTTTAACCGGGCCCAGGGCTTCCTTGCAATCCTTTCACCAAGAGAGTATTCTCCCTTTGATCTGTTAAGCCTATGGGCTCTAAAATTGCCACCATACTTAGGATACCTCCTCCATGGTTGGGGGATACCACAGCTCTAGTGCTGTTCCTGAGACAGGTGGCAGCTCCCTTCCATGGAAGGATTCAAATAAAGGACTTTTCCAATGCAATAGGATTATGGGATTTTTTTTCTTAGTGTCCTTCTGTGTTTCTAGCAAGCATTAGGTGGAGATACAGACTGGGCTTTTAAGCTCAGAATGCAGAGGTCTGAATTCTCACAGATATACTTACTGCATATTTATAAGATAACTTTAAAGAAGTGAGTCAAAAAAATCTATCCCCAGCATGTTTATTATGATGGGTTGATTTTTAAAAAATGGGCTGAGAGATAGCCTGAGGACTGGAAAGTATATTGAACAGGAATGAATAGGTCTGTTTAGACAAGTAGATACAAGGTGCATTTGTGGTGATTTCCTTCTATTTGGACCTTGGCAGGCTTTCTTTGTACAAAGAGGCATATATTCTTTTATTCTCTGCTTCATTCAAACAGTTGTGAACCCAACTTGTCCTTAGTATTGTGTGACAGCCTGCTGAGGAAATGGCCCCAAAATAATGAGGGATGGGATTCAGCGAAATACTGTTCATATTTATATTGCCATACAAACTACACAAAGGCTCCACAACAGCAGCAGCATTCTGTTGATCTACTGATTTTCTTCTATGTAGACCCTGCAGAGACACAATAACAAGAGAAAAATAATAAAGAAACCATTTCAGGATTTGCGACCGTGCTTGGTATGAATGTTGCTTTAAATGAGGCAGATCATGAGAACCTAATGTGTCCATACAGAGCTGCATTTCATCCTCTCAGAGAAAAATAATTCATGAAGAAAGCATTTCAAATCTATTAAAATATTCCTACTTCCTCTTCCACCAGCTTCAGTTAAGAATAGCAAGAAAGGTTAAAGATTTAATGGATGTCAAGATTGAACTTTCTGTCTTTTCAGACCCTCCTGAACAAAGCCAAAGGCCACTGCTCGTGCTGTGCATTACCGCTGTCTAAATAAGCTTCCTATATTTTGCCTGACTTTTGGATCAGCAAAGGTTTTCCGTCCCTAAGGCTCTGTACCCCAAATCATGAAAATTTTGTGTTATTTTCTTGTTTTCAGCAGCAAAAGTGTACCCTGATTTATTCCCCTATTCAGCTTGGGGAATTCAATTTTTAAAAGCTGCATTCCAGATTTTGCAAAACTGGGAAAAGCTCTCAGGAATATCCCTGGTCTGAACGTAGCTATTCTTCCACCTCCCCACCAAGGCATGAGATTCAACTGGAATGTGACATTTTCAAATTTTGAAAAAATTATCAGCATATTCAGGACTCTGAAACACTCTGATCTGAAACTTAAAAGCTAGATGTCGGCCTAATGAGTTCTGGCTCCATAAGGGTCACCTTATCTGAGCCAGCCAGGGAGGCCACTTCTACAGAATAAGGAGTATAGCATCCCTCTGAGCACCTTTCTCAAGGCAGAATTTGCTGGACTTTCAAACTCATGGCAATTCAAGCTGGAGCAAATCCCAAAAGTAGAAATCTTCCTGTAATTCACTGAAAATGCATCCAAGAAGAGACAGATCTGTAAAGCATTCAGATTTTACAAATTGGCATTTTTCAACAGATGTGCTTTGTCAGGAAATTCCTGGCCAACTCTAATCAGGAATGCACCTGGGAAACCAAATGTTTTGTCAGATATATGGGCAAGATGGATTTAGCCAAAGAACGAAAGGGACATGACACTCTGATCAGTGATTCAAAGGACGTGGCAAATCAGAAGAGGATAGAATTAACCAGCAGAATTCTTTACTTGCAATTACACAAATCTAACATCACATCTGATGAGACTTTCTACAAAGCGCAGTGTTTACTGGTGATAAATGCAGTTCTGGATGAAAGGGACTGTAGCACTGGGAGTGGAGGAGACCTAATGCAACTGTAATCACAGCACACACACACAACTTGGAGTACACCCTATGAGTCTTGGGGAGCAGCCACAGTTTGGTTGGATAGTAAATTTAATTTCTCAAAAGTAATGTTTACATTAAGTCTCTGCATCAGCCTCCAGAAAAAAAAAATAGAAAATAGAAAACTGAGGTCCCCAGGGCATTATTTACAGGACAGCAGTGTCAACAGGCGATAGTTCAATTCCTCCTCTGAGCAAGAGGATTTAGAACTACATCTCTTATTTTTCCAGTCACTAAATGATTGACACTTCTGGCATAAGACTGAGGATGTGGTTTCAAAACCTCACAAGAAGAGAAGAAACTGACCTTAGCTGAGTGACTGCCTGGGTAGGTGATTGCCTGAGTGACCACCCTGCTAGCCAAGTTACTATACAACAGAGAGAAGATTTTGGCCCTTACTGCTCCAGTGGCACCTCAGCCCTGAGGCTTCAGCCACCTTCTCAATAAATAAAGTAACAAAACCATCATCTTCCCCAGCACTTCCCCTACCTGCCCCACGCCACCAGGTCCATGCTCCCTGCTTTTTGCCTAGTGTCACCCAGCTCACTCTGCTTGAGCCCGGCAGCATTTTGTTTCTCTGTCTGGAGGTAAATCCCCCTGTGGAGGTACTTACCTGAGCCACAGGATTACCATTTCCACCCAGATAATTTTTGGTTGCTAGAAACTACCTCAAATCAGTGACCCTCCATAAATTCACAGGCTAGAGAATACCAGTCTGAAATTCTCTCCATTCCACCAGTGGTGCAAGACTTTGATTACACCCGCCAAACACTAGACTTACTAGCCTGGCAGGGGCAAGAGAACAAAACTTCATTTCAGGAGAAAATAGTCCTTGCTTAAAACACACACACAAACGTTTTCCCACATGGAACATCTCATGCACCAGCACTGCTGACATCTGCAAATTCAAAATGGTTTCTCAAATAATTATTATTATTATTATTATTATGTAAACACGGCACTTTCTATTTGAATTGCACGTTCAACCAATCCCAACTGTAACGAAGACTTGAGGGAACATACAGAGACAGAGAGATAGTGCATGATTTTCTTGCTTTTTTCCCCAGCCTTCAGAACAACATAATGTCCTTCACTACATGCTCTGTAGCTAGAAAGTCCAGTATCTGAAGAGCAAGAAGTAGTCTACTTTTCAGCCAGCTGTTTAGCAACTCCGGCACTCCAAGATCTTCTGGATCCCAATATTCACAGGTACCAAGACTCTGATTTGTCATCCCTAGAACAAACAGAGCTTCGTACTGAATTGGGTATGAATAATTGTAATATGTGTTGTGTAGTAACTGGTAGCTGCAGAGCCTGTGCCATCTGGAGAGGCAGGGATTTACACAAGCTTTTTGTAGAAGCAGAACGAAGGGGAAATTTCCCTGCAGGAATAAAGCTGAATCTGCACAGGCACGCAGGATTCATGAGTCTTTCAAGAGAAATGCCTCATATGAATGTTTGTAATTAAGAGACTTGGTGCAGTACGAGCCCTCACAGATAATCCTGTCACATACTCTGAGCTGGACCTAGTTTGAAGCAGCAAGTACATCACCTGCTGGCTGATGGAAATGACTGACTCTGGGACACAAACAGTAAAACCGATTATTCACATCTCTTGTGTTGCTACTACCCACACAGCTACCGGCAGACTTGGAAAACCGAGAAGGTTTGGGCTTAATTTTAAAGCATTTGTATGGACTACCTTTATCTGTCACTGGGCAGAAAAACTTTAGAAAGAAAAATTACTGTTCCATTTTCAAAAACAGACTTGCAAGTAATGTTTAAATCCTAACATACCCTCTCCTGGTGGCCTGTTTCTGTTTATTACACCTCCTTTCACCAACATTTTACCTCCTTTAACCCATACAAATGTCACTTGGGTCAACAACAGTTTGGGGAATCAAGATGTTAACAGCTTGTTAATTCTGTTCAATTCCTTATACATGTTTAATATCAAGTTACAGACCCTTTTTGACTGCAAAGGGGTTGGTTACTCTCCTGTGTATTTTATCTCTACCCTGGCCAAACACTGGGCATTGACAGTGAGCCAAAGATGAAAGATTGACGGAGACTCACCTCTTCTGTTTCTGTTAGCTATGTGTCTATCCCTGTTATTCCTATTCCTATTAACACCCATCATCTAGCCACTCCCAGAGCAGTGTGTTCTCCAGGGGACTGATTAAAAAAAAAAGCAAAGAAAGGTATCGAGACACCAAAGATGAACTGACCATACTTAAAATAATGTTCCCTGACAGAAAGGAAACAAAAATAAGGAAAGGGATGAGGGAGGGTGGAGGACACATCACAGGCAGCTTCCAGCCGCTGATCTCACCACAGCCTCCCCTGGCTCCAAGGGAATGTGGGATAAGGCACAAGGAATGAACATGCACATCACCAGAGCTGCAAAGGGAAGGAAAACTATGTAAGATAGTGTCAAGCAGAGATGCAATCCCTCCCTGGAAAGCCTGTGTCTGAAAAGTAGTGTACAGCTGTTCCTCAGTTCAGCACAGAGCTGGAGGCCTCTCATGTTATCTGCAAAGGGTGGCTGCATTGAGAAACAGCTGAGAGTAGTGGTGGCTGCTTGCTTCATCTGTCATGGGGGGCCAGGGGGGCAAGGTGTGAACAAGTCAGCTCACAACACACTCTGTCTGGGCAGAGGCACGCTTCAGCTCCCAGAATGCTGTGGGGAACCACATCGCATATGGAGGGATTGAGGAACTGAGGCACCATGCGCTTAGTGCTGCTAAGCTGGGGTAGCCCTTTCTGCAGCCGCAGCAGCCAGCACTGCACCCAGGAACATGCTGCCAATGACCAAGTGAGAGCAGGTGGTGCAAGCTCAGGGGCTATGGGGAGCTCAGGCATAGGGACCCGGGGAGGGTGGGGAGGGCTGTCCAGCCCAGAGCTGCCAGCAGGAGAGGCTCAACCAGAGCTGCAACCAGTGCTCGCAAACAAACCTGCCGCCTCTCACATGCACATAAAGGGAAGGCAATGCTGATGACATTTGCTTATTCACAGCTGGGGGAGCTTAATCAAAAGACGAGAAGAAATGCTGTTCAGTCTTGCTTTTTACTCCCTTCAGTGCCATTCCACTTACTTTAAAAATAGATGTCATAGCAAAGATTTATATTTAATGCTTTGCTTGTCGCAGAGGAAAGGAGAAATGAGATGCTGAGTAGTAAGAAACTCTGGGACTGGGGAGAGGGATTTATCCAGGGATGAAGACTTTTGGGAGTAGATCCATCTTGATCTAATTTAATGAGAACCAAAGGAGTTACTCTGTGTTCACTCACTGCAGGGATTGTTCCATGCACCAGACCTTTTCCTGCAAGGCAGTGGGGAAGAGTGAAATCAGTCTCTGGAGGAAGCCAGTTGAAGGGGAAGGAAGGAGAGTGTCCAGTTCAATCTGTCTTTAGGCAATTTTACCAGTGGAACATTTTCAGGAGAAGGACATTAGGTATATCTTCTGTAAAACAACTGAGAACCGTTACTTACCAGTGGCTTGCTGCTAATGAAACACATGTAGCAGTGTTATTAAAGTAACAGTGATTTTAAGCAATCTGTTAATAAATGAAAACATTTTTAATTTCAATTAAGTGTCTGAAGACCCACTCCAGTTCTTTTGTTCTCCCCTGAGACTAGTTATGGCAGCACCCGTAACACAGTGTGTCCCATCCCACAAAAGGGCTCAGGCATCCTGATTTACGTAGGCGAAGTCCACTGAGGACATATTATTCCTCACTTTCCTCTATTTATATCTATTTCTTTCCTCTTGTATGCATTTTTGCAAACTTTTTCCCATTCTGGATCTCATCTCAGCTGCACACTGATAAGACAATATTCCAGTACCCCTGTTCATTTTGAGGGTAATTTGCTTGCATTACATCACCAGTTCATCCACATTTTCGAGAACATGGTATGGAGCAGATTACCCAGAAATGTTCAGCTCTTTCCTCGGGCAAGACTGGTCACGTTTGTCACAGCTTACATGTGAAGTCCAGATAAGCCTCTCCTTGCTGTTCAGAACAGCACATTTCCTCAGGTACCTTAATGCCCAATGATAGATCTCCTGTGGTCTCTTTCAGATAATTCTGCCCTAAAATATATTTCCCACTGGCCTTGTTTTGACTCATACATGCAGGTTGCTACTGAGCAAATGCTCTCTGCCAGCATAATACTCCGAAACAGATACTGCAAGCAATAAAGGAGTTATGGAGAGCTTAGAAATAGAAGCTTTGGGGAAAAGATCCACAGATAATGCAGGCTTTACAGAATCCATGAAGGATATGTTTTTTAATGAGATACCCTAAACTTAAGATGCTGACTGGAAAGCTTTTGAGCATCCTGGTCTGGCTTCCATACCTCTCACAAATATAATACCTACCAAGCAGGTTGTGTTTTGTACCTTATTGTCTTATTCTGTTTGCAGGTTTTGTTGCTAGTTTTATTTTAGTATGAGTCTGAGCTAGTTTAATACACAACTTGCACCTACAAAAATACATATGAAAGAGCTCAAAGTGGCTAGTGTCATGAAGAATAGGAAAAAGCTACAACATCGTGGTTTCTTTCTGATCCTCAGGAGTCGCACTTACCAAATATGACAAGGCAAATTTAATGGGAGAATTGACCCTTCCCTCTATTTAAAAAACAAACATCTGTCCGTGTCTCTTTGGGTCATACTGCCTTTTCTTATGGACTATTGTAACCAAGCTGCTGATTCCTCCCATCCACTTGTGTAAAAAAAAAAAGGTTGCAATAAAAACTACCACAAACTGGGTCACTTACTGAAAAGCAAGGGAAAAAACACACCTTGTTCCCTAAGGGTACTGCATAGTTATGCGACCTGCTTTGCTTGGCTAGCTTTCACAAACCACCAAGTGACACCCCTTCTCTTCTCTGTGCCATCTGTAAGACTTTTATCTCTGTACATCTCTCCTGCTGCAGTGGGAATAAAAGCAACTCAGTGGCACAAAGTCAGAATCCAAAGTTGAGACAGGCAAAGCACAGCCTAAAGCAACTTCACCTCTATTTCCCTTATGACTCTGAGAAGCGCAGTCATCAAAGCAGTACTAATGCGACCACCCAACTTGAGGCGCAGGGCATGTGGCTCTGCTCATGTGAACACTCTGTGCTCTGAGACTGCACACGGAATTGTCATCCAAGGACCTAAATGAAATTAAAATAAGGAAAAGATCCCAGCTAACTCTGCTCATCTTCCTACAGACATGCATCCCCTGAACACTCAAGGCCCCCTGTCTCTGGGCTCTCTGGGAGGATTAGCTCAGGGCCATGGGTTTCTGTTCTGGGAAAGGCATCTCTAAACTAAAACACTGGTGTTGTGGGACAGGACTGCCTGCTGAATCATAGAATCATAGAATCAGTTTGGCTGGGAGACCCTTAAGCTCATAAAATCCAACTGTAAAGCTAACACTGCCTAATCACCACTAAATCATGTCCCTCAGCACCACATCTATGCCTCCTTTAAATACTTCCAGGGATGGTGACTTCATCTCTTCCCTGGACAGCCTGTTTCAATGGTTGACAACCCTCTCTGTAAAGAAATTTTTTCCTAATATCCAACCTAAAGCTCCCCTGATGCGACTTGAAGCCGTTTCCTCTTGTTCTATCACATGTTACTTTGGAGAACAGACCAACGACAATGTCCTTTCAGGTAGCTGAAGAGAATGATAAAGTCTCCTCTCACCCTCCTTTTCTCCAGACTAAACAATCCCAGTTCCCTCAGCCGCTCTTCATAAGACTTGGTCTCTAGACTCTTCACCAGCTTCTTTGCCCTTCTCTGGACACGCTCCAGCATCTCAACTTCCTTCTTGATGTGAGGGACCCAAAACTAAACAGAGTATTTGAGGTGCGGCCTCACGAGCACTGAGTACACAGGTACAATCTCTTCCCTACTCCTGCTGGCCACACTATTTCTCATACGAGCCAGGATGCTGGTGGCCTTCTTGGCCACCTGGGCACGCTGCTGGCTCATCTTCAGCCAGCTGTCGACCAACACTCCCCAGGTCCTTTTCTGCTGGGCAGCTTTCCAGCCACTCTTCCCCAAGCCTGTAGTGTTGCAGGGGGTTGATGTGACACAAGTGCAGGACCCAGCGCTTGGCCTTACTGAACCTCATACCACTGGCCTCAGCCCATTGATCCAGGCTGTCCAGATCCCTCTGCAGAGCCTCCCAGCCTTCAAAGCAGATCAACACTCCCACCTATCTTGGTGTCATCTGCAAACTTACTGAGGGTGCACTCAGTCTCCTCATCCAGATCATTGATAAAGGTGTTAAAGAGAACAGGCCCCAATACCAAGCCCTGGGGAACACCATTTGTCACTGGCTGCCAACTGGATTTGACTCCACTCACCTCCACTCTCTGGGCCCAGCCATCCAGCCAGTTTTTTTATCCAGCAGAGAGTATGCTCATGCAAGCCATGAGCAGCCAGTTTCTCCTGGATAATGCTGCGGGAAACAGTGTCAAAGGCCTTACTAAAGTCTAGGTAGACAATGTCAACATCCTTTCCCTCAACCATAAGCAGGTCACCTTCTCATAGAAAGAGATGAGGTTAGTCAAGCAGGACCTGTCTTTTAAATCCGTGCTGACTGGGCCTGATCACCTGGTTGTCCTGTATGTGCTGTGCGACGGCTCTCAAGATGATCTGCTCCATAACCATAATCAGTCTGGCTGCCTCCTTTCTCTAGTCTCTCAGGTCAGCTTCTAGCCTCTCCTGGCTGCATCCAGCACCCTAGGAGAGAGCAGGACTCACACCTCTCGCTCTTCACCATCTCCTGGGGCAGGGCTTCCCCCAGGGAGAGAAAAGCAGAGGAAGTTGAGCCCCAGCCAGCCAGGGGAAAGGAGCTGCTGCTAGCAAGTCACGGGGATGCAGGAGGCAGAAGAGACACCCCCCATTGCACCCAGCAGCTGTGGCTCCCTGCCACCAGTGATTGTCCCCCACACCACCCACAGGCCCCACCAGATGCAGTCCCCACCCCCTTGAACTGACAGTGCTGAGTGCCTTGGAGCACATGAATCAAAATAACAAAAACCATGGGGAATTTCCCACTCCCAGGGAAAAATTCAGTCTCTCACTGGAGAATCAAAGCCAAGAGTAAGACTGGGGATGGGGTTAAGGAGAGGATATTTGGACACAGCTGGGGAAACACAGAGAAGCGAGTAAAACACGCTACCACTAGACCTTACTTCAGCTAAAATTTTCCCCTGACCAGTAAATGTCCCCAAGCCCCAGGGAAAAGATGCAAGCAAGAGGATCCCAGCTTTTGCACTGTCCTGCAGAGAGCAAGGAGGTCCTGCTAATAACATGTCTCTTGCCAGAGTGACAATGTCCTGTGGTCATGGGACATTGCTGCTACTTCTAATGGATGCCCACACGGAACTGTACCTGCCCTCTGCTTCTGGTGGGGCTTAGAGCTGCCTTGTACCAACCTGGACAGCATCAGAGAACAGCTCGTAAAACTCCTGCAGGCAAGGTAGCTTGCTGCGCTGGCAAATTCTTGTTGCTTTTCAAGACTAAACTATGAGTCTCACAGTGGTCTTTCCTTGGGGATTTGGCTCAGCTCCCAGTGAGATTCTGATCTGTTATCAATGCCTCAGCCTCTAAGAATTACATGGTTGTGACTAGCCTGAGGTTGCAGATTCAAAGTCTCTATTTCCACCTTTTTTCTCTGCTCTCATTCAGTACTTATTTTTTCATGTGAAGTAAATGATTCTTCACATTTCCATAATGCAGATGAATAATTTCTCTCCATGAGTTGGCCAGACAGTTCGAAATGCCCTGTGCTTCAAAATCAGTGACAACCAGAAGTAACACTCCCTTCTGACTATTTGGCTTGTGTTAAGACTTAGGTACAGAAAGGACCAGTGGTTGAATCTTCCCCAGTTTTAAATCTCCTCTGTATTTCCAGGAGCTTTTAACTGCCAGTTCTTCACCATTTTTTTTCCTCTTCAATGTTTTCTTCTTTTGTTTCCTTCCCAATTACAGGAATCCAGAAGTCTCCCAAATCTAATAGAAACATGTATTATTTAGCCTCAGGGCCTTGCATAATGTGAAGAGCAACCACCACCATTGCCACATGCTACTGTACCTTTATGTGAGTTTCCTGGAGCCTGCAAGCTCCATGGGCTCTGGACCCAATACACTTCAGAGGTGAATCATTCAGGCTCCTAGTCAGCCTGTCTGGGTCTTATGCACACGCACACATCCCCCCGAAACCAGCTTTTCAGATGTCAGAAGTGATGCATCTTTGGGCTCCCAGAAACCTCCTCAGTGAAGCACAGAAGAGCAGAGAAGCTCCAGGGCAAATAACAGTTCCCAGCTCTTAGCTCCCACTAGGGCACTAAGCACCATTGTCCCAGGGACTCTGGCATTTCCAAGCACCACTTGCCAAAATCCAACAGGCCTTTACTAGAAGTTGCCCAGATTAAATGACAATTTCTTTCTGATGCAACAACCATCTCCCAGAGAAGTGCTAACTTTGCTCACTTGGGAAAATGCTGCACTGGAGAATTTGTTACTAGACATTATTCCAACAGCAGCTCTTTCTTCTGTTCTCTGTTCTCACTTCTTCCTTCTCTGACTCTGTCATATGTTTGCCTTTAGCATCCAAGGCCCTCTCTAACAGTAGACAAAGTAGGCTGTCAATGGCCCAGCAGATTGCTGGACATCACATTGGGCATGGCCCAAACAGCCAACTTATGCTTTGCATTTCTCCTGCATCCATAGCCTTCCTGCTCCAGAGGAGAGGTCAGAGTCCATGGGCTAGCAAGACTGGGGGTAGCACAGGGACTTCTCCCACATACAGCCTCTCCAGACCCAGCTGATTCTTCCAGGCCTCCTGAAACCTGTCATGATGTTGCCAGCCTCTCTTGCCACAGACCTAAAATACCCGCTGATGTTCCCAACTCTATATAGTGTCTTCAAATCCCCCGTGATTTTACTCCAAAAAATCCATTCTTCTGTCACAGCAAGGTATGGTTTTGCCTGTACATCTGCAAACCAAATGTAAGTAGTTCCTTTCAAGTTTTCAGTGACACAGCAACTACGTGGATGTGTCATAGTGGATGGAGCATCTGTATGTCCATTATAAGCTTTCATATAACACCCCCGTTACCCTTCCACAAAACATTAGGGTTCTCCAGAGCAATATCTTGGCTGCAGCACTTATATCAGATCTTATTCATTTTCTTTTTTCAGGCCCAGCTGTGAGCTTGGACTTAATATAATAAAAATCATTTCAATGACACTGAAAGAGCCAAATATTGCACATACATGCACCATTCTCCCTAAATGCATTGCAATGCAGAACCCACACTCACAGGACACACAACACAGACTCACTCAGTGGGTACACACCAGGTTAGATCTGCAGCTGCCACCCAACACCCAACATGTCTGGCCTCAGCCATAGTGCTCTCAGGGTGGGAAGCTCACAACCTGACCCCTTCAAGCCTGTACCTGTAGAATATAAAAAAATATTGAAGAATTAAATATTCAAAATATGTGATACCAAACAGCTCAGAAAGGTGCTGAGCACCTTGAAGTCAGAGTGATCCTTGCTCAGTGAGAAATGCACTTCCTTACTTTCACGAGTTTTATTATTTTTAACTAAGGACTACAGTAGTTACTAACTAGAAACCCTATAGGGTATGCTGGGATGAAAACTCACCCGGTTTTTTTCATGCTTCTTGTGCCACCCACTGGAACAGACTGAAAACCCAAGTGAAAAGAAAACATTCAAGAGATTTCATACCCAGCATATTTTAGTATGTTTCATAGATTAATATAACAAAAGCTTGCAATATGCTCCAACAGCTCTAGTTAGTTCTTATTAATTTAAAATGCCTGAAAAGGAGAACCCGAGTTTGTTGATCTCCTGACCAAATGCCTGCAAGCCACTAAAACAGTTTGTCTTTCAGAAGAAAGGCAAATGCAGTTCAGTGAAGTCTTTGTATTAATATATTCTCCAGACACTAATGACATTGTACAGGGCACAGAAAACACCTCATCTAACATAGTCCATCCACCTCCAGTCACTGGCAGGCGGGAAAGCTAAACTGAAGTAGGTGTGGAGGAGCTGTTAATCTTATATGAGCATGGAGGAGCTTACTAGACTAAGGAACTGCAAGAACTTGTCTTGTTTAGGCAGGCAAAATGAAGGCTAAGAATTTTTCCTCTCCAGATACCACACGGGCATACATTCCAAGGGAGCACAACCTCTAGGACGGTGTTCACAGTGATTAATAAGTGATTATAAAAGCAATTGGGAATTAATTTAAGCTGGATACCCAGGAAAGTTCAAGAGTATCGAAGCAGTGAGCAAAGCTCTCCAGTAGGATAGAGAATGACAGATAACTTTACTTTTTTTGTAAAAAAGAACCTGAACCATTTCTGAAAGACATTGTATGATGAAATTGTTTGCAATAGCAAGGCATCACTCGTAGGTACACAGCTTTGTGTTTCTGTATTTTTACTGAGGAGGCATACCCATTTTCCGAAAAGAGTGCAAACAACCTCAAGAGAGCAGTGTGATAGCATCATTAAGAAAACAGCATTTGGGTTTTGGTTATTTTTTTACCCTAAAAATGCATACAAGACAAAATACAACAAAACCTGCACTTGAGACTCTCTTTAGTGCCACCCCCAAAAGGCCATTTTGAGTAACTAGCCATTCAAAGTACCCACTAGGTTTCCAGCACAATTTTATTTGACCTTTAATGAAAGAATAACATGTATAAGGCAAATTATTTCAGCTGATCACCTGCATGACTGCTTAAAGCAGCCCTCTATATAACCTAACCAGCCCATTGTCCAAAGTGTATTGTTAAGTTTTGTCTTTCACAAATGTATGCCTCCAGTGCATTTTCTTATTTTGAAGTTTGTCTTCTTGCCCAGTAGGACTGCTTACGGTTTTTAATGAATACACAATGTAAGATGTTTGAAATACCTAATTACGAAACCAGGTAACCCTGGAGATTAAACAACAACAACAAAAAAGGTTACTGATTATTGATATATTCTGCTGTTTATGCAAAATATAAGGAACTCCACAAAGTTCCTTAGTTTCCGAAGATAACATATCAGATATTGTTGGAAATCATAGTTGTTCCTTTCCTATCAAGCAAAATTATTAGGACTCTAATAAATCTTTTTCCACTTCTTACTGTAACACAAAGAAGGCTTTATGTGTATGTGTCTATTATGACACATGAATACAGTAAAACTTCATAATAAAAAAATACAGCTGAAAAGGCCATGACTTCCCTTGTTCCAGAACATGTGCACTCATTTTAACCAGCCAGGGAGCAGGAAGCCCACACCCAAGGTGCAAAATACAGAAATGCAGCGCTTCCACCGCCATCCCAGCCACAGCTGCCTTCGCTTAGCACAGGGGCCATGACCCAACGGGCACTGTGTGACAGATGCACTCAACCCCTTAATCAAACTAGCGGTAGTTTGGTTCAAGCTCCAAAGCAGGTAAAGGCCAAAGCCATAACTGGGCCAAGAACTTCTCTAGTTCCAACCTGTTCGCTGAAAACCCACAAAGCAGCAGAGTGGTGTGGTGAGTATCGATGCCTATGAGCTTGGAACAGCGATCACGCAATTAACATGTGAATAGCGGGTGGCTTTTCCAAGACTCATTTATCGAGGAACAAAGGAAGTTGTAGGTACAAGGAGTCTTACGCATACCTCTCCCACAGCACATAATTTGACAATAAGCCAACCACTTTACTCCATAAAGATGACAGCCTAACTGAGCCTTCTCTGAACTCTCTCAGTAAAGCAGCTGGTCACACGGCAGTCATCTCCCCTGAGCTGGGACACCTTTCAAGGTTACTCCTCGAGGCAGAGAGACTACTTACCAACTGCAGATCTTTGATAAGTGACCAATATCGTCAATAACCTTGTAGTATGGTGACTTTGATCTGTGCGTTGGTAATTTTGAATCATTGTTGCAATGTTTGCCCCGTATAGTAATAGAGTGAACCTTGCCATCAAACTTTGTTAAGTCTCACTTTTACAACATCATATTAAAACCACTTTTGCTAATACCTTCAACAGTGGTTCTTTAAGTGATCTAAATCACTCATTCACCACAAATTGGCATAGCCAGCAGGATATCATCCACCAGAGCCTTTTCCTTCATTTCTGGCCAGCCAAACAGGCACGTGCTATGGAAATGACAGAGCTGTGATGGGAAGCTCATGAGTGCAGAAGACAAAACTGCCACAGGAACTAATCCTACCTTTGAAAGAAGAACTTTCCACACTTGTTTTCCAAATTCAAAATAAGATTTTTTTTCACCTCATATTCCCTGAGGGAATCCTTTGGGTGTGTTAGCGTACCCACCGTCATTCAGAGATACCACACAGAGTCAATCTCTATGAGCAGGAAGTATCTCCTCTTTGTAAATGTTTGACAACAGCCGTAAACTGTAGTAACAGTTATCTAGATTTACTGACTGTAGTTAAATGTCAGGACAAGTGTTCTAGCACATTCGTCACGGCCCTCCATCACCCAAACAAAGGTCATACTGTCTAAACAGCACTCTATCTACTTTAGCTTGCAGTGTTCCACAAAGATTTGAGGAACAAACTGGTGGTACTTTGGACCTGATATCGACACTACAGGTGTTTATAGGAGAGTTTGTCTGGACAAGTGTCAGCATAGCCATGTGGACTGAGCATGCCTAAGCAGGCAGAGACCATCCTTAGGTCAGTGGAAACTGGGAATCCATGTCCTGGAACTGCTCCCAGGGGCAAACCACAGCACAGCACGGCAGAAAATTGGAAGATTTTCTTCACAAATGCTCTGCTGATCCAAAATTAAATGCTAACATAAGCCTACTCTGAACCTCTTTCCTCTATCCTCACTGTCTTGTGTTCACTCCCAAAGTAACAGAACTGCTCTTGTTGTATATATTTATTCATTAGCAGCAGTAAATTTCACTGGCTGAACTGAAAGCCTGATTGCATTCACACCAATCCACCTCCACACGCATGTTTGTCTTTTGAGCTTGTGTAGTTTAAAGGAATAATCCCTGCAATGGAAAAATAGGGAAAATCTAGAAGGACCAGAATCTTAAAGTCCTTGTTGCACTCTAGGTCTGTCTTTGAGAGTTAATCTTAGCAGGATTAGTTTCATTTAACACCTAGCCATGCTGCCAAACTAGGTAAGTATGTACATTAATTCCACTGAAGAAAATGTGGGAGCACACTCTACATGTGACTCACCCATCATGCATAATTGGAGTTATTAGGCTAATAAATGTTATTTTGAAATACATAAAATAACTGTAAAAACATTTTTAAAACCTTCAGCTGAGAACGGTTACCAAAAAATTTAAGAAATAGAAGGAGGGGGAAAGACTCTATTGTTCGTTTCAAGCTCCTGGGAAAAGAAAAAATCAATTCATTCACCTCAATCTGTTTTCAGTCTATTTGTTTCAGCACCTCAGGTCAGCAACCTCTCTCCCTTGAAGGCAAGCCCAGAAGATTCCTCAGGAGCTCTTCCAATAAAAAGCTGTCCCACATGATGGAGAAGGACTGTCAGCTCCCACACACGATGGTGCAATCACACGCTACTTTCTGTTTTCTTTATATGCAAAAACACTTGTGCTGCTGAGACCAGGCACAGGTGCCAGTACCTCAAGAAAAAGAAAAAACACATAACGCTTTGCCTCAAGCAGCCTAAACCTTTTATTATTATTATTATTGTTTTTTATTATTATTATTAAAGAATTCAATCCTAACTGCCGATTAAAAGGAATTGCAGAAACACTTTGGTAATTATTTAAGGAATACAATTACATTGCTCACTCTGACACTTAAGCTTTCTTTAAGAGGATCCAACAGGACCTTAGGAAGTGCTATAGGGACCATCAAGAATGGTACATTTAAAATTAATTTCAGCAGAATTCAGGGCCAGGAAACTGCAGGTTTATGTTGAGTGGCTTGAAAAAACAGAGAAACTTGCCAGGAGGGAAACCTTGAATTCACCTACCAACTCATGCACCTGACAAGAATAATAGAAATAATAATAAAAATAAAAGTGCAAAACCATAAAAGTTAGCACTATGTTGACAGGGCTTCAGGAAAATCTCAAACAGAGGGGCTCTATCACTGAGTCTTCCCACTGAGCAACATTTATAGTTATTACTTTCTTGCTGCTGGCAGCAAGCCTTTATAGATATTTTGAGAATACCTCCAATATAGGAAGTGGCCTGTTGTTTTTTCTTTCTTCCAGCTACATTATTGATATTTCAGGAGAGTAATTGAACTTCTCAGCACCAACTTGTTTTCTCCATGAACTACCATCCCCTGTAGATACACGTGTTTTCAGGGCATATGCTAAAGCAACTGTAAATCCTACGCCTAAATGGCACTTGTATTTTATCAGCCTTTGTAGGAGAAAAAATGGTATCCTAGCTGTAAAACATCTGACAGCGTTTAAACTGTACTATGTTTCGTCTCTTTCTCACATGTACACACACTCTTACACGCATTTCATTAAAAAAGATGTTCAAAAACCGCATTATCATCACCAAATCTTTGTTCTGCCCCACCCAGGTGGGCTGTTTTCCTCACTTCGCTATGAACATACCACAAGCAACATTAATACTCAAACAGCTATTCATAATAAATAAACTAAATAATGCAAAAATAAAAACCAGGGTGGAAAGCACAGTCCAGGGGATCACAAAGAGGCATAGGTCCACTCTCAGCCCACAGCAGCAAATCTCTCCTGCTGTTTCAGTCTCCAGTGGGTACAGGACAGGGTCGGTAGGCTCTCTGCTAGGACAAGGTTAGTAACTAATGCCCTTTCCCTGTCTTGGTTTCTGCAGGCACTCTGGCTGGCACCACAGCTTCTTCCAGCATGTACCCAGCACCACAGCTTCTTCCAGCATGTACCCAGACAGGACAAGTGGGCGACAAAAGTCCCATCAAGTAAGTACTGATACATTCACAGCCAGCTTCCTGCTCCAACCACTATATGTTTAAAGTGGAAAAGTCACATGAGTAATTTCCCTACCCTAGTTAGAGAACAGAAACTCTTCCCTTGGAAGCACACATGGAAAATTAAAAGGGTGTTTTCTGCTGGAAAGAAACGTTTGAAACTTTCCAATTAGGTCAATTTGTTACGTGCCATGGCTGAGGTACAGCAGGATACGGTATCATCACATGGTGCCTTAATTTCAATCCTCTATGGACCCAGAGGCCTCAGCCACAGACATGGTGACAGGGAACCCCTATCTTGTAGCAAATTAGTAGACTACAGGCAGCAAAAGAATGAGACACCTTACCAGGAATGCATGCCTTGGCTGGATTACCCCCACAAGGCACATTATGGTGGTACTGACACACAGAGTGTCTTCGGGCCCTATCTCTCCAGAGTCCTGGTAGAAGACAGACTGTCAACAAAAGAGAGCAGCCACTGAGCAGAGTGCTTGGCATCTGCCAGGCTATGGCAGACTCTGTAATCTCATGTTTACACACTCCACGTTATCTTTGAGCTTTCACCAAAAGCAGGTGTTACTAATGCATGCTTAAGATTGCTGCCTGCAAGTGGCATTTTTCGCTCACGTCATTCCTTTTAGGCTGTTGGGAAAGGGTTGTGGTTTCCTGAACCCAGTGATAATGGGTAACAGGGGAGAAGAGAAATTCTTAGAGCCCATGACTGTTTTCCTAAGCTTTAAAGCTAGAAACTACGGCAGAATAATGGAGGGGTTTATGTGTGCTGTGCACATGCAGAATATGAAAAGCCTGGTGCTGTCAAATGGGAGTGGTGAAGAGGGACTTCTACAGAATGGGATGGAAATGCAGTGTCACCTAGGGGTTGCAGGGCAAGGATGCTTCTGAGTAGCAAGTGTTTGAGCTGGCCTAAGCTAAAAAGATCTGAATGGTTTGTGACCTAGACGGGGATGGATTCAGTGAGCAGACTGTAGTGCTGAAAAATGGAGTTAGGTCCTGAAGGAGACTTCCTGCTTCCTCAGGATGTGGAGGAATGGCACCTGTGCACTTAGAGTGAAGGAGGATGTCAGAGCCAAGTGGGGAAGAGGAACCCTTGGGACAAAGTGTGCAAGAAAAAGAAGATCATGAAGAACATCTAATAGAAAGAAGACGGAGTTAAGAAAGCAAAAAAATACTAATTTGCTTCCATAAAGGGCACCTAATTTTCCAGCTGCAAGAAGGATTCATAAAAACTGAGAAAATTCATCTTTATTTTTCAACACCTCACTAGCACTTTCCTACCTCCTCCCCATGAACATGCCTTACCACAACCACAGCTCATTCCATTTAAAAATGCAATCCATCTTCAGTGAAGAGACCACAAAAGAGGTCCTCATGCAGTCCACCCAGATATTGTAGGTCTAGCCAGTGCCAAAGGAAAATTGTAGAATAGAACAATCTTACCTAGCAGGATCATTTTAAGGATTGATTGAGCAGTATTTTCACGTTAGTTTTAAAATAGGAATACAGCATTTGGTTGATATGTCCGAATCTATGCATTTAAGCTAGTGTCATAATTTTTACAAAACAGAAAGGTTGACAGTTTCCAATGGATATTCCTACATCAATTTTTAGATGTCTAATTAAAAGAAAAAAAGATACACACACAAAATACGATTGTTCAGAAATCTTTGCCAGAAAGCTAATACAAATGCTCTGTTTATTGCCTATGGCTCTTCTTAAAAGATTCCCCCTGTATTCGGTGCTGGTGAGGCCACACCTTGAGTACTGTGTTGGGTTTTGGGCCTCCCACTTCAAGAAGGACATCGAGGTGCTGGAGCAACTGTTGAAGGGTCTAGAGAACCTGTCTTACAAGGAGTGGCTGAGGGAACAGGGATTGTTTAGACTCAGGGGAAACCTTATCGCTCTCTACAACTACCTGAAAGGAGGTTATAGGGAGGTGGGAGTCGGTCTCTTCTCCCATGTTACAAATGACAGGACAAGAAGAAATGGCCTTAAGTTGCGCCATGGAAAGTTTAGGTTGGATTATCAGGAAATATTTTTTTTACACAGAGGGTCATTAAGCACTGGAACAGGCTGCCCAGGGATGTGGTGGAGTCTCCATCCCTGGAAGTGTTTAAAAGACGTGTAGATGTGGTGCTGAGGGACATGGTTTAGGGACCCTGGCAGTGCAGGGTGAATGGTTGGACTCGATGATCTTAAAGGTCTCTTCCAACCAGATGATTCTGTGATTCTGTGATTCTGTGATCCTGTGATGTTATGCTTGCTTTCCATTAAATTTTTGTGGGCTGATGCTAAGCACTTATGGAAAACAAATATTCAAAATTAAATGTTCCAAAAGCCTTTATAAATCTAATTTTCAGTCTACAAATGCAAATAAAGTGTTTGCACACCTGTCCAATCCTGAAGCGATCTGGTCAAGTTATTGGTCAGTAAGTCAAAAAAAACCAAATCTAATAGAAAGAGATTGCAGAAACATTTAATAACAAACATAAGAACATTCTGAACTACTCTTAGACTTACTGTGAGCAGATAATGAGGCTAAATGCCTTTAATAAATTATTCATTTTGAATTATACATTCACCTGCTGTAGAAATCTACTGTGATCAGTAATCTTTTTCCTTGAAGTAAATTAGCACCTTGCTAAGTGGGTTTCCTCTGCAGTGGAGGCCTGACCTTGCATGCACTGAGGATTGTGGCAGTCACAGAAAAGCTCAGTTAAGTGTTGTAATTTACTCAACCAGTCTCTTAAGCACCTGCCAGGAAACATAAATATAGAAAACACAAGTAGATTTTTCTTTCGGGGAAAAAAATAAACAAACATGTTCAAGGAGAAAATACAAACATAAGAAGTTAGGAGTACAAAGTCCCATTTCAGTCCTAGACACCAAGAGCAAAGGACATGAAGCCTCCCTAAATGCCCCTAAATCTTGAGGACTGCAATCAGACTAGAGAGTGACAAGAGCACTGGGGTAGCCTTGTACCCTGCACCACTTTCTTGGACACACTTCCCATCTTCAGGAGGGATACTGGATACACATGTTTGGTACTGCTAGTTACGGGAGGAAGCTTCACCAAGAGGTGATTCAAGCATGCTCTAAAGTAAATATGTTATCACTCCTTTCTTCCATACAAGCAGTGAGAAAACCAGAGACAAGACTTTCTTTCTTTTTTTTGCTTTTGAAAGATCTGATCTAGATAAACATCCCCCAAACCTAGGTTGGCCCCTGCTCCTCCTTCGCACGAGGCTGGTATTTGGGTGGCACTAGGATTATTAATTCTTTTCAGCTCAAGTGCATTCAGGCCAGAACATACAAGATACCAGAGCAGCAGACAAAATCCACAATCAGCTGAGAGAAACATATAACAGCCAAAATATCATCTGCTGCCTGCATGGTATGTCAAAACAAGCCCTGCATATTCATGTACCTCACCTGCTTTCGCACACTGTAACAGCCACCAGCAGCAGAACTGAACCAATCGTAGGAACTCAGAAATCATAAATTGTGAGCAAAACACAAAAATACCAAGTAGAAATTCTCGGTCAAGGCCACCTGCAAACTTCCATAACGTAAACCCTAGCATCATTTGAGTTATCAATCACCGCTCTCTTGTATAGTCCAAAACAAGAAGATTGTTTGTAACTTGATTGTAGCAGTCGAAAGTCATATTTCCTTTGGCTGGCAGAATGGACACCATACTTGTTAAGGAAATAAGTACTTAAACCATATTGTGATGGCAGTTTTGGGGATCAACGTGCCTCAGGATCTGAAGCAGAACTGACAAGCTTCCCTGTTTCTCTCTAGTGTCTTCCAATTAAATTTTAAAGGAAATCACTTTCCCTTTGAGATGATCTGAAAGTTATTAAGGCCCATTCTGAGCACGCTTCTATATTAAAAGAAATAAAGCTTTGCTGTTTCTTTAGGTTAAACAAAGTGTAAAGGAGAGCAGAGTCAACTCCTTGGCTTTGTGAGTGTCAGACAATTCACACTTGAGAGACAGGAAATTAATGATTAATTAGTCCGTCCATTCTTTACACAGGAAACCAGGTATCTACGTCACTGTAGTGCACAGCGTAATGAAACAGCTCCTGCTCTAACTCAATGCTAGAGTAGAGGCCCAAGGACCACCTGGGGACTCATTGCCTTCATTCCTCTCCAAGGACTCTTAAACTAAGCTGCCGTACCAGTACGTGTGAGAGTGGCCAATACATACGCCATCAAAATATGACAGCTGCTACTCCATGTTGGCATCGTCTGAGACTGGGAAAAGAGAAAAAGCTGAAGGAAAGCCCTTACACATGTATTTATGCTTCACCTACCACACATGCAAAGAAAGTGCTGCTATTTTACTGTGTTGCTATAATCTTCCAAGGCTTCTGGAGAATGTCATTGCCCATTTTCACACTCTGGCTTATTGGGATAGCTGAGAACTATAATTCTTGTTCGAGAGATAATTGCAACTGCCTCCAAACAGTGTTTTTTAAAGGCTAAGTGTCAGCCTGAGAATTTTCAGATGCTGATTTAGGGGGAAATCTCTTCTGGGAAATTGGTTTTATTCTTCTCTACGAAAGAAGGGAGCCCTGTGCTGGGATAATGATTCTAAATACTTTTCTAAAAACCTCTCACTCTTTCCCACCCAACCTTTCTTCTTTTGAATCTTTGTATAATTATATAGCATTCAGTCTGGAAAACCTCTGAATGTGAAACAGAACCTTTCGGGTACAGTGTAATTTAGCTACTTTCAACTGCTGTTACTTGGATTTTTTTTCTTAAATTTCACCTTCAGGCAAACAGGGCATGTTGGTTGGCTTTCCCTTTGGGTGAAGGTCTGCCACATGTAGTCACAGACATAAACGATAGTTTTCATGGGATGCTTTAAGGTGGATTACTTAAAAGTTGTCTAGAACAAGCATTTTTAAATTAATTTTAAAAAAGAATTCCCACTACATATTGATGCCAGTTCCAGACCTTTCCCATCAGCAGTTGCAGGCCCTGGATGTAAGCCGCTGTTTATTTTTACTGATAGTTCTTGGGAGTCCTTAAGGCACTAAACTCATACTGGTTCCTGCCAGTATGCTTCATCCTGCACTCAGAGTAAGTAGCAGTATTTAAATTTCTGACTGTTTAGAAGAAACCTGACTAGAATAAGCTGTATTCTACAAGGTTTCCTTATTTTCATGAGTAAATATTTAGTTGTGCATATTACTTCTTAAGTGAGCAAAATCTAGGAATTAACAACACAGAGAAGTTGTCATTTTGAAGAAAGTATTTCCTCCTCTTAGTACTTGTTGGTCACAGGATTTTGACACTTAAGTTAGTCACTGAAAATGGCTTTTCTTGGCAAAAGAGTAGTTTGAATATGTATTCCACATGTGGAGAAACAAAACAGATAATTTTTCTAAGCGTTTTTTGTTGAACTGGCTGCCCCTTGAAAGCTGATCAGAGCATAGAAAGTCACAACAAATATCAGAGAAGAAGGATTTCTAAGCCAAATACATGTGATGGAAAAGTAATGCCTGTAGCAGATTTACTACTTCCACATAGGATTTGTGTGTCATGAAAGAGAGTGTATTTATTTCTACTTTTCTGCAAGCAAACTCACCATAATGAGCATCCTCACTACTTTTATGAGGCAAGTCCTCCACCATTTTCACAATATAAAAAAAATCAAAGCACAATATCATTTGGTTACATGTTTTAACAGCGCTGACAAGTAATAGAACCTTTTCTAAAACTGTTTCTGACCAATACCCCTGTCACTATCTTGTTCAACTGTTGCACATCCGCCCATTTCATTAAAATGACCTGAGACTTTTAGATCTTCCACTAATCTCCTTCATTCACTTGAAACACTTTGGGTTTTGCCATTTTGAGCACCACTCCAAATACACCTCTAGGCTCTCTCTTTCGCTAAACCCAAACTTTAACCCAAATCCCGCTTTCCAGCTCAGGCTGTTTGTGGCATGCATCCTGCGAGGGTCTAGCTGACATTCAACAATTTACCCACTTAGTATTGAATTTGTGCCTGCTAATTTGACAATAAATATTCATCATCTCTCAGTTTTGGCTTCCCTTCCAGGGGGTCATGTTTATTCAACTTTTGAGTGGAGAAAAATGTTCACCACTATATTGTTAATGATGAACAAAGCTCTGGCTTCACATGAGCAATAAATAAAGCTCAGTCTTGACCATCTGTGAAATCCTGTTATTGGGCATCATGTCAAGCAAGGATCCTTTAGACTAGCTATTTTTGGAGACTCCTGTTGTGGCTGCAACTCTTAAAGCATTATAAAATACACAGCAACACACTAACCACAGGTCAGAACCTCTAGTGCAGGTACATCAATTTATACTTGCATAACTTGCTCTAATTTTTCGAAGGAGAAGTTACAGAGAAACTTCAGAAACTCAAAGGCCATTTAATAATTAAGATGTGGCACAGATCTCTGAAGGGGAATAAGAAATAATGAAGTGAGACTATGAAAGGCATTATTTAGCTTTGAAAAGCTGTCATTGTTTCTAAGATTAGAAAGTGACTTCTGGTACCTATATTGCAGAAGAAGGATCAAGGGAGAAACAAAATACACGTTAGTCAACTTAATGTAGGTAATAATCAGCTTCTTTGAAAAGATATGAACTTCCAGTTTTGAGGGGGAGAGGACGTGTCTTGGCCATGGCAAACTTGCAAAGGAACATTGCAAAAGCAGTGTGTTAGGAAAATTACTGAAACTGACATCACTTGACTCTGAAATTTCAGGCCTTTTTTCTTACTAATTTTCACAGCAAAATCATTGCAATTTCATAGGCTGGTATTTTGCAGGAATTGTATATAATACTGCACAGACCTTCAAGGATGAGTGTTTGCTAAATTTAAAAACAAACAAACAAAAAACCAAAACCAACCACGTTTACTGGTATCTTGGCTAGAGTAATGGGGAATGAAATCTTCCAGACAGGACACGCAACCATGGTGGTGACAAAGCCTCCATCGCAAAGGTCCCTGCTGTAGCACCTTCAGCTGGATTGGAAGAGACTCCCCAAAGCACTTCATTCCTACTGATACTTCCTAACTACACATAGACCATCTCTTCAGTATTTTAACTATGCACAAATACTGTCCTACATAACAATTTTTGAAAAAAAAATCTCCATTTACTACTTACAAATATCTTATCTATGTAGGATTTGATTTCTTCTGCAGTGGGAATCCCCTAGATAAGTCTTTGGAACAACCCACCCAGGATGTTAATCAACACAAGTAGGCATAGAAATTGGACTACCACAGCAGGAGCTGCCTCAGGGAATTTCAAAAAGTGCCCAAAATTCTCCCCAGTCAGGCTCACATAACAGTCAAAATCCCAGTTGCGAAGTTTTGCTGGTTTCAAGCTGGCCCACTGCCTCAAGCGAGTCCATATCTCATCCATGCAGAAACTAGCTGGGATGTTCCTGGACCATGAAAGGAATCAATGAATTAAGTGCACTGGATGTGCATACAGGCACAGCCCTGACACGCAGCTGCACCATGATTGTAACTAAAGAGCAAACTTGATTTTCATATTTATGATTCACCTGTAATTTTAAGTCCCATAGGCCTTGCCACAATAAATGTTCTGTTATTATCACCAGCCTTTTCCACAGCTCTCCAACTGAGATTTTCTCTCAATAACCTAAAGGTGAAAGAACCCGCTCAAATTCAAGTGATCTGCTGAATGTACCTGTCTTCATTTGTTAGTTTCCTATTTTCTGGTATTGGCTAAGTTGTCCAGTGTCCCAGATTGCTTTTCTCCTTTTTTATTTTTTTATTATTACACAATACAGCTATTTTACCTCTTCATAGGCTGTTTTATGTGGCATTATATGGCTTACCACTCTTAATTTGCCTTCTTTGTATCTCTGCAAAGGGGAAGAATAGAATAGAAAGAGTTTGGAAATCATGATCTGAAAGTTACAGTAAAAAATTTTGGTTTCTTTTCTGAATGAGATTACGAAATCACTGCAGCTGTTAGGAGCAAATTAAATTAAAGCATTGACATCTGATTCTAGCTCTAAGGTGGGGTAGATTAACTGAGCTCTTCAAACCTCCTTCAGTCCTGCATTTTTTTTATTTGACAATCTAGTTTAATTTAATTTATCATCAAAATCTTTATTGTAGCAATAACAGAAAACAGAGCAACCACAACCACTTTTAGGAAACCCCTTTCTGAGAGACACACATGACTTTTTATTATGACACTGACTGATAAACTTTTTCGATAAATTGGAGTGTCTAACTCTCAAAATTAAAGCTCACTGCACACCAGTGTGATGTCAGCTCCCAACTCATTTCAGAGAAATTCCAAAAAGACATAACAGGATGGCTTTTAAGATGAAATAATGGTCATAAGAATTCATGCTTTTAAATCCTTTGAATGCTTTTGAAAATCCTGGCCTTAATTTTCATTCCTGCAGTGTCGCAGTGACATCCAGTGGTCAGTAAGATTACTCCTAAATTGGGCTCTGACCCTACCAAAATCCAAGAGCATCCTTACCTGCGTGCACTATAAGCTGATGCATGTCTTCAAGCCTGTAAGTTTTCAAGGAACTGGTGTTTGATTAAACATTGACTCAGGATTTGAAATAGTCAGAAGGATTGTCAGAGGGCAAAAGGAAGATTCCCCATACTTTCGTATTATGGATCACCCTCGTTCCCTAAGTCCCTCTTTCCAGGATTCCTGTTTGGGCTGCAAATTATTTGAGGCCGCTGCAAATTTACATGCTCCCTAAATGCTAACAAGAAGAGCAATTCATCTAATGTTTGTACTGTAGTAGGAGCCTGGAGGTCTACCCAAGGAGATCTAGACCAAGATAAGGACTCAGGTCCTTAGGTTCTGCACCTAATATGTGTAAAATACTGTGTAGACCAAGCAAGCATTATCAGGTCAACTACAAGACTATTAGTCTAGGAGTCATCGTAATAGTCTCACACAAACAGTTTCATCCTTATCAGAAAAGAACTGTGAGGCTAAGGGCAGAAGCTGGTGAAGTAACTTTGCCCAGAAAAAGGGTGACAAAACCTCTAAGGAAAGGCTGTGGTGCAGCAGCAGAGTAATCAGTAACCAATCACCCAGAAGAACACGCAAAGAGGAGATCAAAAGACTTTGGCACTGGTAGCCAAAATATCTTGAAAATGCCAAGGGTCAGTCTGACTGTCAAACTGGAAATCGAGAAGCTGATAGTTAGGGAGAAGGTCCCCAGAATCCGGGGAGATGGTAAGAAGAGGCAGCTGGAGAGTCAGGAGCACCAAGCAGAGGAAAAGGTCTAAGGAGAAAACTTGAGTAAAAAGTAGCAGATTGCACCAGGGGAGGGAAAAAGAGCACCAGACTGGGGTAGTGCTGCTAGAGAGGAGAAGGAAGGATCAGAAGGAGTGGGTGGGAGACAATAAGAGAGACGAATAAGAAAAAGCCCAAACCCACACAGGCAGACAATTCCCCAAAGGCATTCTCTTAAAAGCATCACGTATAGGGGCGGAGAAGGCCTCAGTTTACACCGCAATCTGAGTCTTCAGCAATGTATCTTCAGAACTAGTAAATGGGGAAAAGTAACCTGTAGACGGGAAGGGGCTCCAAATATCAAAGATATGATAAAACGGATAAACCCCCATAGTGCCTTGTCAGTGATCACAACAAAGATGCGCTAAGGAACAAGTGAAGGGGGCGTTTGAACTCCAGCTGGCAAAGTTATGCTGCTCATGTTAAGCCCTCCTCCTTCTCCCAGGCGGACAGCAGAAGCCAGAGGTACTCCATAGCACGAAAAGGAGAAGAAGCTGTCAGCATGATATGAGAAAGATTGAAGTTACCAGACATGCTGACACTACTGGAGATACGCTTCATTTTCAACATAATCATAATAGCACAACCTTTCCTACATTCCATGCCTATGCTACTGTGGGAATATATGCCTTTATTTTCTTAATTATTTATTCTGAAATCTTTTTTATTGACAAAGCTGGGATGAATGATTTGGTTTAGAAGAAGATGCTCCACCATTACACATAAGGGGCAGGAGAAGAGACGAGCAAAAGCTTAGGGAAAATAAGGAGACTTAATAACAGGGATGGGGAAAGTGAAGTGGGGTAGAGGGAGGGACGAGTTGGCACTATGATCTCTGCTGTTGAAAAGCACAGTTGTGGTGGTAGATGTGGGGTTTGGACATGCAGGAGAGAAATGAAAACAGAAGGTTGGGAAGGGACTTCAACATCCTGAAAATGTGAAGGTAGGGAAAGGGAGAGAAAAGGGAGGGAAGGAGGATAACCAATGCAAAAGCAGGAAGTGCAAAGAAGAAACAGTACAGAGGAAACATTGGGAGGGGGGAAAAAAAAGAACTTATTCTAGAAAGTATAAATTACTTCAGCACATAAATAGAGTAAGAAACATGGAACCACAGCACAGAAAATACCTAGGTTTACATGGATCTTATAGAGTATATGATGTTAGAAATTCCAAGGTTGATTAAGGAATCCTAGTTAGAATCACAGAATGGTTGAGGCTGGGAGGGTCCTCTGGAGGTCATTTGGTTCAACCCCTTGCTGAAGAAGGTCCAGCTAGAGCGCATTGCACTGGACCATGTCCAGACAGCTTTTAAATGTCTCCAAGGAGGGAAATTCCACAACCTTCCTGGGCAACTTGTGCCAGTACTCTGTCTCCCTCACAGTAAAAAAAAAAAAAAAAAAGTATTTCCTGATGATTAGACGGAACCTCCTGTGTTTCAGTCTGTGCCCATTGCCTCTGGTCCTGTTACTGGGCACCAATGAAAAGAGCCTGGCTCCATCCTCTTTGTACCCTCCCTTCAGGTATTTATATACATTGATGAGATCCTCCCTGAACTTTCTCTTCTCTAGGCTGAATGAACAGCCCTAGCTCTCTCAAGCTTTCCTCGTAAGAGAGATGCTCCAGTTCCTTAATCATCATCATGGCACTGCTTTAGACTCCCTCCAGTATGTCCATGTCTTTCTTGTACTGGGGATCCCAGAACTGAACACAGGTGTGGCCTCACCAGTGCCAATAAGAGGGGAAGGATCACCTCCCTCGACCTGTTGGCAAGACTCTGCCTAACATAGCCAAGGATACCATTCACCTTCCTTGCAGCAAGGGCACATTAGTGACTGATGTTCAAACTGGTGTCCACCAGGACCCCTCAGGTTCTTTTCTGCAAAGCTGCTTTCCAGCTGAGCAGCCCCCAATATATTCTGGTGCCTGGAGTTGCTCTTCCCCAGTTGCAGGACTTTACACTTCTCCTTGTCGAACTTCATGAGATTCATGTGAGCCCATTTCTCCAGCCTGACAAGGTCCCTCTGGATGGCAGCACCTACCAGCCACTTCCCCCAGTTTTGTGTCAGCTTCAAACTTGCTGAGGGCACGCTTTGCCCCATCATCCAGATCATCAACAAATATGTTAAACAGGACTGCACCCAGTATTGACCCCCTGGGGTAAACCGTTGGTTACTGGCCTCCGACCTCATGCCACTGATCATCACTCTCTGGGCCCATCCATTAAGCCAGTTTATAATCCACCTCACTGTCTTCTCATCCAGCCCATAATTCATCAGCTTGTCTACGAGGATCTTATGGGAGGCAGGGATGAAAGCCCTACTGAAATCAAGGTAAACAATATCCACTGCTTTCCCCTCATCTACCCAACCAGACATTTCATCACAGAAATTTACCAAGTTAGTCAAGCATTATGGTATTCCCCACAGTGTTATAGACTTGCTCTGTGCCTAGTTTACCCACCAATAATATGAGCATATCAATAATCATGCTGCTCACAAGGGTCCTGTGTTAATTAACATTTGAAGATGTGCCTTGAGACCTTCAAAGTAAATGATGCTACTCTAGGTGTGTAAGAAAAAATTGATTCTTTTTTCAAATGCTCTTTCTATCACTTGGCTTTATAGATCTTAAAAGTATTGAATCCCTAGCTATAAAGCAAGACACATACATAAAATAAAATGAGGATGTAAAACACACTTAATTCTCAGACTTCTTTTAGATAAATACAATTTTACTACATAAAACATGAAATTCAAGGTTTTATCATCACTTCTTTCATTTTAGAATGTGATATTATCTGTCCTTTCTCAAATTAATCTTTACTTTCTATAAGAACACTCAAAGGTGTCAAGCCTCAAGTATAATTATCAAGCATGTTTCAACTCAAAGCAGAACAATACTAATTACTCAGCAAAGAGGTAGTCCTAGCACATTTCAAGATTGGGCCATGATTCCCAGGTTGCTTGATGTTGCAATATCCCTGAGGAATAATTATTTTGCACTGTAATCACAACAAGCTTTGCAAGAGATTAATAACAAAATCAACATGCCTGTCCCTTCTCTTCCTTCACAGGCATTTCTTGCTCTAGGACAGTCATACTGGAATACCAGGGAGAAGTAAAGATTACAGAGGAGAAAGGCTGGGTAGTGGGTCATGTACTGGTTTGCTTTATAGATTCCTACAGATTTCATCAAGAGATCTTCTCATCCCTTTCCAAGGCTGCACAAGAGATTAATGTCAGAGCCAGGATGAAATTGCAGAAAGCCCTGGTGATGAAGATCCTACACTGAACTAATAGATGAAAATTTGTTTTGGGAAGTGCAGTCAGTTTGGGTAATATAATGAGCTCTTACTGCAGTTCCTAGAAGGAATATTTCTGTGATTTAAAAATTTAGTTTTATTGTCAGCTCCTGTACTTAAAAGAACTATTGCTCTTTCCTTCATTCAGTAAGTTCACATTACAAACTTCTTCTTGCTGCCAGTTTCACTCACTGTCATGAAGACATGTTATGGTCATTATGGGGGGAACTGTGTGTGCTATAGAAGAGGTTCCCCTTTAGCACCGGCTCCTCTGCTGTGCCTTGATAAAGCATTTCCTTGGGAAATCACTAACGTGTGTTGCTCTGGATCCCAATGAAAGGGATTTACATCTGCTGGGCTGAAGAAACACGGAGATTAAAATATAATGTTTTTTTTAAAAAAAACCAGACACATTAGGTATCTGCAACAGCATATTTGTTTGATGAAACACATGAATAATTGTCATTGGTTTATACACCGCATTGCAGCTTGTAAAATTGCAAAGACGAAGGAGTATTTTCTTAAAAAAGGAAGGGGAGCATTGATTGTGTACAGAGAGTGGTCCAACAGAGGTAATAGTCAAGCTAAATGACTTGCTGCCATCTATTGACCGTGTACCTTACAGTGTCCAAGATTTTCAAAAAGATGATGAAAAAGCAGTAAAACCTTGTAGCACAATCAGGACAAGGAAACCTACTTTTGTGTGACCAAGTCAAAATAATTTGTATATGCTCTATTCCTGCCTTAGCACATTCCTGAATTTTCACTAGAAGCCAGCACTAGCTGTTTGCACATTGCCTTTCTCAGTGTTTTAGATTTAAAACAGCAGCCTCTCCTCCACATCAGAGTACATAAGAGGTGAAGTAGTCTACTTTCAAGGACATCACACTGATGCCAGCTGAGCTTGACAAACAATTTTGTATAGGTTTGTTGCTCATGCCAAATTCTGTCCCGTTCTCTAAAACAAAATGAAGTAAACTGGCATCATAGCTTTCTACCCAGAATTATTGCTATGTCTCCAAATGAACTCTTTTTTTTTTCATATGTTTATTTGCCAAGGCTTTAAAATAATAAATCACTTCTTTATGACAAAATTGTCTCCTTGGAATAACAGGCTTAGGAATGATTTCTGATAGAGCAATAGCTCCTCTACACGATAGCAACAACTTGCAGCAAGAAACAGAAGCCCATTAATTCTGGAGGTTTCCATTAGACAGACAGGCACTGCTGTAAGAAATTAATTCATTTTTTTGCATCATTGAGGTACTCCATTGTTTAAATGGAGTTTGTTTCCTTTACTATACCAAAACTAACAAATTAAAAGATAACCACTTCCTTTAAGATTTGAGCGAACAGATATCTCAGGATACAATTATGGACCAGCCAAGCTGTTTTATAAAGAGCAAGTTAAGGCCACCAGCAAGTTAAGCTATTAATTTGATTCCAATAAACATTTCTTCAAACAACTGTCAGCTCCAGCTCACCAGCCCTTCTGAGTCATCTCACCTCAGATCTGCGTCTAGAGATGAACAGTGGCACAATAGACCAAGCAGCCAAAATCTAAGTAGTTACAACAGTTTTCATCACACTGTTATGTCAGAGATACAGCTTCCTGGAGCATGTCGTGTTCTCAGTGACACTCATCCTCATTCAAAGTAATACCAAGGCCTTTATCAAAACACAAACACCTGTTTAAAAGCAGAATTTGTTCATTTAAGTAAGGCCTCTGAATTTGTGCACTGCTGCAGTCGGTAGAGGCAAAAAGCATGAAAAGCAATACAAAGGAGCAGAAAATCAGGCTCAGAGCTCACCAATCCAGGCAACTATTTCACCAACTGTAGTGACACAAAGAGGCAAATACACTGAATTTTCTACAGGGGAAAGACTCCAGTGGAAAATAATAGTGGTATATAGTACAAAGGATAATTCCACTCCTGAAAATCAAGTATTTCCATTTTCCAGAATGGATGCATATTGAAAAGAAAAATTGAGGCTTTATTACTACAAGTCCTTACAGTTTAGCAGCTGTTGTTATCCCTTGCCCTTCATGTATGAACACTTGTATGAAGCAGTATGAATGTGTGATACACAGGGGACTTCAATCCTTGACATTAGGTGTCACGGAGCCTAGGCACTAAGTCCATAAATCACTCTCCCTTCTGCATTTACTATGCAGTTAAGAAAGCAGAAATCCTCTTTCTCTCCTCACACTTTTAAGCTTATGCAGAATCTTTAGGGCACCTGGAGCAATTGAAATTATTTCTGTTGGCACAATTGTCTTGTTTTCCATTCCTCATCCTCTTCCATAAACTGACTGCTCCATACCTTAGTGCCTCACAACATCTTTGAGTAGAACTGACCTTTTCCACTAGTCAGCTGCAAAAGTTGCCTTCCCTGGCAAAAGAAAATGGAAATCTCCTCCTTTGTAGATGGAAGATAAAGTCCAAATTTCCAAGTTTTATAGCATTCTAACAATTCCCCTGATTTTAGCAGACAATGAAATAAGGAACTGAGCCTCCAGAGGTGGAGAGATGCTGTGGTAGCTAAATATGAGTCAGTTTAAAAGCCTCCAAGGGTCCCAGCAAACAGCAACTTTAAAAAACAGCCATGTGCCACTAAAACAAACTTGGCAGCACATACTCATTGCTTCCTAAAGCCAAGATTATGGGTCTCTTCTTGAAAGGCACACTTGGAAAAGAAAGACTCTATCTCAGCTGTCTGCCAACCCTAGAAGGCACATACTTTTTCTCTTGGCCACCTGAGTAGCCTCAAAGCAGCAAACTGGGCAGAGAAATCTCTTTGGTCCTGTAAATTTCTCTGGAGGCAAAAGGATGCCCAGCCAATAAGCTGGACTAGATTTGATCAGCCCATATATATGAGGTACCTGTCAAATATAGAAACACAGTTAATAAAATTATCTGCTTTGGTACATCAGCAGCTTCACCTAGAGAGTCAGAAATCTCTCAGTGATTGAGGTGATTTTTTTTTTTACACCAGGAAGGCACAATGCACCCCAGTGTATTCAGAAGCATCGTATTGGCTCAGCTAGCACGATAACACAATCATTGTATGACTGGTGAAAAGTGCTATTTCCTTTCATTTGCTCTCTTCAGAAGTCATAGCTGCTAGAGTTTCACTTCCATAACAGAAAGTGAATCCTGAATTGCCATAGCACCTGAGAGCAGTAGGAAGTACCCCTTTATGTGTTACCTTTCCCACGTAACAAGCCTGTGCTGTATAACTGAACAAAAGGACACAATATACAATTTACAGCAAACCAGCTCAGTTCCTGCTTGAAAAAAAAGCTTAGTTCCTTAAGTGACTGGGTTGAAAAACATCCACACTCACACCTGAACGTCCTATACATTTGCTTTCCTTAGATAATGTTGAGGAGCACAACTGTCAAAATGGTTATAATTCAAAGTGAGCATTCAGAATGTAATGTTCTGTATCAGTACCATTGGTGAGGCTAAACTTTAGGTGATAATTATAATGCTGATCATCTGAGATGAAACTGTATCATAAAAACTACTCAGAAAAGCAAACTGTGTAAAAACAAAATCCCTTATAAAACTGTCATAAAGAAAACACAGATATAAATATGAAATCTTTACTTAGAACCAAGAAATATAGCTTCTAAAATTTTTTTTAGAAAAATAGCTCAGAAACTAATTGCTATTTAGGATAACATTTTTAAATAGAATTAATTTAATGAAACTCTGAAATTCTGCATCACAGAAAAAAAAGGGGGGTGGAGGAGAGAAGGAATGAACATATTCCCCTTCTGAAATTTTTTTCAATGAGAGGTGAAAATTTGATTCATAGTATTCAGTATTTGACAGTCCTTCACCCCCAAAATGTAAAATACTGGCTATGTCAGAAAATTATTCCGGAGACTTTAGTTCCCATGTCTTATATGCTATTCAATTTCTCTTATCGTGGACTATCAGGGGATAGAAGATGCCACCCCTCATTTTAAAATGTAGTCACGACATACCCAGCAAACACAGCCGGACATAGTAAGTGAGCACTAGAAAAGTTCATGGGCCCCAGGCTAGATGCCACTAGACTGGATGAGACTTCAAAGCACAGCTAAACCTGGAGAATTTGGTGGCTCACATAGTAGAGGTCCTACTTGATAGGAACAATGGCCAAAGAATCTGACCCTTAATGAATATTGTTATTATCCAGCAGTTAATTTATCTATTAAACCTCATTTTACCAGACACAGAGCTGGCTGAATACTGCAGAGTAAAGATTGCCTAATAAATTAGATGAACCACAGCTATATTTACTCAGTAATATATTTGAAGAACGATATTTATCCAAGTGCAACAGACACCCACAAGTTATCTCCAAAGGATAATGTTTTTTAAAGTAGGTAAGTGAATTAAAAACATTTACTTCTCAAAATTTTGAAAATGCTTAAAGAAATCAAGGGACAGCTTCGATGTCCATGTGTTCTGTTGACCACAGTGGTATGGATATGATGCTGCTGTGATTTGGTGATAACAAAAAGGATTACTGAACAACACTGGATTTGCAGATACTGGTTAGAAGGGGCTAAATGTAGGCTCTTGAACAAAATGGGCTTCATGACCAGTTCCAGTGCAACTCCCATGTCAGAGTCCTGCCACAAGGCTGTGCTGGTTACAAGGTTCCTGGCAGTTACAAGCCAACGCACCGTGTGTGGGAAGAAGGGGTGCAGAGAGGGATGTGTCCACATCTTCCATCTCTTAGTGACTCCGGCAGACCCCCCTACTTCCAGTTCAACTGAAAATATGCCTTGTGAAGCTCTTGCCCAAATGAAGATTTCACAGACACAAGGAGTGCAACCTTGAGTATCAATCCCATGTATGAAAAAGACCACCATATTAACAATGGAAGCCAAATACAGGCAGGAAGAGCATAATGCCCTCTATACAAAATCCAAATCTAGGTATACAAATATCTACCAGTTAAGGAGCAAACTGATTTTCTGGAAGCTGGGCTGCATGACTCTCTCTGAACTACCAGGTGTGCTTCCTCAAGGTACACGTTGTCTTGTCAGTCATCACCGGTGTTAATCCATAGTAAATCTTTGCTCCCTGGTCCATGGGAACTGAAGAGCTGATCCTCTAATCTCATTCTGATTTCTCTCTGCTGTCAATGCAGCTGAAGGAGGGGCTGCCAGATATGTTTGCTCCAAACACAGCCGTGGAAAGGCTTTTACATGTGAGATGTGCTTTACTGATACTGTTGGAATGACGTTTGGCTCCAGAAAGCTGTGTCCACTTACAAGCTTCATTGCACCAAGCCAAGCTTGTGCTCCAGTTCTTGCCAAGAGGTCAAATGAGCTGCCAGCCAGGCAATGGGTGAAGGGGGCATAATCCAGGCAAGAGGAGTCATTAACCATTGGAATCCTCTGTTTACCTCCTACTTGGTAAACAGCATAAATACAGTTGTAACAAAAGCCTTTTATTGAGCAACAGTAACTTCTTGAAGCGGAGCCTCAAGGTGTTTGTAGTTTTATTCCAGTGAGAAGCATTTCTTTGGATTTATCTCATCATAAATACCTAATCTAAAGCAGAGAAATGTAGAAGTCCTCTTCTCAACTTGACCAGCAGGTGATTCTTTCTAAAGAAACAGTTCACCCTGCTGGTTAATCGTTTTGAAAGCTTTGAAGTGGTTTAATGTGGCATTGAGTTTGACTTTATTATTTCTGATGGAAGACCTTATTTATTCCAGAGCTAATGGGTGAGAATTAACTCACATTTCTCCATCTCCACCGGCAAAAAATAACTTATAGTTGGTTTATTTAAGAAATACTTTGAAAACAAAAAAATCGAATGAAGCACTGAAGTATAAATCATGAACAGGATTTATGGCACAGAATAGTGATGCTCTTGCAAAAGAAAAATAAAAAAGAAACCACCTGCCTCCAGTAGCTAATATAGTGTAAGTGCTATTCAAAGAGCAGTTACTGCCTTTCTACTGGTGCTAGAGCACCTCCATGCACAGTCTGAACCTATATTCTGCTGCAAGTGCCGCGGTGATTAAAACCCCATTGTCCATAGAGCTGAACAGCAGGAGATGCTGGTTCTGAGCATGTAGACAGGTTATCTGTTTGACAACAGCTTACAATGCGTAGCAGACACAAATTATTACTCCTTTGGTACTTACTGTCATAAGAGTTACAGTAAACGCAAATTATTTGGTAACCCTGCACATATGATTATAGCACCATGTTAGAAGCATTCTCATTACAACAGAAGTGCTTTCTTTATCCTAATACCTTATTTGCAGTTACTTGTGACACTTTGTTGGGAGGGGTGAATCACTCAGTGTATTGAAAGTTACAATTCTTCACAGATTGACGGCAAGCTCTTTTTTACAGGTAACACAGCGATACTTGAGATACGTGAACATATGAAAACATTTTTTTCAGTATTTTAGGAATACTTTGTTTTTTATCTTGGCACTTGATTGGACAAAAACAGGCTAAAAGTACCAGGTCTGATTCATGGATCAGTCACAATGTGATTTTAACTGTGTTCCAAAATGGCAACTAAGGACTGATTTGGCTTACAGGGATCATGAGATGAAGAAACCAGGGGAAAAAAAAAAACCAACAAAAAAACCCCAGGCTGCTCTAGTTTATACTTGTGACAGGCTCCAGGCAGACCTAGGTTAGAGGCAAGACTAAGAGGAAAACAAATGACATCTGTATCCAATGTGTTGGGAACATCAACATCAGCGCTGCCACACCTGGAAAAGGAACTCTCAGAACTGGCCAGAAACTCAATACCATTTGTGACTGGCTTCTCTGTTACATGTCAGGCACTGTGTTTACCTGCCATGACATCATTTATCTTTGAAATGACATTTACATTTAAATATCTACACAAACAATACACATACTTAACTCCCATTAATCTTTGCAGCGCATCATGTCATCAGGGGCATAAAATAGAGCAGGTAGATGGGACAGTAGCAAAGATGAAACACAGCTTATTGCCTGCCCTTAAAAGATTCCTGGATTTGACAGCAGCAGATCAGTCAAAAATTAGCACATGACCATTAGTTCAGGATTATTGCTGAAAGTTACCTTTAGGTAACTGTTAAAAGAAGCTTGAAAAGCATCCACAGCTTTGATCAAAAGGACGAGATTTATTTACCATTATGGATAACAGACTATACACAGCATCTCCGTACACAGAGCACACTTACAAGTTCTGGGTCAGTATGGAAGCAATCTGAGGCACAAGGCTCAAAAAGCATGGATAAAAATCATTCTTTGTAGTCCCAGAAAAGGCGCATGTGCACACGTGTGTGTCTATGTTTGTGTGAACACAAATGTTTATCGGGGCATGAAGAAACACATTCTCTAATTTATGTTTCCAAGCTAATTCACTCCTAGTTTTTGGGATAATACTTTATGCTAACTGTAACCTGGCCGAAGAACATTAACCTCTCCCAGGTGGCTTTTCACCCTAGAGACGGCTCGTTGTGTTTTAGCATTCATGTAACATTATTTTCCTACAAAATCTCCCAGCAATTCTAATTGTTCTTTCTTTACTCCCTTACTTGCCATGAAATGATAAAAACCTTTCTTATGCAAAATGTCATACATATAAAATTGAGCTCAGAAAAATAAGAAAGGAGAGAAATTATGATAATTCAAATATTCTTCAGTAATCCAATTAATAATTCTGTTCTGTTACATCAGTGTATCTGACTCTCCAGCATGGCCTTGGTTACTAGTGAAGAAGGCTGGAGGACACTTCGGGAGCAGGCTGGATGCAGAGAGTAAGAAGAGCCACTGCAATCAAAGGGAGCCACAGCACGTTAACACTTCAGGTGGTTGTTACCCACAGAGCCACGGTGTACTCTGACCCTCTGTCAATGGCATAACTTCACTAACATGGTGGTCTGCTGACTTCGATGATGACAAATGCCACTAAAGTGGAGTTTTTTCATTGCCACTACTTGATGATAAAACCTAGTGAAAGGATAAAGAACAGATTCTGTTTTCTGATTTTGCCTAGTGAGAAGATGAAGTATCTGCTTTCAGTTTCAGTTATCAAATTAATGTCCTTCTTAATTTGTAATACAATTTCTATGCTTGATTTAGAAGCACAAAAGGAAATCAGATCTTTTTTCTAAAGATCTCAGAGTACTTTGCAAATTATATATTCACCATCATCATCTCCAGTTCACCAGTGGGGAAGCTGAGGTATAACAAGGGAACATCATTCACCCAAGATCCCAAACACCTGGCAGTACCAAGCCAAGTACCTGCCACCTTGTCATGGGTTAGAGCTGTGCCGGCCACTAGGCGAATGACAGATGCTCTCTATTACCCAACCCCATTCCCCGCCTTCCCAAAGAAAGGAAAGAGAACAGGAGTAAGGGAGAGAGACTTATAGATTGGAAAAGAAAACTAAAACTGCTTTAATGAAAATAATAACAATAAAATGAAATATAAACAAATATATACGATACCAATATCAAACCCAACCCCCCTGATGGCAATCATGTCACCATCACCACTGATGTTGAGGGCAGATACTGGGGAAGTCCCAGACTGGGCTCAGCAGCAGATGGGACCCAGATGCAGGAGCTCGTTTCCAGAACTGAATTTAGGAATGCACGGCCTGGGATCAAAGGCAGAACAGACAGAGTTCTCCTCAGATGCCATCCATTGAAGAGACAGCAAGAGAGCAAGACCCTCACCTTTATACCGAATATGACGTCTAAGGGATGGAACACCTTGTTGGTCAGCGTAGGATCACCTGTCCTGTCCGCTCCTCCCCACAGGTGCAGCCTTGAAATTACTGCACCCCCAACCGTGGGACACAGGATTTAGCAGTGACCTTGATCTGCACAGGAGCAAGTCTCAGCAAGAGCCTTTCTGCACACCAGTTCCTGGCAGTAACTGTGAACATCAAGCGTTATCATTTCTGGAAGCAGACACTGTCTGTAAAAATATGCCGTTAACTTCAGAAAGTGCCGTCACTGAGAAGAGACTGAGCTGGAAAGTAAAACCACGGAACAGGATGAGTTCTGTCCTGACTCAAACCAGGACACACCTACCTGAACACACTTACTGAACTGTGTCCCAGCATTTAGCTTGCTTAGCCCAAACACAGATAGGAGGGAAAGGTGTTCATATTGGTACTCAAAAAGTACCAACAGTCCCTTTCTTCACCAAGTTTCCAGACAAAATTCTTCCTTGTCTTGCAGCCAGGATTGACTATTCATCTACTTGTCAACACTATCAAGAATTTCAACTTAGGCAGATCATACATAGTATGTTTTTTAAAAGCATACAGTTTTCTCTTAGAAAGGTTTCTTTAAAATAATAAAAATACTGTCTTTTTTTCAAATGTCACCATAGGACAACAGCATGCATTTACCCTTCTTGTTTAATCAGGCCGTTCAGCAGACAGATGCCATAAAGCACTACAGGATGAAATGCCTGTTGCAGACTTGAACAGCATCTCACTCTCTCCTTCTTGTTCGTGGAAGGGATTTGCTTGATTTCTCAGCCCTTTTATGAAGTGTTACCTGTTCTCCCACTTTAATAAGACACTCTGTATGAACCAAAGCTGAAAATTGCACACAAGCTACTGAACTTTGCTCTCTGTTTGGATGTGGAATGGAATGTTTGGAAGCTTTATTGTTAAATGGACATTTTATGAAGGGAGAATGATAATAAATGTGTGTGGACAGCAAGCAGAAACTGTGGTTATATTTCAGGTCATGTTCAAAATGCATCTTCAATTCTGAAATGCTTGAGATATGTAGGCTTTATGGGACACGATTACTACAGCAAGAAATTAATTGCAGCTTAGTATGTTGTGGAGAATAAATATCCCAAAAAAAAGAAATTCATTGAAATGTTTCAAGCAGCAAATTAATAAAATTTTCCAACTTCTTAGTTCTAGGGTAAACTATTTTACTGTGAAATGATCAGAGGTAGAGCTACCACATTATTCTTTTCACAGGTTTATTGCAACAATTAATGCCTGAGAGACTGTATGATTTTGCTCCTGAATGGACCCTTGACATAGATTTTCTGTTCTCCAAGACCAAAACCACCTAACAAGACATCAGGTCATTAAATCCTAACAGAGAAGAAGGGAAGGGAAGGGAAGGGAAGGGAAGGGAAGGGAAGGGAAGGGAAGGGAAGGGAAGGGAAGGGAAGGGAAGGGAAGGGAAGGGAAGGGAAGGGAAGGGAAGGGAAGGGAAGGGAAGGGAAGGGAAGGGAAGGGAAGGGAAGGGAAGGGAAGGGAAAGGGAAAGGGAAAAGGGAAAAGGGAAAAGGGAAAAGGGAAAAGGGAAAAGGGAAAAGGGAAAAGGGAAAAGGGAAAAGGGAAAAGGGAAAAGGGAAAAAGGGAAAAGGGAAAAGGGAAAAGGGAAAAGGGAAAAGGGAAAAAGGGAAAAGGGAAAGGGAAAAGGGAAAAAGGGAAAAGGGAAAAAGGGAAAAGGGAAAAGGGAAAAGGGAAAAGAGAGAAAAGAGAAAAGAGAGAAAAGAGACAAGAGAAAAGAGAGAAAACAGACAAGAGAAAAGAGAAAAGTTTCTAAGGAAGTTTTCTAGCCTGGAAGAGATACTAAGAAGCCAATAATCAAGAAGATGTCTGATTTTAAATGTAGAGTCATTGAGACTCCTGCTTTGGAAGCAGCTTCATCATAGATGTAAGAGAGTAATCCAGCAAATCCTGAGCAGTTATACAGTATGTTTAGTGAGTTACTGAATATTTGTCTCAATGGAGACCATTCCCAACCGAAGAGTCCATGGTCAGTTGCTTCCCCACTGTCAAAAGTGTCTAATCATATCAGCCTACAGCGCAATCTCCAGACAGGCTATTTTTCTCGAGAAAATTGGGCAAAGAATGGGAAATAAAGAAGACAAAAGCACAGATCCAACCTACACATCACACATACCACAAGGAGCAGCCAAAATTTTTTATTTTTGTAGTTCTGTGTAAAAATGGAAACAAAGTTTTAGTGACATTTGGGTTCCTGGTCATAGGCTAATTTTAAATTCAACAAGTGCTGCAAATTACAAGAGATATCACGACATCAAGTTTTGCATTACTTTCACAAAACAAACAAAAGCCAGGAGTCTGAGACTGGAGGAGTGTGATCTTTCAAGGCTTTTGAGGAAAAAAAAAATGTTGCTATAATTTTGACAACATAATTTAGAGGCTTTTATATAGAGCAATCTACACCTCCGCCCTTCTCCACCTCGCCTCCCCCTCTGGTATTGTCTTGCCTGTCAATTATTGGAAGAAGAGCCTGTTCTTTAAAAGGCTTTTAAATTATTAGAAATTATTTGGAATATCACCTAAAAGCTCTTGAAAGAAAGAACACTACCCCCACACACACATACGGCAAAAAGTATTTATTTGTATTGTCAACGTAAATGTGCAGGAATAATGTGAGTGTTTATCAGGCTAACAACATCAAGAATCAATAGCTGTGCTGACCTTGAGTTTGACCTGGGGGGATATTATAAGGTAAACCTAATGCTCCAAATGCCTAATATGAGACATTGCAATGCCAATTTTCTTGGTACCTGTAATACTGTGAGGATTGTATTAGAAAGACTGAGGGAACTTGGGGCCATGACAATACAGTAAGCAGTGTTGCTGTTATTATGTGCCTAGCAGCAAGCAAACCAAAGCAGCTGCACCATTTTGCCAAGTAAGCAACTTTGTCGTTAATGTAGGGTTTGTTTGCCCTGATACATAACAGACACATTCAAGTTCCTTCAAACCATCACTCTGACTGGCACTGAAAGATATTGTATTATAAATTTTACATTATAATAGTGTTTACTGGCGGAATAAATTGCATACCTGTATTGAAGTGATGGAAAAAAGACATCACTCATTATCACATTCAGCAGCATTCTGAATGCAGCAATGAACAGTAATAATCATGCCAGCTAAAGCAATTTTACCTATAAAAAGTTGATCAGACGTAAGAGTGAGAGATTGCTAATGTGTTACACAAAGCACAGCTATTTCTTATTTGTTTCTGAGAAGAACCTTACAATTCATTGAAAACTCACAAGTTCCCTAAAGGCAATATATGTTAAAAGTATAAAAATTATTTCTCTATTTTCTTCACAGCCCTCTTTTATCTCCGTAACACCTATCTTGCTTGTTGTTATCTACTGTTATTCCACCTTTTAAGGGGCCTCACAAAAACCAGAAATAAGCATTTGATTCAAATGGTGCTATACAAGTCACTCCCGGTCCCTCTGAACTCTCCAGAAATGGTTTCTGAATGGTTTCTGCTCTTCTCTACACAGATCCATGTGTAGCTAAAAAATTTTTATCTCCAAAATTAGCCTTCAGTGGAGCCAAGGCAGGGAAGAGTCGATTCAGTTGTCTTCCTTTAAATTTTGTTTTCTCTTGTCAGTGTCCTTAAATGAGTTTCATTTTGTTACGTCTGACTACCAGATATTCAGATATTTAGGGTGGGCTTCACGACAGCTGGGACACTATTTTAGCTCTACTGGCTCAGTAGAGTGGTTCCTGGGACTGGCAACGTCCTTTGTCAAGGAAGGTATTTTGGGGGGTAAAAACTAGGCAATATCAGAAAGGATCTCGTTCTACAACCGAAAACGCATCTGTAAGTGCCAGCACATCAGGAGGGTGTTGTTGTAATTAAGTAGATGGAAACATTGATCATGTGAGGTAGAAAAAGAGTAACGAGGGAGTACTGATCTCCCCAACACTGCAGTTCTTCTAAATAATATGGAGGAATTATTAAGTATCTCTCAGATTCTCTATATTCCAACAGAGAACCATGCTATGTATTCGCCAATATAGCAATCCGCCACCTTTTAAGAAAAAAAAAAAAATCTTTTTCACATACCAATTTGTTCTGTTTCTTCCAAAAGAATCATGAAATGGGAAATAGAAAGAGGAGACGAGTAAACAAAAGCAGCACTATTCTGTGAATTTTCTTTTACTTGGCAATGATGGAGAAAGGTGGAGGAGTGTTTTTAAAGATTGATGATCATCTCCTTCCCCCTGCTCAAAGGACACAGCTTTTATTAGGTTCAACATACATTTCTCAATTCAAATACTGTGGTTCAAGCCAGTTGCTGGTCCTAATATCAAGTTTCTGTTGACAAACAACAAAAAGCGTGGCACTTCCGTGTGACTGAGTTGATGTTCAACACAGAAACACTCCTCCATAAAATCACAAGTCAGACTTGAAATAAAAATAATTTTCAAAAGAAATTGTAGGTGAAAAACAAAAGGAGATAGATTTAAAATTGGAAGTAATGGGAAAATAAAGATGAGGTGTTAGTGCTACTTAATTGTTTTCCTTTTTTTCATAATAAAAGTTATTATCTCTCTAAATGTATGTCACCCATGCATTTACCTACGTTTCTGTTTGTCTATCATTTACGTGTCTTCCATGTGCCTGAAAGTAACTACCTATTTGGAAAAGCAAGTTAAATTGTCTTCCTCAGTGAAGGGAGGGGAGAGAGATAAAAAGGAGAGATAAAAATGATGAAAAATGTCGGTGTAATCTGAATAGCAATGAAGCAAAAGCTACTCCTTGATGTGCCTATGAATCCTGTAAATGAAGTGGCCCTTGAATTAAATTAATTTAAAATCTGGCAAATATTACTCGGCATGTTTGTCAATGTGCTGTATAATTATTAATTTGTTCATTGAGGCAACTATATAAATAAATAGAAAGCAAAATGCCATGATTAAACTAACACTAGAAATCCAGGGTCAAGGAGTCCTGTTATACAGGGATCTAAATAGCTTTCCCAGGTCCTATTTTTACATCTCCATACAGATCTGCAGGTCTGTAACTGCGAATTAATTGGCACACATTTAGATGCCAACAGAGCTTTTGTATTCTCAGTGCACATTTTGTCTTCTCAGAGTGAGATGTTAGTAATGGAGGTTTTAATATTACCCCTAGGGGAGCACCAGAAAATCTTAACAATTTCCTTCACTAGAGTATTTTCATTAGAGCTAAATGCTGTGCAATTTACATTTGAAATCAGGTGTAGGGTAAGTATACTGCGACAAGACATGTTGCAATGTTAGGGGGTTTTTGTTCAAATGTTCCTTATGTACTGTAATATACCCTCAAAAGATAAGCATGCAATTAAAATAAATATCTTGAATTTTAACCACTCCTAATTGAACTGTTATTGGGATAATAGTAGCACAAAACAGAATCAGGTTTAAAAGGACCCAAAGCACAAGATTAAAATATTACTCTATTTAAACAAAAGTGTTTCAGGCAAAATAGGTTCTGTGCAGCAGAAATGAGTTCATCATAAGTAAATCAGACACAAAACCCTTCCTTTGCAGTACTAATTCAACCTTGTAGTGCTTAAAATGCCAAGACCTCTGCATGACTCCCAGGAAAAACCATAAACCCTACCTTTTCCAACACAAAAAAAGAACTGAATTGGTATTTAAAAAAAAAAAAAAAAAAAACGCATTCATTAATAAGGGCCCGATCCAATAAAGAGCTAGAGGACTATAGCCAGACCAGGACTGAGAGGTAGCTGAGGCTGAGTTTCAGTGCTCAGTCTAATATGAAATTCTGCTCTTCCATTGCCTGCATATCAAGGCACCTATATTCCATCACTGACCTGCATTTTCATAGCAACAAAAGAAAAAAACTGCACACCTGCAACAGCTTCAATCCAACCAGGGCCTCCTTCATGGCTAAACCTGATCACAAAATTCATTGTTTCAATGTTTCTCCTCCAAAAAGCCCTAACAGGCTCAGTCAGACCAGGGTTATTGTTGAAGAAGGTGCCTACAGAAGGGAGAGGATTGCAGTACCTGCCTCTTAGCCAGCCAGGAGCCTCCTAAAACTGAGGAAACCAAACTACTGCAGAAGAGACCTGCCAGCAGCAAGAAAGGAGACAGTAACAATCCTAGCGATCTGCCATTCTGTAAAACTACAGCCAGTCTCAAGCGCAGCAGCAAGCCACACTATGATGAAGGAGGTCTAAGCATAAGGGAGTCAGACCCAGAGGGCCGGAATGGTTACAGGAGCGTCCAGACACGTCCTGCATACAACACAACCCCCTCGGGCTGAGTAAAGCACTGCAGCAAGGTAATCTTATTGCCCTCCTCCTTACATAGCCAGGCACAAAAATACCAAATTATTTTGGAGGCAAAAATTCATCCAATCTTACTGAGCTGCCCAGGTTAGGCACATCAACACTATTGTCTCTATACCATCGATGAAGAAAAGGAGGTCCTACAAAGGGTGCTTTAGATGATAGTGGGGTTAGTCTCCCTCTTGTCACTGGATGCACAGGGAGTCTAAAGCAAATTGGCACCTGAGGGGAGAGGTGTCAAGAACAGAGGCTCACACCTTGGTTGCACAGCACCAGGTTTTCAAAGCTCAGCCACTACTCCTAAAAAAGGCTAGCAACCACAGCAGTCTCTCATATGCTCACACTGGAACTCAAGAAAATCCAAGTCCCAGATTTCCGGTATTACTGTAAATTTCAGCCTTCTGCTGCTAAGGTCTCTGTAAAAAGTCCTTCATAAATTTTCATTAGAAAACTTAGTGAATACAAGACAGACTGAAATGATATAAATGTTGAAGGCGTTTCTTCCAACCTTCTGAGGAAGCATGATTACAGAAGTTCAAGTTACCTCTGAAACTTAAAAAAAGTACAATTTAGTTCATGGATCTTTTAAAGACATTTGCCAAATATCATTATCTCTGAGATCAGCAATGCATGGTTAAGAAGTCTTCATGACCCAATAAATTTTTATGAAGTTTTCATTGCCTTCTGAATGGCCATGAAATCTATGCAGAGCAAGAAGTAGGAAAGCCTTATATATGACCTTGTCCTTGCACCACAAAACAATGGTCAGAACCAAAGAGGTTCATCTGGTGAGGTGCCAGGTAATTAACACCATGTAGTTGTAAACACGATAAGGTGAACAGCATGGGCAGTGAGAAGAAAAGCAGACCTTGAAAAAATTGCAGGGTGGAGAGGGAGAAAAAAGAGGGGGACTAAGGGCAAAATGTTCCCACTTCAAAGAGGGGAGATGAGGAAATGAAGACTCAAGAGGGACTGTGCTTTGTAAAGACCTCAGGCTGTCAGGCATCTTGCCTCTTAATATGTAAACCGAAAAAAAAAAAAAAAAAACCAAAAACAAAAACCAAACCAAAAAAAAAACCCAAAGAAATTATCAGAAGCTTTTTGGATAGGAAATACAGAGAAATTATATTAAAAATAATTAACCAAATGGCAGAGCTGAGACATAAAATAATTAATATAATTTAAATTCTTTTGAGATTTGTTAAATAAGTGGTTGCATGTGACATTGCACTTTTATATTGGAGAAATAATTCTAACTCTGCTTTCCACGCAGCTCTGCCCACACATTAGCCACATGTCCATCATAATGCCACCTGTTTTTCAAAAGGTTGTTGCAAATATTGACTATGTTTGAAATGCAAGGAAAAGTACAGTCAGGTTTTTCGGGCCATTTGGAAGAACAGCAAGCATAGGAAGAGGTTTCTTCCTCAGGGAGGAATAGCCATTAAAGAGAAAATGAGGTAGGAGGGAAATGACCTCAATGAATTTTAGAAGCCTACAATGTAGATTTCCATTCTTACCTATTTTATGGTCAAATGCAAAAATGCACATCTATAGGACAAAGTCGTTACAACCTATTCTCAACTTTTGTTTCCAGGCTGTGTATGAGGAAAGAATGTGCTGGGTCACAGACAGCTGGAATGAAGGAATAGGGTGTCTCTAAACAAGAAGCCAAATCTCACATCATGCTTTTGTGGGGTGGGTCCGTTGGCTGTGTCTTAAAAGTGGTTTTAAAATAACTTGTATTTAAAAAGAAAACTGCATTTGTGATGTTAAATGGCAACATTTTCTGGTCCAGGTTTTGAGCTTAGATAATGATACAAGTAAAATAACTCAGATTAATTCTTCTGCTGTTTAACATCAAATCTACTTAACCCTTAATGCTTGCCAAAATCACACAGAAGACAGAAAACCATGTTCAAGTGAAGTATCTATCACGTGTGACCCCATTTGAAAGCACTGTGTAAACAGATGCGATCGTAGAGGATACATGGGATTCTGGACAAACAGGTGCCTTGAACTAAGGATGTCTAAGGGGCATTGTACCTCCAAAATATCCACCAACACAAGCTTCTCATGCAGGTACCCTTGGCTTACCACTCACTGCCTTCAGTGTCATCTGAGGGAGATTCTACCCTTGTGAATGCTCTTCCAGGGCCATTAAGACGTATAGACTGCCAGATGCCTCATGACCTCTCCACCCAACAGAGGCCATGTCTTAAAGACACTAGCTGTCTCTGCATGAGTAAGAATCAGGAAGGAGAATCAGTCTCTTCCACTGTCCACTTATCTAGTCCATACTTCATTAATTTGTCTTTGCTATGGGTCACAGTGTTGAAAGTATTGCAAAACTCAAGATAAGCAACACCCACCACTACACTTCTCCCAGTCATTTAATCACAGAAGGCTAGCAGGTTGGTGAAGTATGACTTCCTCTTCAAAAATCCATGTTGACTACTTCTAGTTACCTTCTCATCCCTTACATATTTCAAAATGGCTTCCAGTATTATTTGCTTCCTGACCTACCCAGCCACCAAGGTGAGGCTGAGCAGCCTGTAGTTCCTCAGATCCTCCTTCTTTCTCTTCCTGAAGATAAGACTCTTCCAGATATGGGACATGAATACAGCAATGAAGATATCTGACCCATCTGAACACCTTCAGCTCACTAATGGTACTGCAGCAAACAGGGAAGTGCAAATTAATGTCATGAGGATCAACTAAAGCAAAACAGAATGTATAGAGTTGTGTTTCAAATGTCAGATGTATTGTGTGGTTTGCTTTTATTTTTTACAGTTTCACAAAAAATTCAGATGATGTTTGATCGTTCAATAGAACAATCATCAATATCTACCTATGGACGCTGAAATGTATTGCAGATGTTTCACTGCCATACATTAATAATATTTAAAAGTGTTATCAAACATCCCTTCATTTTAGCTTTACAAAGTGTCATGTAAAAGTGTTCTAAACTTATGAAGAGTGTAATTGAAAGCCAAACCAAGCTTAACCACAGCTAAGCCAGGTGTATTTTCTTTCAAAGGCTGTGTTAGATCAGCAAGCTGCCAATCAGATGTTATATTAGACCATCCAATGGACATTACATCAGTAATCTAACAATCTTTTCCTGTCAGGTCAATGCTATAGCAAAGTTTTAGAATGTCAGCTTAACAACAGGAAAGTGTTAGCACACATTCTTCACGTGTTGTCTCAAAGTAATTACATGGAATAGTGAAATGAAGAAAAGTGACACAGCAATTCCCATGAATCAATACAGAAAAATTGTGCTGGACCCTTAGAAGTTGCCATGGCCAGTTTTCATCAAAATGATGACTAGATGTAACATGCAAGGAAACCACATCATCTGGCTGAGTTTGTAGGAAAGATACAGGTCTCCGCAGATGGGGCTCTCGATCTAGCTCAACAGAAGTCACTGGGAAAAACCTTCAAATTTATATCCAGTTAACATGTTACTAGTTAACAAACTAGTATTAATTCAGTGTTTACAACCATCTTTTTAGTACAGCAAATGAGAGGGGGCACAAACTAGAACATTACATGATTTTTGAGACAGAACAAGTGACTTCTGGATGCTGGTCTGCACAACAAAGGTGAGAAGACATCCAAACAAATTGGACTGCAGCCCCTGAGATGTATCTGAAAGGCCTGTGAGGGAACTAAGGACAAAACGTGCAATATAGGCAGGCTGATCTGCAGCCTGGAGGCAAGAACTGACAGAGATTTTTCCAATGGTCTGAAAATCCACAGAACAGGACAGACATAGAAGGAAACTTCCACACTGTCACTACAGGCTTCATTCTTTGAAGGGGCAGTTGATAAGAGAATAGACCTATTTGCATGAAGGACAGTGGAGACATAAATTAAAAATTTATTAGAAAGGAGGTAGGGTCAGATCCCAAATGAGGCTGAGCTCTGTGCTGCCATGGAAATAAGCGCCTATTATATTTTTGCCAAGAGAGGTATTTCCACAGTTGATGCAGGTGAGAATCAAGGAACCAATTTTATTAGAGCATTAAAGTACTGGGCAACTGCTATTACAGGTGACTTCATTCTACTGGAAATCAAAAACCTGTTCGCCAGCAGCATATCACCCACGTTCTCAGCTCCTGAACTCCTATGGTCTCTCCAAACAAATTAAAACCATAGCTACAGCCTCTCAATGTTAATGGAATTTTAAAAATTGTTTGGGGGCAGAGGAGACAAGGTATTTCATAGCAGGTGGTGTGGTATCTGCTGAAGGAATATGCTCTCTATAGCAATGAAGTTGATCCTTGATGGGGACGAGTAGGGTGGCAGTAGAGGGATGGCATGAGCACTGTTTGGCAACCAGTGCTTGCAAGGACTAGATTTCTAGCTATCCATCAGCAATTCATAATGCCTTCAAAACAACAGTCCCAAGAGCTACAGCGTTCCTACGAAAGAACCTCTATTGAAGACATTAAGAGCAGACATTTCAGTGTCTACCAAAAGCCACCCAACTTCCCTCTCATGCAGAGGCGGGTGCGGCTAGGGGGATAGGTTTGGGAAGAGGCGGTAAAGCCAGGCCTGGGGAAAAAGGGCGGGGTGGGGGTCAGGGGTATGTAAGATCAAGTTGTTCTCTCTTTCTGCCCTACTCTAATTTAATCGGTGATTTGGTTGTGGTTCTGTTGTTCTGAATTAAATTGATTTTGTTTCCCCTAGTCCAGTCTGTCTTTTGCCCACAGCCATAAGTGGTGCATTTAGCCCTCCTTTATCACCTGCCTTGACCCTTAAGTAGTTTTATTTCCTCCAGGAGGAGAAAGCAAAACAACTACTTGCCTTCTGCAACTTGGGTAGTATGGCTGGAGCATTTGCTGGTGAAGACTGAGGTAAAAAGGTCATTGAGTACATCAGCCTTCTCCACGTTCCCGGAAACCAGGTCCCCTGTTTCCTTCCGGAAAGGGCCCACGTTTTCCCTAGTCTTCCTTTTACCACCAACGTACTTACAGAACCTTTTCTTGTTGTCTTTGACATCCCAGAACAGATTTAATCCTATGACAGCTTTAGCTTTCCTTCCCTGATGTTTCCCTGGCTGCTCAGACAATTTCCTGTATTCCTCCCTTGTATTTGGAGTTTTCTCATTGGCTTCAGTGAGAAGAAGATAGGATCATGTGCACCTATCCAAACAGGATTTCTGATTGGGAGCTGATTAAATATTTAAGCAATTCTAGACAGAATGCCTATTTTCAGGGACTCAATATGGCCCATCTAGTTAAAGTTAAGTGATTCCTCTGTGCCTAAGTCCTCCTACAAGGAGCACGTAGTTAAGGGTAAAAAATTCTTCAAGGTTATCTGAAATGCAGAGCCATTAGTAATAATATGACATTGAGTTAAGCGAGAAATGCTCTTGAGGATATAAACACCCTTATGGAAAGAAATGTCTTGTACAACAGGCAGGCTTGGTGAGATTTGAAGTTTATTTCGTACTGGAATTTTTTTCGTGTTGTCCATATAAGGTTTGGCAATAATAGCTAACCAACCTCAGACTCATAAGATAACCAAAAGCCATGAGTTAGGAATGCTGACTAGCAGAGCAAAGGAGGCAGAAAAGTTGGGGCTGGAGCAGACACAGGGCTGAAATACAACAGAAATTAAAATAGAATTTGAGAGAACAGGAGGAAAAAGCTGTCTGAAATTGCCCAGACACTATTACACATTAACCCTGGCAGCTTTCCTCCCCTCTTCCACCACTGACAGTCTATAGAAGAGAGTAGCATTACAGGTCCAGAATGTTTTGAAATTTATGTGTATTTATGGATTAAAATTGAAACTTACCACTATGTCTAATTCTAGAATATACCCAGTTCCTACTTTATATTTATATATTGCTATTTATTAAGTATCTTTTGTTTTCTTTTTCAGGGTAGTTGCAATAAGGAAGTTTAATGAGAAGGAACAGAACAGAAAATTTTCAAAAATTGAATATTTCATTAATTTTGTATATTAGAAATTTTTGGTTTTGAAAGACAAAAAGTTTTTTTTTTTCTTTCAGATGAAATTGCAGAAAAGCATGAAAACTTCTCTTCATACATTTCAAAGAGGAGCTACATTTTTCAACTGACAATGAAAACTTTGTTTCAATTAATAAAGAAAGTCTAGGAAATAAAGTTCTAGTGCAAATATTTTTGTTTCTTTCAAAAAAAAAATCAGCTCTCACTCCAACTTTTCCACCAGCATCCTCAAACAACATGACCTCAACTTTGCAATTTGCCGAATTCTTATTCTAGAAAGATATTTAATTCATAATGAGAAGGAATGGTAAAATCTTGTTTAAAATATTTTTCAATAATGTTAACCTAGATTTTATAGAATATTGGATCGTGCACATGGACTGCGTCTCTTAGAGCTTCTTTCTGTAAATAAATGGAAGAAATATTTCAATGCCACAAGACTCATTTTTAAAGACAGAAACATGCAAATGATAAATACTGGTTATCATTAAAGCTCACACCATGTTCTTCTCTCCAGGTAAGGTCCTCAGATGTTATGGTGCTGCTGAATGTCTTCCTGGCTGATTATTCTATTCATTATTACACTAACAATATAGCTGTATATAGGAAGAGCTTAAACAGGGCAGGGATTTCTGTGATAGCACCTTGCTCAAATGCAGGGGGTCCTTTTCTCTTTTGAAGAGTGATGGGGATATTTTGCTTGTGATTAAGGCTCTGATCTTTAGTCTAGTTTTAACCATTTCTCATGGGCACAAAACTTGTAGGCACATTTTGCCACGTAATTATTTGTGTCTGCAATCTAGTTACTTAGATGTCTGAGTCCCTGATTGCATCCATAAGTCAGGGACTTGGACATCTAAGTGATCTAAATTGCACCTGCAACAATTTGCACCTAAAATGTCAAAAAAGGATATAGCAGATAGAAAAAGAGTTCAGAGATGGGTGATGAGAATAATTAGGGACATGGAAAACCTAAGAAATGAAACAAAATGGAACAGAATTGGACTGTTTACCTAAGAGATGAGATGAAATGAATAAAAGAGGAAATGATCAAAAGTAGAGGAAATAAGGAGCAGAATAGAAAAGATAGATGAGGTACTCCCTGTCCACACCACCACCACCTTTTATCATAATGCAAGAACAAAGGTGCATTTCACAAATTTAAGCACAGAAGCTTCAAAATGTATACAAAAGGAGGCACATTTTCACACAATTAACATGTGAAAAGCCTGAGCACGTGATGTAGGGAATCCAGCAGGACTCTGCAGAGAGTTAGGCATCTCGTATTCAGAAATGCTCAAAAACATTTAAAAATTTCAGAGAAAAACTAACTACCTGCCTGCTTTGAAATTTTTTTTTTTTTTTTAATATTGAGCGAGCAGTGAATCTTTCTTCAGGAGCAGATTAATTCAGACATGCCTGACCGAGGTTTCCTTGTACTTTTCCCCTGAGGCATTTAGGGCTGCCTCTGGTTTGTGACAGGTTGCTGGGCAAGGTGGAGCCTCCAGAGAGCCACACCAGCTCAGCCTCTCCTCCTAGGAGCATACACAATTCCAGAAGCCCTTTCAGAAGCTGTCACAGTAGGAGCCAAGAGGGTTGTAGATTAGAACCTTGCATCTTTGCTACCTGGGTAATAGGAAATGTGACTGAGAAGTTCATGGATTTCATTACAGACTAGGGAATGTCATTATACTATTTAAAGAACTAAAATGTGAACTAGTGCAGGAACATATTTTTAGAAGAAAATCTGCACATGAGACAGATTACTGGAACAGCCATCAAATAGCGTTGGCTAAAAACAGGTACTGTATTCCACATCAAAGAGGAAAGTTGTTAATCTACTTCATTCTCACATTGGACTTCTTTTTCTTTTTTCAAAAGAGAAAAAAATGTGAGAGGTACATTCCCCTCACAGGATTGTCCAGTATTTTGTAGGCCAAAGAAGAATATAAGGAAGAATTCAAGAAAACTTGGGGAGACAGAGAGGTGGCTAGGACATTCAGAAATACACAAAGGTATAGGTACTCCCCAAGTGCAGGTCACCAGTGTCTGAACCACTAACCACACTCAGACAGATCCTACTTTTCCAAGAAAACATGTTAACAAAGCAGTGCATTCTCATGCCAAAAACTGTTTTGCTCTAAAATTGCTGGTCTGTTCTAAGTCTGTTCTCTGCTTCAAAGCCAAAGCTTACCTAGTCTGGTCTGTACTTCCACACAGTTTAAGCAGATGGCACAGCTGTGTTAGGTCTTCACCACGATAGACAGAGAGCCATGCACCAAAAACCAGATATAACTTGGGAGTTAGGACATTTCCTGAGCTGTAGGAGATGTGGGTTGAAGTCTCAGCTGGAAATCAGGAACGATGCAGACTTAGAAAATGGTCTTTCACAATCTTAGAGGAGTTCTCTAGAGAACTGTATGAGAAATTACTTCTTGCCTGGCTTTTCAGTCACCATTCCTGAAGGTATTTAAAAGACATGTAGATATGGTGATTTGGAATATGGTTTAGTGGTCGACTTTGCAGTGTTATATTTACAGTTGGACTCGATGATCTTAAAGGTCTTTTCCCACATAAATGATTCTATGATTCTGTGATTCTATGACATGGTTCAAGGCTTGACTACCAGAAAACACAGGACCTAAAGCCAAGCTACTTTCTTGTCCACCTTGGCCCTAGATGTTTTTCCAGTTAGCCTGGCAGTTTTCAGCAATGTTTCTTGTGCCTACCTAGTTTTCTCCTTGTATCATAGACAGGATCTGAAGATTTGAATCAGGTCTATAAAATCTAGGGAGCCCCAATGCACTAAGATTATTTTGCCCTGGATATGGATGGCATTCGATGTGCTGGTGCAAATGTAGAAAAAGCCACTAAGCTGGACATATAGGAAATGTAGTGCAGGCAGGTAGAGGACTAACTTCAGTTCCCAGGTAAATAAAATCAGAACTTTATATGGCCATCCGTGACCCTGGAACAGGATCCAGCAGAGCAGTAAGAGATTGAAGAGGTTATGATAAGAAGACAAAGACGTCCATTTGGCTGAAGATGTGAGGGAAAGAATTACAGAATAGAAAATAAATAAAACAAGATGAATTAGAGGAGAGATTCAAAGAGCTGAACTATAGAATCAGAGTAGTAGATAAAGTAAGTGATTTTGACAGGTCCAGGGTCAAGGAACAAGAGGGGGAAGAAAGAAAACAGATTAAAAGTCATTGCAGTGTTCAACTGCAGCTCAGACAATGGTAGCGTGAATACACACTTTAGCTTCTGGAATTAAGAGTTTAGACAGTTTCTGAGATGTAGAGACAACCAATAGATTTTGCAACTGTTTGGATTTCATAGACAGGGAGATTTAATATGGAATATTTTCTTCTTCTGATTTCTTCCCTTTGTGTGAGTGAATGGGTGCCAGACTGTTTGGTTAGCTTAAACTTCTTTGAAACTGAAGGGCCTAATTGACAACTTTCAATTAAAGGCAAGTGTAAGAACCCAGGATGGTCCTTTTGTCCACTGAGATGTTGAATCAATAGCCACGCACTGACAATATGTGCAACAATCCAAACAAAGAGGTGCTTCCAAGGCTGAGGAATTTGTTCTGATTCTGGGGAGGTTTGAAAGTCTGTGAAACAGAAGAGAAAGCACAGTTGTTACAGCAACCTGCAGGGAAATGCTAGACACAGCCCAGATATGCGGATCTTGGAAAAACTGGGAGAGAAAATGTTCTCAGCTGATTGATGGTTAAAGGGCATGTGGAACTGAAATCAAGGAAAGTGTCTAAAAAATGAGAGAATGTTAGTCATCCCAGGTCAAAACTGTGCCAGGAACAACCTTCTAAATTTAATAGTACAATCAAGCTCTGGAGTCAGGAATGCTCTTGATAGTAACCCAAATCACTAGGACAGATGTGCCCACTATGACCCTGAGTCTGGGGCTGCTGTGTATAAGTAAACAAGGCTGAAGTTTCAGGATGAATTTGGGGGAGGGGGAAGAGGGGTAGTTTCCCTCCTGATATTTCGCTGTGTTGGAATGCAAGTGCCCAAAGTAGTCGTCTTACTCACACTCTTCCCTCGGCTGTATAGAGACATAGGCTGTTTCCCAGAGAAATGCAAGGCAAAGTGAAAGGGAATATGTAACATGCTGAATCCGATGATGTAAGTGCCTTTTACATTAGGCTATGCTTGGGCAGCATCAAAGGCGGCACTCAGACGAGCAAAAATGATGTCTTAAGAAGACTTCAACATTCACCAGTTTTCCAAGCCCTGCCACTAGGTTATATTCTGTTGAAAACAAATGCTTCTCTTTGTCTTTTGGCCAGACTTCAACCAGTGCCATTATAAGAAAACACATAACCACCTCTGTTTTCTTCATCCTGGCCCCAGCAAAGGGAAAGAGCTAAACTCTTTCTCTTTTGCCCTCTGTAAATTCTTTCTTCCTCCCTTTCCTATCTTCACTTTTCTATGAATTCCCATGCTACTTTTGCTTTGTAAGCATTTGTCTATTCCTTATGAAGTATTTTTGGAAAATATTACTTCCCGTTCCCTCCTTCTCTATTCTTTCATGTTTATTCCTAGTTAATGTTCAATGGCCAGCACCAGGTAAATACAATGCAGACATTTACAGCTGAGCTAGTGGTCTATAGTCTCATTTCTCTAAGCTACAATTTATCTTGGGCCAGGTATATGTTAGGCAAGGGAAGCAAGTCTTGAAAATACCAATGGGAAGAAATGTGGCAAAACCAGAATTTATTGCTTCACCTCATCCAAAATAGAAACAGACAGATCAAAAATTTCCACCTTTCAAAATAAAGCAAAACCACAACACATGATTCAGCTCCAGGCAGATCAAGTCCTTCCTCAGGAATTATGTTTGAGAAAGAGCAAGAGAAAGATTAGTGATATGGGACCTTTGCACCCTCTTTTTATGAAACAAAAAAAAAAAAAAAAAGACTTTTCCAACTGCTATGTTATCAGCTTTCATTTCCATTCCTTGCTTTGACAACTCTCAGGGGAAAAAAAAAAAAAGTAAGCAAAAAGGTGGTTCATGATATGAAGTCTGGTTTTACTCATTTCCACATATACACATTGCTTCAGTGGACCTATGTTACATGGAGTAGCAGTTTAGGTAACCACACAGGAATGGTGTTTGCCCTACCCTCCATCTCCCATTCACTTTTTGAGTGTGCCAAACAAATGCAAGTTCACAGGAGCTAACTGTGCTTCCCTTGAAGTCAGGTGGTTGTTCCCAGGACCATTGGGCCAACATGGAGAAGTTGAAAGCCTGCTTTGAGTTCTGCGAAACAGTTGTCTGAGAGGGTTAAATACAAACATCATTCAAAAACTGAGTAGCAAACTAACAGGGGCAGACAGACCTTTTACGGGGAGTCAGGTCCCTCACTTTTGATCTACATTAATTTTTCCTTGTTTAAGTTTCTCTTTTTTTTATATATATATGAAAATACAACTAGAAATCTGTGTTGCTTTCACTGAGAATGTGAAGTAATGCAACAGATGTTAAAGAGGACTTTATGCTGCAAAATATTCCTGTTATGGAGTTAATTTCATATCATTTTATTCTTCTCAAACTTACAATTCTCTACTGCTCATACATTTTTATGGCCAGAAGTGATCGTTATCATCATCTAATCTGACATACAGCATAGCAAGGGCAGGGGAAATTCATCCAGTAATTCTTGTATTGATCTCAACAATTTACATTTGGATCTTCTACAAAGGCATCTGGTCTTCATTCAAAAACTTGAAACCAATGGAAAAAAAAAATCTGCCACAACTCCTGGCAATCTATCTGAATAGTTAAGTAAATGTTAAAAACCCTCAACTTATTTCCAGTGTGAATTTAATTTTGCCTTAACCTTAGCCATTCGGTAACTTTGCCTCCAGTAGTCCTCACATTTCCCACTGCCAAGATGCTGAGTGCCTTGTGGAATTTCCCATTAAATATTCTTTCACTCAAAGGTGTAGATTCATTAGAGAACTACACATGACTCATGGCCAAATTCCATCCCTGCAGTACCCCAAACTGAGAGTTGACCCCTGCCACTGTTCGTGACAGAAAGTACGCCCAGCCTACACACATGGGAGTGTTCAGCAGAGAGGACACCAGCTCTGCTCCATAGACTGGGCTCACCTCTTTAGAGTAACCACAACTCCAAGATGAGCTGAGGCCCTGTCACACAGAAAATCCTGCCTGGTTTCCCCGGAGCAAGAGCAGAGGTAGCTTATGGTTGTTAGCTCCTGACAACGTAGTTGCAACCACAACACAACAGATGCTAACCCCAAGGATAAATGCCAAGGGGAATAGAAAAGGTGGCCAGAGCAAGAGTGTAGCCAAATAACCAAGCTGTGGATTAGAGAGCCACCACACAGATCCAAAGGTCTCCTTGAAAAAAAAAAGGCTCAGATGTAAGCAGGAACTCGGAGCCACGTCTGCTATTTACAGCTGAAAAATAATTGGCCACTTAGAAAACCAACTTTCACCCATTCTGTCTTCACATCCTTGCTTAATATATGGGTATTTCACCTGTAAAATTATTTTAGACACTCACGAAGTGGCCCTAATGTAACCGTCATTGCTAATCCTCCCTCCCTGCCGCTCTTCCACAAAGCCTGCTGTGCTACTGTCATGCTATTAACATTCCTCCGAAGTCATCGAAATGCTAGGATGTACCTGATGCATTCAGAAACCCAGCAGGTGCCTTCTGCAGGTACCACGCGTCCAAGCAATGCCAGGAAGCCGTCATAAACTTAACACAGTAGTAAGCTGTGTAATTTTTAGATAACAGCTACTTACATAAGTACAGAAATTGCTACATTTTATATGTACAGATTGCTCACATTCCAATTATGGACCAAGACCCAGTGCATGCAAATAATTAGTATTTAGGAGAAATACATTTTTTTTTTCCCCTGCATGCCACTCTGGTTGATTCCTAAGTTACTTTGCATATGTCAGTGCAATTTCACCTCAGTTCTAGAAGCTTCTGGAGCACGTAAGTAATGTTATAATTTTACAAGGGCATAATAATTGTGTCCGGGGAGCTTCCCATGCAATTTTCATCTTTTATTATATGGTTAGCTTATTTATACATCAGTATCATTTGGCAAATTGCATCTAGAACACATGGGGAGGCCGAAGCTTAAAAATACACTCTTGTCCTCATGGCAGCCCCAGGTGCAAGACATTATCCTTTAATGCCATGGAAAGTCTTCAGCTACCTGACATGAGGACAGGGTACAGCGACGCCGATTAAGCAATTTCACTCTTAAGCTTTTTTGCAACACTGATGAGTTTGCGTTCAAACGCTACCATTTTAATACTCAAAAACAGGTATCGGTGGCTGGCGCTGGAAAAGGCAAGGCCCCTGAACGCCCGGCTTGCCCCACGGGGCTTCCCCGTGGGCCGGTTGAGGCCTTCCCTTGAGTTACGGCTCCTGCGGGGGCACAACCGGCTCCCACTGACACCGCCCGCGGCCGGGCCAGGTGGGCTCCCGCCCACCCTCCAAGGCCTCGGCTTACCCTGCCGACCCGACCTGGGCGAACGCATCGCCCTACCACGCCGCTCAGCGCTGCCACAGGACCCTGGGAACGACAACGTGGCCGCGCCGCGAGCGGGGGCGACAGAACCTCTCCCGGCCCCGGCGGGGCGGGGAATCCAGCCCTGCACAGGCCTAATTGCCAAGGAACCGGGACAGTGCCTGTTGGCCGCAACGCGCCGGGCCTGGCGAGGAGCGGCGGGGCTGCGGGCGGCAGCACGGCCCTTAACGGCCGCCGGGGGGCAGCGCGAGATCGCCCAACCGCCGCCGCCATCCCCGCCGCTGCTGCCGCCGCCGCCGCCGCCTCGGCTGGTACCGCACCGCACGGCACGGCACCGCAGCAGCGCGGCCCGGCGCGGCCCGGCGCGTCTGGCAGGCGGCCGCCTCTTGCCTCGCCGATCCTCGCGGGCTTGCGTGGGTGCCCGCCTCGGGCAGGCGACGGCTCTCGCGGGGCGACGCACGGCCGAAAGCGGCCCCGGCGCCCTCTCCCTCGGCCGCCCCGTGTGAAGCCGGCGTCCCCCTGAGCGGGAGGCCGCGTGGTTTATTTATTTAAGGCGATTTCACCTAGGAGCCGCTGATCAAAGCTAATGCAAAATAAATGTCTCCCTTTTATAGACTGCTTCTTCTAAGCCCCTGACACCGGGAACTGGGATTTCCCAGTGTTATTAGCACTTAGCAGTAGGCGCTCCAGACCAGCCAAGAACAGGGGATTAAGAGGCATTTGTCTAAACTAATTTCTCTCTCTATACCGGGTCTATAGAGACTGGTGTTACTCTGCTGGAATTGTGCAACAGGGCTAATTGGCTACAAATTTAACAGTGGCAGGGCTCCCACCGGAGGCTGCCATGCATTCATTACCCCTGTTCTCGCCTCAGACGCAGGCCGGCATTGGGCGCCTGGGCCAGCCGTGCCTGTGCTGCCCCAGGCTGGCCGGGTACTGCCCCAGGGAAATGCCCTCCTTTGCGTGGGCCCCTCTGGGTCAGGATCCTGGGTCGAGGGAAGAAGATAGACAGTCCTGTTGTGCCAGCCTGGGGAGCCAGCAGGGCCTGGGCACCTTGTGGAAAAGCGAGTCAATCAAGTAAAATTATAATTATTCTAGAAATGGTGGTGTATGTAGCACAGGGCCCACAAACTTTTATTTATGTGGACGATCATTCAGGATGGATGTTGACTTTTTTGGCCAGATACACTGCTGCTCATATCCCTTTCAGAACAAGGGAGAAAAAAAACTAGCAATATTTCTCTGTGATTCCTTGATTTCTTCCTCCTCCTATACTGAGAAAGCCCATGAAAATTCACAAAATGAAACTGGCTTTAGTGAGGTGGGTGGGAAATACTCAGAATTTCAGCAGGGCCAGAGTTTTACTGAAGGAGGACAGAGAGCTTCAGCTGCTCAATGAGGTGCCCTCAAGAGCCACATGAACCAAAGCCAGATTGGCAACATTTGCCCACCCTCTGCCTTCATGCATGCTGATGAAAAGTTAACAAGTGGTGTCTGTCAATGTGGAATACACTATCCTTCTGCAACAACCCAAAGATAGCATCAATTTTAATCTCAGTCTACGAGTTAACAGTAAGATGCTGGCCAAGAATCACATTAACAGTATTGGACCATGAACAGACAGGATTAATTCTGTTAAAGATCTAACATCTAAACTGTCATTGATAAATCCTTTCAAGCTAGAGATTACATGGCCTTAACCAGAGCTCTTCTTGAGATGTGCATAGAGAATATGACAAAATCAGGTGGAACATCTTCAGTGCTCCATAACACAGGGATACAGAAGAAGAAGGTGGAAAATAAGTTGAAGATTATTCAAGGTGCTTCACTTCTGTACCAGATATAACTAAAATACCACCATGGCTTACCAGGAGCAGAGGTTGTCTGCGGAGGCAGTGAGTACCCCTGCTAACTTGGTACAGCAGCCAGAGGCTAAGCTGCCTGGCCCCCTCTCATTAAGGGAGAAGTGCCCATTCACTGAGGCACTTCAACAGTTGTCTACCTTTGAACGTGCAAATACCCCCATTAAATCTGGTGGATTGGGGCCAAAACTAATTAATTTAGTGATGCTTTGCATCAAAATCTCACTTGCAATACACAGTACTCACAATTAGAAGGACAGGGGATTAATTAAACTATTTAGAAAGCTGAGCAGGTTAGGACTGGGTTAGGACTAAAGAGCGTAATGATATCTTTAGTGGAAGCCAGAGAAGCATATGACCCCTGTGAAACTGATAGGAATTTGCTGAGGATTTTGTTCTGGTTGGGGTTTGGGTGGGGTTTTTTTGTTAGGTTTTGGGGTTTTTTTTTTGTGAGATCAGATGAATTGGGACTGGCAGGCCAACCAATTTGGGGTCCAAGAGGCCATGCGCTTCTATTTTGATTACTTCTTTCAACCTGTCCCTACCAGCCAGGCTCAACTCAAACTGTATCATAAGCAGCAACTTCATAGTACTTCCAGGTATTAAAATAGGTCATAAAAAGCCTCTATGGTCTGTGATTAGACCAAAAAAAAAAAAGAAAGAAAAAGAAAGAAAAAGAAAAGAAAAGAAAAGAAAAGAAAAGAAAAGAAAAGAAAAGAAAAGAAAAGAAAAGAAAAGAAAGAAAAAAGAAAGAAAAAGAAAAGAAAAAAGAAAAGAAAAAGAAAAGAAAAAGAAAAGAAAAAAGAAAAGAGAAAAGAAAGGAAAGGAAAAAGGAAAAAGGAAAAAGGAAAAGGAAAAAAAGAAAGAAAGGAGAAAAAAAGGAAAGAGAACTACTGGAGAATTTCAGACATTTTTTAAATGCAAACCTAGAATGCATTCAGTGTGTCTTCACTGTGCCCAGCTTAGTGAGCAAGCCGGACAAAGGAATAAGGGCTTGATAATGCACTGTACTTCAGTGGACAAAACCAGATTCTGATGGATTATGCCCACTAATAGAATAAGAACAGAAATTATTAACGACATTAAGTTACTGGAACAATATTTGAGAAAGCACTGCAGGCCCCCTGGTTGAGACTAGTTCTCTAAGGCTTCTTTGGGTGTATCGGCAGCTCCATCACACAGCTGATGTCAACCGAAGGGTGCCAGTTTGCACCTGCTGAGGATCTGGCCTTTAAACTCATCCAGCTTGTGTCAGCCGCAGAGTGGCCTCTTAACACCTTTCCGCAACACTGGAAAATCTTTAATGGCTTGGCACTGCTCAAAATCATTCCATGTTGTAAGAGGAAAGTAAGTGGTATTTCACCTGTCTGGGAGGACCCTGCGCTTCCAGCTGATTAAGGAGGAAACCTGTCATAACCTCAGTTCTTCTAATATGACAGGCAGTAATGAATGGCTGAGATGACTGTGATCTTTGCATCCTATGGACAGTCTATTTCCTATAGGTGTTTCTTGTGGCTGCAGGAAATTATGGGCAAGGCAATGAATGAAGCATGCCAGGCAATGATAAACATTCCACAGTCAGAGCAACATGAAACCAGCATGCCCATGTTGCTATTTATTAGCACATACATGTTTATATAAAGTTCTGTCCTCTGTCCAGTCAAGAATTGCACAACTATAAGCTTGGATTACTTTTTTCCCATCAGGAAATGCATCTTGCATGTATGTGAGGAACGTTGTACACAAATACATTGTCTGGATCCATTTGCCAAAAAACTCAGGAGACTTACAGGTATCTTTGCAAAAACAAATCCCATTTCCTTTTAATTTTAAAACATAATAAACATTCTTTTGTTCAGACAGGTGAGTCTCTCTGAAACAACTACACACAGTCCTATTTAAGAAGGTACACAGTTTGATAAACTTCCAGAGCTGTAGAAAACAATCCAGACCGAACACAGGTTTTTCACATTACACTTGGGAAATTACTACCTTTGCAAATGATAACCTCTCCATGCCTAAGCCCTCAGTTCCAACAGTCATGTACACTCATGCATGGAAAAACCTGTAAGAACCCTGACATGCCCAAACGTTTGCAAGATCACTGCCTGTGAAAGGTTATTCACAGATACAGTCTCAGGCTAAATCACGCCCCCAGAGGTATTTACAGCCCTGCCAAAGTCATGGAAAGCCAACAGGTTTCTACTGTGTGAGGAACAATAGAGCTATTCTGGTCAAAATTTATTCTGAAAAGTAGAGGTTGAGGATAGTCATAATTTTATTTTCAGGGCACCAAAAGCCACTGTGCCTGGCCGTGGAGGCTGCCACAGGACATACCCTACCCACCAGAAAAGCTAAAAGTGCAGAAAACAGAGGCTGAAGTGGAAAACACAACCTTTTCCTTCTGTGTTCCCCACTACACAAGTACACTCCCATGGCTTGTACATGTTTCCTTTGCCACAAATGGCAAAAATGAGTCCCGAAATCTTTGGATTTACAAGCCAGCAAAAATACTTGATACTGCATTGAAGTCACAGAGGAATCTGCAGCAGCCATGTGTTCCATGTCCTGGGCAGCAACTGTGCCTCCAGGCTGCCAAGGCCACTGTGAAGATCTGTAAGGAGGGCACATGCCAGAGGAGGAGGGTCAAACACCACTTGGTTATCACTCATTTTCCTCAGCAATGACGGTAACTCCATGGCACCTCAACAGCCTGTGATAAAGAACTTGTTTTTCCCCTCTGGGTATTACCAGCCGGAGGGGTGTTGACCCAACTCATCAGGTGCACTTGAAGATGTCAGAGACCCTAGAGCAAGGACCAGGTCCCCTCTGGGCAGGTTCTCATCATGAGGAATTTGAGCCATTTTAGGCAGAATGAAAGCCTTTGGGTTCTTACTACCCTAGCTCACTCTTCAGATGATGTGGTGTACCCTTCTCCCAGACATCCACGTCTTCATTGGTCTTCCCCAGCTCCTTGCTCTCAGTGCTCTGTAAACCCACTTTAATCTCCTGCCACTCCTTGCACTACAAACCTACCAGTGGCCTTCTCAGGCAGCCCAATGCAAGGAGCCTGCAGCCCAGGGCCCAGTTTATGGAGCAAGACTCAAGAATAAAAAAATATAATGTCACCATGGGCCTACATTAAAAATGCATCTCTCACACATGATATGCCAGTCAGAAGTTACCCGGGAGTGCTGGTAACACCAGCACTGTGCATGGTGTCATTGACAGGCTGGGAGCACACCTCGGCCGACAGAATAAGAAATTTGCCTTGACACAGTGTCAAGACACTGTGAAAATGAAACAATTTCTATTGGTTGCTAGAAAATAAATCAGTGCTGCTTGAAGCTTTGGGCATAATCTAAGCAATACATCTGCCTCATTACCACTGTGATGTCATCCTAAGATTTACACATCAAAAAATTTGGCTAAACATACTAGAATATGAGGGGTAGAAGCCAGGTTGCATAGGAGACACTCCGAGCAGCTGCAGATAGGTACAAAGCCTCCTCTTAAACACAGTGGAAGAGAAGAGAACAATGACACAAAACCCAGGCTAGGTGCCTGTGATCTAATAAAATCCCACCCATCTCAGCAGCAGCGCTGAACTTTGCCTTGGAAAGTTCCATACCTGAGAAATGGATTCCAACTGCATTGGTATTTTCTCTGAGATCAAGACACTTAAAATACCACTTTTCTAATGCTTTTACTTTATAGGGTTTCTCATGTTTTGTGTGAAATCCCAAGTGCAGATGACACAATAATTGCAGGCACCTGCCCCATGAGGTATCTGCCTGACACAAATATGTATTGAGTCCTTTGAGAAGAACAGGGCTGTATCCATTTTACATGCTAACGTAATCAGGGACATCCAATGTAATTCAGAACTGTTTATACTGTCAGTAATAACCCTGGAAGAAAGAGTTTTTGAGCTGCTTTTTATTGACACTCACCTCATTCCAGAGTTCAGCAAAAATGTGTGTGGTTGATACAGCCAGCCACAGAGATTTTTGTTTTCTCTAAATAAGTCTGAATAAACAATAAGAGGTTAAGTGCTTTTTCTTTTTTCAAAGCCTGAAACACAGGCAAACAAATTGAGGGTAGAGAACTCAATTATATGAAGCAGAAGCTACTGGCAGTTACACTCAGCAGAGCTGAATAATTTTCAATTACTCTGGGAGAAGAGGTCAACAAAATATGTTTCCCAATCTGTACATTCTTAAACCCAGATCTCCTAACGTTACAAGTGCCCTTTGTCAGGGTAATTCAGTTGGAATATTCCCCAGCAAATGCCCTTTTCTGTACTTTGGTGTATCAAGTCAAGTACTTTCCTTAGGGCACCTACATTAAACTTACCCTATATACATGCCTGCAACAGGGAACACATTTGAACCTCCACTTTCCAAAAGCCGAACCTCACCGCCATCACAGCCAAGCATTCTGCTAGAGAGATTCTACAACATGATGGGTGCTCCTGGAAGTACTGCTCTGACCCAGGGTGCTGAGGGCATTAACCCAGCAAAACGAGGAGGTGGGCCCCACCCGGGGGGGTCACCTGTGCCAGTGGCTGAGCTTCTCAGCAGTGCCACCACATCCCAGCTAATGCGGTGGGTTTTCCCCAGTAGAGACTGCAGAGTCTCAGCAAGGTTGGCCAGCTCTCCCAGCACACAAGAAAAATCTCTGGAACGTGGTACGACTATGCATCCTACCAAACAACGTCCAGGAGTTGCTGCATAACAGATTTGTCATATCTTCCCGGCACACACACACCACACATACATATATAACAAACAACACATGCAGGCAGGACGGTAAAATTTCTAGCATATGGAATGAAGAAGGATATTTTCTATGTTCTTCTGTTTTCACATATAGCAGCACCTAAATGTGACAATAACGGTATCAGGAAAGGTGCTCAAATGTTTATTTCTCCATTAGGACTTTACAGTGCTATCTGGTCTAAATGGTGCAGTGAATCCCAACAGAAGGGGCTTTTATGATGATAGAGTGTTTTTTACAGCAAGTATAAGTCAATGATTTTCAGTGGAAGGAGAAAGCCACTAAAAATTTACTAACCTACTTTTTAGGCAGAAAAGAGATGTTTTATTTACAACCTTTGTGTGAGAGAGGCAATCCAGTTATCCTCAAATACCTGCCCATAAAGTTGCTAGCGTATGTGGAGAGAAGGTAAAAGAAGAAAAATAAACCCATTTCCTTATTTCCCAAACATGCAAATATTGTCCACTATGTGTAAAAGAGATTTTGAACTGGCTGGGAATGAAATGGACACTGGACAGAAAAGCTGCCTCACTTTTAGATTCAGTCCTTCCTTGGAGATCTGCAATTGTTGATAGCTTCCTGGTGGGAGAATTTTCTCTTTCTAAGCCTCACTTATATTTCCTAGCACAGCTCAGGTTGATAGGGACCTTGAAAGATCATCTGGTCCAACCTTTCATGGGAAAGGGAGCCCAGATGAGATTATCGAGCACCCTGTCCAGTTCCATCTTGAAAACCTCCAGGGATGGGGACTCTACTATGTGCCTTGGGAAGTCGTTCTGGTGATTGATTGTTCTTATTGTAAAATAATCTGGTGATCTTTGAGCTATTGCAGGGCCAGAAAGATGGTTCGGTTTCCTTATTCTGCTACCTTTTGGGTGATTGTGGGCAAATTACTTCACCTCCGCAAGCTATTGCTTGCTTCTTTATAAACTGGGTATAAATCATACCACCTGACAAGGAAGGTTCAATAAATTGCAAGCTTTGTAGACACAGTGTGTACCACAGCAGCAACTCAGTACACCCTTGTATTTTAAGAAAACTTAAACGTCAAAGACTGCTGAGCTGATTCCATTGCCTCATTTTTATAATGTGGAAGGAAACAGTCCAGACATAAGAAAAAGCCATGATAAAGAAATGGCTATTATCTCATCCCAGGCTCTCAATTGCTTCCTAATTCCCATTTGGTATTCCCCTCCACTGCTCACCCTCCCAACACACTCCGCTGCAAGGTTGCCCCTGTTGCTATCTCTGCTTCCTAGCAAAATAGTCATAGTTTTAAGGTGGGAGGCCTACGGATTTCATTAATTCTCAAATACCTGATCCCTGGCAGGGTATTCTTCAGTGTAGATACGGTACGTAGGTACTGCATTGCTGCAATATTCAGGAAATAAAAGCAAGCAAAGAAAGAAGTCAGTAGCCTGTTCTTAAAAAGCCTCTTTTTGGCCACTCTTGCCTCCATTTCCTCTCTGCTCTTAGCACCCTTGTGAAACCGAGGAGGCTGCTGGGTGAACCTCAGCCGGCTTGCACTTAGAGGAAAGGAGAGACCAAAGATGTGGCACCTAAATGGTTCTTTGCCTCCGTTGTCTGCTGTACCTAGCCGTGGCTAGGCCTCAGTGGTTTTGCATCCTCAGGAGCATGCTCTGAGCCTGCTGTGGAAGGCACATCCTCAGCACCATTTCTGAAAGGCAGGGAAACAGGTGTTGGTGTGGTTTTGGTTTTGCAGCATTCTGTTAAACATTGAAAATTGACCACTGACTTCACAGGTGACTTTAAACTTGTGGCTTCCCCATCTGCCAAATGTCTCCTGGCCATCTGGTGTGACAATATCCTAGACATGATCACTTGAATGGAATTTTTTTTTTTTTTTTTGACTCCTTGTTCCTCACCAAAATGTTTAAGTCCTTCTCCTGGCATGTCCAAGAAATTGATTCATTTTTATCACATCCAAAAAAGACTGCCACATTTCACTCCATGCCCCCTCATAGCTGACTGACACATTGGCACCATCTCTTAGTAAGTCAGGAGAGGCCACCTTCTGCTTTTATCAGCCAGCAGCTCCAACCTCTGTCAGCTACCTGATGGCTTTTCATGATTTTTACACTGTCCTTCACATTTTGAAGGACCCCTGATAATCACCCAGAAAGCAATCTCACCATACTCCTTCAAATCTCTTTTTCCCACTCTCCTGCAAAACACTGCCAAATTTGGGGAGACTGTTGTGCTACAACCTACTGGACTGACCAACATCTTCACAGTACTACAGGTGTTCTCTGCTCTGATTGTTGTCTTGCAAAACATTGTAAGTGTTTTGGCATAGGAGACACACACACCCTTATTTCTCCGTGGGTTCTGCACAAAGATATCCAGATCCATAGCTAGGCTTCAAGTACCAAGCTAACAAAAAGTAAAAGAAGACAATTCTCTGAGCTCTGTATGTAGCACTCAACAGAAAAAAAAAAAATTCAGGTCAAATTTAAGCAATAAATTTCAGGTCAAATTTAATCAATTGCCTTTTATTTACTTCCATATTATTGACAATGAACAACTCTTAGCAGGTAAACCTCAAAATATACCTCCAATAACAATTGTTTTGCCTCAGGCATTTATGCAGCATTCTAACTACAGCATCTATATAGCATTTCTTTTTCCCCACACATACAAGTACACACTAATACTTAATACATTAGCATTTCCACTATACATTTTTACCATGTATCCAGTTAAGAAAATTGCTCAATTAGCTGAAATAGGGTTTTTTTCTTTTCATTGTGAAAAGAGGGAGTCTTGCAGAATGGAACAGTGTTCTCGGTAAGAGGTCAGTTGGGTGTGAATTTTGGAATAAAGGAGAGAGGATGAGTGGGTTGTAAAAGATTTTTTTAATTATTCACTTTTTATTGCCTTAAAAAGTCAACTGGAGAGTGCAAACCAACACACATACTGTTTCATGCTGGTGTGTAACAGTAGCATGTTGTAGAGAAAGCCCACCATACTTTGCTGGAATTTTCCCATTGTAGCGTATACCTCATGGACATAGAAAAGATTGTGAGACTGTCAAATACCGAGTGTCAGGGAATGGTATATCCACTCGTTGGTAAAATAAGTCAGTTAATTTGGCAGGTAAGTATTAAGTAATCATACTGTCAGAACAAGGCAAGTGGCTAAGAAAGGAAGACAAAGAAGAAAAGAAAAAATATAAAGACGAGGAAATAGGAAGGAGCCAAACAGGACAGGGAGGAGGGAAAGAATGTGGGAGTTTGATGGCCAAACGATGAGCAAGTAAAAGATGATAACCCATTTGTTCTATGTGGTACCAGGTCACCTTGTCTTCGTGTCTCACGTTAGACTGTTTCTGACTTTCCACTGCCTGGGACAATTTGAGCATCATCCCACCTGGGTTTTGTTACATACAGAATGGAACAGGTGAAAAAAATTTAAGCAGGTTGGATATTTTCTCATCCACATTTTTAAATACCTTTTTTCAAAAAATTTTACTGTTTTTGTGCTCTCTGTGGATTTTTCTCATTTTTTGCTTGCTCAAACCTTAGCAAATGTTAGTTTAACATTTTCAAGTAAATATTTTTTCATCTTGATTTGGGTTTTCCCTTATTTGGTTTCAAGAGAGCAAAATTTCAAATGAGCTGAATGCAGTTTTTTTAATTTCATTACATTTTCCAGAGGTAAAAATGTCTATGATATTTGCCTAGGCAAAGTGTTACATCACGTACTCTATTTATGTTTCAGCATTGCAGTGACTTTTAAAAGCTCACAGCAGGAAATGAAGAAAAGCCTGAACTCATAATTATTAAATAATAATAAAAAAATGTACTCTGCTAAGGTTACATTTATTCAAAATGGTACAATTAATATATCCCCATGTTTCCATTAATATATGTTCCGGTGGAGCAATTGATAGGAAATGTGGTCATGGCATGAACTTTACAGCAGATTTGTATAGTCTCTGCTGAGCAGAGTTTAATAGAGCAAAGCAGCTTGGATAAGGAGGACCGTACAGAAATGAGATTATCCATCATGCACCATCTTAATGATCAATATCCAAGCCCTCCTTGTATTGACAGTGTTGGAAGGATGCTACTTAGGATGATCAGAATCAGAGGCAACGGAGAATTTACACGTCCACCCTCAGGGTGTGGGGTGGGGGCGACAGGCATACCATTCCTCTCTTAAGCTTCCTCCAGCCTCTACCCTCAAGTTTGCTCCTTACTGCTGAGATGAAAATACCTGCAGCTCCTAAAGCCAGCCCAGGGCAAAGTCATATAGGGCCTCTATCCACCCAATTTCCCTCCTTATCCCCCTTTATCCTTCCTTTATCCTCCAGCTCCTCCCTGCAGCTCCTAGCATTGCCTCCCTTCTGCCTGTCTCAGGCATCTCTGCCTGTCTCAGGCATCTCTGCCTGTCTCAGGCATCTCTGCCTGTCTGGTGCCTGGGACTTTGTGCCCTTCTCAGCTGCTCACCCACACCGAACACTGAAACAGGTCCTGCTCTCATCCCCAGACCCAGCAACTGCACTGCAGCCCAGATTTCACTTGTCACTCTGACCTGCACTAGTGTTAAGCCATTACACAAGCAAAATATTCATTCACGAAACATCAGTGAGGAGCCTCAGTCCCATTCAGGACATCAGTGGCAACATGACCTTTCTTGGTTTCTCATTACAATGGTGAATTTGCAGCATCTGTTGTCTTCACTCAACAACCGCAGGCTTTTAGTTCTCAACTTTCTTCAGCACATAGCTCATCCTTCTGTGTAGCACCTGATCTCCTATCTCATGATTAATTCCCACCTTCATTCTGCCAGCAGTGCCACCTGACCACCTTCTCATCTCCAAAGCAAGTCCAAGTTTTACTACTAGCACATGAAGAGCTTTCTTATCTGCTTCTGCAGAGTGACTGCTTTATTTCTCTCTACATTCCCTACAAAAGCTACCTTTGCCAGAAGTGTCTGCAAAGCACAGCCCTGGGACAAAGGCTCAGCGCGTCATGAGCTATGACTGCTGAGTACCACGCAACTCCTGTTTCTGTGATCCCCTATCTGTTTCAGATAATCCTGTTCTGGTACTTTGACAAATTCCTAGGCAGTCAGTTGTTATGCTTGAAGTCTTGATCCTTGGTGGACTCACGGAGATGGTACATGCTATGTAAAAGATACAGTAAACATCAAGAACACAACTCCACCTTCTAATCTATTCTCCATCGTTTACCTTTCTCTGCTGAAGACCATGGTGCAGGGAATGACCCTAGATGAGCCGATGCATGGGTCTCAAAAAACACCAGAGCTGAAGGAATAAGTGCTCAGACTCACGCTTAGTTGTGGGAAGCTTTAATTTTGTTTTATTTCTTTAATTTAAAGAGCATATCCAACACTGTGAATAACAGGCAAGAAGCAAGATTTAAAAGGGGAAAAAAGGTCTTGTTAGACTTTTAACTTCAAGTTGTATTTATGCGGGGAGACCAAATTCACATGGTGTTTATTTCTTGAAAGCAAAGAGAAAAAAATAAAGTGTTGCTGCTGTTGCAGACAAAGGAAGAGATGTTCAAAGCTTCCACAGCACCTGGCAGAAAAAGTGTTGCTGTGATTCTATACACGCTAGTGTACATTGTGATACAACAAATCCAGTGGCTCTTCTGCCTCCTCAAACAGGAGGTGCAGCACATAATGCCTCAATCCCCCTCCCAGAGCTAAAAGCCTATTGCTAAATCTTCATCAAAATCATGCCTGAAGACAAAAGATTCAGGGCACACATAACATGCACAGTCCTGCTGCTGTAGGAAAACATTCACTCCAGTATTCAAGTACCGTGTGGAAGTGCAAGAGAAAAAGTAATTCTAATCATAATTTTATCTCTGTTATCATGAATATAACCAAAGGTTTCTTCTTTAAAGTTACAAAAACCAGCCAGCAATATTTTTGTTTCGCAAGGCTTCATTGACAGACTCTCTTGTTTGCAGCAATTCAGAACTCCAGCTACTGAAGCTCATCACTTTTTTATTTGCCTCTTTCAGAGCTGAGGAGATATTTATAACTGTTGCAGTCAGTCTTGAAATAAGTATACAGCGCAAAGGTGCTGCATGTTACCAGTCAAGCAGAAGAAGACAAAGACAAATAAAAAGCAATGAAAAGACATGATATAGATACAGGGAAGACTGTGACTACCAAAGAGCTAATGGTTTTGTGATGGTAAGAACTGAGCTTAGAAGAATATCCAGTATTAGTAATGGTTTTGTTGAAAAACCTCTTCAGACTGTTAAAAGTATTAAGCTGTTCCTTATCGCGCTTTCCCTATCTCTTCTTTTCTTTGCTAGTTGGTATTTTTTTAATACCCTTTCTTTATATCTCTCCTTCTGGATTGACTAGCATTGAGCTGCCTTCACCACACAAAATCACAGATCACTACATTTTTGTTCATTCTAGACATAATTTAAGACAATCAAATTTGAATAGCAATTTTGTGTTCGCATCTTTTATTTATTAAGGGTCTTCGAAATACAGGGAAAAGGGAAAATACAAACCCCAGTATATGCAGGAAATGTCAAAGTGGGGAAAAGCAGGCACAAAAGAGAAAAAAAAATTCTTTTTGTTTTTTATTCTAAAAGATGAAAAGCTAGTGAGCCGTATCCCCTCCCTTGCAGGGATATGCTCAGTGCAAGAGGCTGAAAGGATTACAGCAGGACGCCACTCACATAGCTCTCACCATCTGTTCTGAGCAGCTCTGGTTTAAATTATGGCTACCTCAGGGTCCCTGTATCCTTAACCAACGTGTAGGGTGCCCAGCTGAGACACACTGGAGGACACCAGGGTCTCCCGCACGGCTTGAGCAGATCAGCCACCTCAGCCCTGTGCCTGCAGCCCCTTCTCCCCTCTTTTCATCCTCCCAGCCAAAAGCTCAGGTGCTGGCATACAGGTATAGATAACGATACAGCATCTCTGATATTTCAAAAGCACAGAGGGAGAAGAGTATGGGACAGGGTCTGAGTTGCTCTGAAGTCACGAGTTTTAATGCTGGGCTAGGTAAGCATTTTCCACAGGTAACAGGACTAGGAGCTGCCTCAGGCTCCAGGGAAGGAAACACACATTCCTTATTTCTTTACCCAAAGTTTTTATTTCATTATTTCAAGCCATTTAAAAGGTGGTTGTGCTGGATAAGTAACCAGGATCTGGGATCCATCAAAACTGCAGACACGTCTTCAAAAGTTAGACTACCCTATGCTGCCAGAATCTGCTGGGAAAAGGTGGTGCATTTCATAACTGCTTTCCATTATTAACCCATCACTATAGTCCTGGATTAAAAAAATCACTTCAAATGAAGGAAAGGGAAAATGTATTCTTCCTTCTCTATGGCTGGATTCTCCTCTTTGCTTCCCTTTACAAAAAATATTTTTCAACTGAAATATGAAAACAAGTTATAGGTACGGACCCTTGTGTTTGAAGAAATAGAAGAAAGTTTTGCTTGAAGTTTTAGGGTGACTCTCACTTTGAAAATACATTTCAGTAGTGTCAGATTATATAACGACAGCTATGCTTCCTTGCTTTCCTCATCTTCCTGGTAGCTGGGGTCGAGGGGTGCAAAAGAGATTCCTAAATTACATTTCTCTTTCCTGTATTTCAATATATGAGTAAATGCCCAATTTCTGCAAATTCTGAGCAATTTTTGGAGTTGCAGCCCCCTGGGGCTGTACCCTCCTTCAATTTGAAAATCAAGACCTAGGACTCAGAAAGAAAGCAGATGCTGAAGGTTCCTTTGGTGAGGGATTTATGCCTCAATCACTAACCTGCTCAGTAGGCTTGCCAGCTTTCTCCAGTCATAATGCTTCACATTAGTTATTTGAGCTCAAATGCAGCATTTGCAGAAGAAAAACATTCAGCAGTTTACCATTCTGGAAAGAGCTGATTGTTGTGTTGTCAATAAAGAGAAGGATTACAGAGTAGGCGAATTTGTTACATACACATATGGCCCATGAAATACATCCCTCTATGAATCTTTAAGTATTATCAGCCTACAGTAATTGTTACTTACACTCCACCTACTTCATCCTTCTTTCCTTCCTTTCCTCTGAAGAATAATTTGACAGTTGTTCTCTTTAAAAAGTTGAACTACAAAATGATTTCTACGTCTAACGGGGACACAAATGTGCTAGCATAAGTAGAGGTAAGAATATGTGGACAAATTTGAAACCGTCATCCATATGAAAGCAAAAGTCAGAGTGTTTTCTAGAACTGAGATGGCCTGGAGAAGCCTGAGGCTGTGGTGGAAGGGAGAAAGGCAGAGGGAATTAAACCCTCACCTTCCCACCGCAAACCCAGGGCAATCCCCCTAGCATTATAAAACGGAATTTATAGCTAAAATCAGGAAAGTACACCCAGGCATTAGGATCACAGGTGCTATTTCACTGACAGCCTATTATAAAGCTCCAACTGTGTCCAAAGTTATAAAGTAATTTCATAGTTATATTTATCAGGGTGAATAATGTGCAAATCCACTTCTCTACCTTTTTTTTTTTTTTATGTTATTAGTAAAAGATTCCTACTGCACCAAGCAAGGCTTCCCCAGATGTTCATCCAGTGCAGCAGTGAATGGCAAATACAGATCCTAAACACAGGGAAGAAGCACGCAAGCCCTGCAGTGATGCAGAGGAGGAGGCTCCTGCCACCCAGTAAAAAGCAGAGCACTTATGCACTGTCTTTATCCATACAACTCCCAATGGTCAGCAGAGGCCAAAGAGATCCCAGCAAGTGATGGTCATTGAAACAACCTGTGCAGAACGAGATACAGAGGCCAAGAAAAAAAGCCATTTTCAGCAGATTCTGAAAGTGAGGTGGGAAGGATACTTGGAAAGGGTGAAAAACCAGCCATCCAGACCAAGAGCCACGCTGAGACTCCAGCCAACACAGGATGCACTCATTAGCAGTCTGAGAAACTGGAGAAGGCACAATTCCTCAGCTTTTGATATCAGTGTGTTAAATACTAAATTCAGCTGTTCCTGGGTACCTTCAAAGAAATGAGTCCAGGGCTATTAAAATGGTGTAATCAAAATCAGAGACCACATCATGCATCATGAGCAAAAAAGAAATGTGAATGTACTGATCCACATCCAGAAAGGGATGTTTTACCTACAGGTCCCATGTGCAGGGGAAAAAAAAGGGGGGGAGGGGGGGAGTTGGCACTTTTGTTTGTTTATGGAAAGCAGTCTTTGCTGAAAACAGCTAGAAGCTCCTTACTTATGTCCAAACAGGCTTGGCTTACTCAAAACCCATCCTGAGAATCCAAACATGATTTTTCCTCTAAATCACAAGTGAATCATTTTAAAATGAAATGCAAATTTAAAGAGTTAAGGAGATGAAGGAACCTGCTTAAGAGCATCTGCCTGAAGCACAGTGGAGCAAATTCCAGAGAGAGAGAGGGACAGGAACATCCAGAAGGAGAGGAGCATTGTTCTTCTCAATCCTAAAAAAAAAAAAAACCAACCAAAACCTTGGAGAAATTGCTTGGCACAGAGCAGGACAAACAGCTGAGGATCAAACTCGGGGTCGTGAAGGCAGGGTATTAGCAGGACATAACCTGGACAAGACATTCCCAGAGTCTTTTATCGGCTCTCCAAGGGCTGATGGGGGTCTGTTTAAAGGCACTATAATGGTGCTTTCAAAAATCTTACAAAAAGCATATACATAGTAGCCAGCATCCAGCAGGGGAGAGAAAATTGTTATGGGAATCAGAGTCCTAAGGGAGCTCTGAAAAGGCTGCTGCAACCTATGAAGCCACTGAGGTGGCTGAAACTAGGCCTGAAAGCAAGGTCTCGCCTTGCAAGGGTATTGTGGAAAATGGGAGGTGGGTTTACAAAGCTGTTTTATTTCTAGTCTGTCTTTCCCATTTATTGTATGTTTCTTTATTTCTTTTAAGTTCTTTATTATCCTTGAATATTATAATAAAATCTGGAGTTTAAAGTTCTTTTGCTGCTCTTTGGAGAATTCACCATAAGGCAAAGGTACAGCCATGTCCACCTCAATGCCCTGGGGCACTCAAGGTCCCACCATAAGCCCGTACTGCTAACAGGCAGTAGAAACAAGCCCTGCTCCACATTTAGGACTATTAAAATACAGTACATTATATTTAACAAAAAGGCAGAAATCAGGAATTCATCGTGAGTTAGGACCTGTTGTTAGAAGAACAAGGGATGATGTGTGGAAGACAGAACTAAAATGAGCCAAACAAAGTCAGTGTGATCTGCAAATCTCACCAGTTCAGGATAGGTAGCCTGAGGCCACTTAATGTGAGCAACTCGGTAGCTGGAGAAAAGACTAGGGAAATGATCGTCCCCTTGTATTCAGCACTGGTGAGGCCACACCTCAAATACTGTATTCGGTTTTGGGGCACTCACTACAACAAGGACATTGAGGTGCTGAGGCATGTCCAGAGAAGGGCAATGAAGCTGGTGAAGGGTCTAGAGCACAAGTGTTATGAGGAGCGGCTGAGGGAACTGGGGTTGTTTTGTCTGGAGAAAGGAGGCTCAGGGGAGACCTTATCACTCTCTACAACTACCTGAAAGGAGGTTGTGGTGAGGTTGGGGTCAGTCTCTTCTCCCATGTAACAAGCAATAGGACAAGAGGAAATGGCCTGAAGTTGCACCAGGGGTGTTTAGGCTCTATTTTAAGAAAAATTTCTTCACCAAAATGGTTGTGAAACATTGGAACAGGCTGCTCAGGGAAGTGGTGGAGTCGCCATCCCTGGAGGTATTTAAAAAACCTGTAGATGTGATGCTTAGGGACATGGTTTACTGGCAGACTTGGCAGTGTTAGGTTTACAATTGGATTTGATGACCTTAGAGGTCTTTTCCAACCTAAATGATTCTGTGACGCTATGATTCTAAGATGATGGCAAATGGGAGTGAGAAAATGGGGCAGCAGAACTGATTCGAAGGTGCTGGGGAAGAGTGAATAAATTGCATACCAAGGGCAAGGGTAGAGGCTTTGCCTCACAAAAAGGTGCTCAAAGAACTTTGTGGAGGAAAAGCTATAACCAGCCGTGTCTACTCCACTCTGAGCACCAAGGCATGAATACATTTGGGCCCAGATTCTTTCCTGAGCTACCTCCACAGTGATACCAGAAATTATGCAAGTTGAGATGCATGTCTCTTATGAAAATGATGCAATAATCAGTGTCTACAGTTCGATTATGAGATAATTAATTTTAATTGCATATTACATTCTCATTGAATTAAAAGATTTGAAGACTTTGACTATTTTTATATTCCCCTTGCAATACATTTTGTCGTCTGTGCTATTTAGAGACAGAAAATTGCAACTATTTTAAAAACACAATGACTTTCACCTCCCTGAGGGAAATCCTGAATTATTACCTTCAATGGCATCAGGGTTTCATCCTTATTCTGTTAGAGAAAATCATTCAAAACCCCTTCTTAGCTTTGCTTTCCACCTTTTGAGAGCCTTGAGTTCTCAACACTGAGGTGAAAACACTCGCTATTTATTAGGTGGAAGAGAAGAAATTATGTTGGGGTTTTTTTTACTTCACCAGAAAACATTTGAAATAAAAACTTCCTTTTTGTCACAACTACTTGGTGCCACCCATTAAGCAGGAGCACTGGCTGGGCCCTTGGTCACCTCCCTCCCAAAGGAATGGCCTGGCACACTGCCCCAGCACAGCAAGGGACAGCCCAGCTGCTCGCCCCTGCAACGAGCCTACACGCACAGGTCGCACCTTGCTGCGGCTGCGGCAGCGCCATTCCTGCCTTCAGCATCACTTTGCCGGCTGCTAAGGAGGGTGACTGAGGTCGAATATTGCCCCATGCAGCAGAGACGTGTTTTGCCTGCTCTGATTTTCCATTTTTTAGCTCCCGCCAGCAGCGGGGCATTGAGCAAAATGTCCCTGCTGTAGCCCTAGACAATTCATTGTAATAAGTCACTGGCTGAATTGCACCTTGTGGTCCCACTGTGAGGGAACAAATGACCAACTTCTCCCAATTGTTCAAATATCTTCTCAAATAGTTGCTGAATAAGTCATGCCCGTAATCTGCAGTTTGTAACTTCCCATAAAGCAGTTTGCAGAAGATATTCAAGACCCAGCCTTTGAAGCTGCCTGGGTTTGGGCTGGCTGCAGAGGCCATAGGGTAAGTTCCTAGGGATTTGGACACCTAGCCAGGAGGCTCTGCTTTTGCAAGGGACAAAGTAAGAGCTTTCTGAATTGGCCTTCAGCAGAGGAAAGATAGCATTTTCTGTGCCACGAGCAGCTCCAAAGAGGAACAAAGAGGGAGAGCAGAGGCACCTACACTAGACCCTCAACATCCCTTTTCAGGGTGCAATACATACTCCTTTTCCCAGTCTGACCGCACCATGCCTGCCTTTCCCAGTCAGTCCTGAACACCCAAGCTCCCACACGATCCGTCTCCAAGCATTCAGGGGGCCAGCCCTTGCTTAGCCAGGCACCGGTGCTGCCTGTGTGGGGTATAGCAGTAGGACACCTGCCCGAAGGCAAGAGGGAACAGATCTTGTGAGTCCTAAATGTCCAGCCAAGGAGGCTCCGTGTTTGGCAGACATGAAATGCAAGACACTGGGGATATAGAAATGAAAGACGAAAAACTGCATTTGCAAGAATACACCTAGTTTCATGCTTAACGACATAACCCTGCCCATGCAGAAGGTCTTTTTCCTAGCATTAATGTCCCCATGTGCCCACTCTTTTGTGCCAAAGGGGTAAGCAAAGCTACAGAAAGCTCATCAAATGCCAAGACTTACACTTTAGCTTTCCTCAGATCCAAGTATTTTAGACTCAAAGAATATGTGATGACAAGTTTTATACATATTTCTAAGATATTCCTACTTTATACCCCTCACGTCTCAACCTTTTCTTTTGTAATCTTTCTTGCTTTTGCGTGTTTTATTCTAACTGGAAGCCTGAAGGTGTGAAGGTATTGATTACACATCTCTTTCTGACATACCGCAAAATATGCCATCTCCCGTCTTCACACTGGTGACTGGCTTACATGGCAGGTTTCTTCTCTCTCTATATAAAACTCAACAAAATTGTATTACATGCGCTGTTGTTTTTAATAGAAATATTATTCAACTCACCCAAGTTTTCGTTGGGAGATTTTTTTCATTTCACTTAATGCCTAACCTTCTCGGGTTTTGACAGGTAGGCAAATCTTCCTGGAGGCTGCTGTTCCTGAGCTCGCTCTGTTGTCTGAGTTAGAAGCCTTTTATCCTGATATCAGCGGTCCCGGGGATGAGATCGAGTGATTAAGTTCTGCAATGTACCTTGCAAGTAGGCACCAATCATTTATTACTTAGCTGTGTCTGGAGCCTCTAAACTAAGGCTTATCCAGTTCGATAAGTAGTGGAACAAAGGCTACTCTGGCATGAAAGCTGTTTATATTTCACAGAGGACTTTTTTTTTTTAATCTTTTTTCCTTAAACCTTTTGACGGCCTTGGAAGTGTGTTACTACAGTTCCACTGCTGGTCCATCTCACAGAGCAGTCCTAAAGCCACAAGGCACACGTGTCTACATATCATCATGCAGAACAGCCCAGCACAAAACCAGGCTCTTAAACAATAGCAAGGGGCTTTTTATGCAATACAAAACTATATTAAAAATACATAATGTAACTTGTCTTAATATACTTTTCTGAGTCTAAAAATATGCCAGACCAAAAGAAACATATTTACATAAAAAGCAGACAAGGTCAAATAACAAAGAAAGCCCTTAATTAGTTGTAATCAACTTTAATTTGCATACCGTATATAATTCCTAAATGATTGTTAATAATAACTTTATATAATGGACTTCCAATTTTCATGAAAATGGCACATTTTGATAAGCAGACACAAAACCCTAGTACTAATAAGGTTTAATTTGCATACATTAGACTGATTATCCAAACAAAAGGATTACAGTATTACTTCTCCATACCTTTATGTCCTTATTATGCACATTTATTAACTTCACAAAAGCTAGCTGTTAGTGACAAACAATAGCCGTGGCTGGAAGAGAAATCTACAGTATGAATAAAGAGCATTTTAATGCTAAGGAGCAAAGTTTATACAGCATAAATGTTTTGTTTAACTCTTTCTTTTGCAAAAGGCATTATGCTTTTTAAAGCAGGCACTATTACATGCATAAATCACTTCTTCATAATGTGATTTTTTTTTGGTAAAGAGTAGATTTTCTGTAAAAATTATAGCCTTCTCATGCTCCCAGTTTCCCGATGTGAAGTTAAAAAACATGGATGGTGCTTGAACATATCAGGAAAAGTGTTTACAATCACAGGATTAAGCTGTTAACTCATGTGATTCCAGGGTACAGTGTTAATATATTGCCACAAGCTTCGTTTTCACAGTCTAAATAATAATACAGGTGGCAATAGCTGTTCCTAAGAGTATTACATATACCCCACAATTAAAGTGTGAGCGAGGGGGAGGGGAAAAAAAATCATTAATAGATCTGGTATCTGAAGCAAATGATGCTCACAAGGGGCTGAGAAGAAAGCCAATAGATGTGAAGCTTAAATTGAATGCCACCCTGGAGCTCCCTCTGAGCTGTGACACGGAGCTGTGCTAATATTCAACGGTGACAGTGGTGTGAGAAGAGGATGTTGACTCTGCTGTATTTTGTGCCCTTCTGATGCAATGTGCTGACTTTGAACAGAAATGCTGCTTTTGGAGATACCTTGTCAGCCCACCTATTACTCCATGGACCAGCTGGCTTTTCAGGAACTGTTGCTACGGTTGTCATGAACATGTCGTGACTTCTCAGGGGTAAATTGTTTCTTGCACAATTTTTGAACAGTGTCTCCATGTCTACATGCAACTAGTTTGCTTAACACATCAGAGCAACCCAAAACAGTTTTTAATGTGGGACAGAAACCATCCAGATGATCCCTTGAACATACAGTGAGTATCTGGCAAGGTTACCAAGTACTAACGACACACTTTCTCTTTTTTTGTCAGCTTCATTTCCATCCAACTATTTTGTAAAGGGCTGTAGGAACCACTGTGATTTCTTTTTTAACCTATGCAGCTCGAGGCTGATGACTTTTGGCTCAGTCCTGGTAGATGCCACAGGGTCAAAGCCCAGGGTCCTTCCTCCAGCAGACTAAGGCCCAAGGACTTAGTTGGGAAGCTGTGAATGAATAAGGGCCTCATTGTGCAGCAGAGGGTCTCTAACCATGAAATCACCACCAGTGTTGCACAAAGACCACTTGCACTTCTTGGTCTGGAACAGCAGGTGGGGAAAACGCATTTCAGAGGCTATAATATACATAAGAACCTTTAAATCTACACAGAAACTTAGAGAGAGCAGCCTTTTGCCATAAATATTGGCGGTATTTCATTTACCATTACATTTACCGTGTTTGAGCTCTGCTCTAAAGATGCTGATGTTTCGAAAGGTGCCCAATATGCTTTTTTTCCAAGAAGACCCCAGAGAGAATGGATGGCCAAGGATTAGTCTCTGGAGCTATGTTCCTGGACCAGCAGTTTCTGAATCAACCCCAGGTTATTCTAAAATATTCAGAATAAACATGCCCAGAAGATTCAGCAGTGTCCTTTCTGTGTCAATAGTGGCACAACCTTCAAGTCCTACAGACATCCAGTCAGATGTGGTTTCCTAAAAGCACTGTTGAAAACAAGAGTTGATATCCTACATCATTTAAGGCATTCTTTAAGGTATCCCCGGTCATGGAGCATATTGAGTCTTGCATAGCTTTTAGGTTAGTCAAAAAGCTCACACTGACTGAACTTGGGAGTTTAACCACAATGTGAATACAAATGTGACTTGCTTTTTCTTGCCAAATCATAGCCCTGTTTCCAATGAATCCTACTGGGCTTGATCTGCCCTTATTTCCCTGAGTGATAATCCTACTCGGTAAGGTTACCTTTGGATCCAGACTGCAGCTGTCAGCCTATAAATAAGAAGGTTTTTCTAAGTTCTTACCACTGCATCCATATTCTTCTCCTTCATAGCGTTACACGGCAATGCAGTGAGGTGTGCCTGATTCTCCCCGGACGCTCATTCCTTTCGTTTTCCTTTGCAAAGACAGGTAACAGCCTATGAAAATCCTTCTGCCTGGTTCTGCTCCCTGATTCCCCAGGCCGTCTTCCTGCTACATACTGCAGAAACAGGGGGGAAAAAAGAGAATTTCTTGTTACAGGCATTTGGGTTTCTGTCTGCTGGTCATAATCCATCTTCAGTTTTGAAGATCCCTTTGCCCACTGAATTTGTACAGCCTTGTCCCAGGTAAAAAAAAATACTGATCTGGGTCCCTTTTGTGCGATAAGGAATTAGAATAGGTGTAAATGATTGCCAAGTTATCCTCACCCGTAAGTTTGCATTCAGTGAATGAGGACGTGCTCTACCAACCCAAGAGACAGGTCCACAGAAAGCCTCTGACACAAGTTTTAAAAATCAGAAGCCATGATCAGTTTTAGAAACCCCGAGGGCATCCAGAACTCTCCAGACATTTTGATAGTATTAGAACAAAACCAAAACAAAAACTGACACTGAAATAAAACCAAACTGCCCCTTCTAGCTCTTGCTCAAAGGGAAGAAAACTGACATTTTCCTGATCATCACTGTGCAAAATGGATGATAGCACACCCGCTGCTGAAGGAAGCAAACAGGCTTCCTGAGTAGCCCCCAGCTCACCTGAAAGCCCAGCCAAAGTTTTTACCTATTTGTGCTGCGATTGCCTGGGTTGCAACACAAAAAACATTGTATAAATGTGCTTTCACTCATGAGAAAACCCCATTGACTCGAGGAATGAAAGCTTATGAGTAAGGGTTACAACACAGGAACAATGATTTAGTTAAATCGAACGTCTTTTGTTTAAAGTTAGTTTTTCTGTGGTTCCATAATATTATTTTTAGTTTTCAAGAATGGAAACAATAGCTGAGCTCTGCAAGTCTTTTTCAAGGTTTGATAAAAAGCTAAAAGACAAGAAGGTGCATTGATTCCAAATAATAACTTATACCCTGTGATTTCAAGATTTTACAATCTGTGCACATGACTGGAAATATCTCTCTATAGATGTCTCTAAGAATAATGTATGAAGGGGAAATCTTGAAACATATACTCTTTTTTCATTTTATTTTTTAATGGGAAACTTCAAATCAGCGGTCCAACAAACTGCAGCTGTTGGAATTGCTGAGCCAATTTACAATCAAATTGAAATTTTTTCCATTAAGAAAAAAACCCTTTGAATCTGGAAGAAAGAGCGCTGCTCCCTACCAGCCCACTCCTACTTATCTATAATGTCACACACACACGCAGTCCAAGCTATCATGGAACATAACTAACATTATCACAGATGATTTTAAGAATACATCTCCATTCTTAATTGTTTCAGAACGTCAGAATTTCCTCATTTTTGTTTTCCCATTTCGATCCACTTTACAAGTCTAATTTCTAACTGTGTCCAATTTGGGTACCTGGAATAAAGTCTTCCCTCTATTCATTTCTGCATTCTTTGCTGCTGCTATTAGTTGCGTTATCGATGGATTGTCCTCAGCAGTTTAGGAAATCTCTATCCTGTGTCTCTCTCAGCAGTGTTACACTTGAGAGACAGCAAGTTTATTCATTCCTCAGCACTTGCACAACACAGTTTATTTCCATAAAGCTTCCCTCTTCCTACGAAGTACCACAGAGTACTTTGAATCTTACATTAAAAGAGATGCAGAATATTAAACAGATAATCATGAATGCTATATCAGAATCGATCCTTTAACGATCTGACCAGCATTTAGCCGTGATTTATAGCAGGGATGCTCCATATGAAGGTGCCAACACCAAAAAGAGCCATGAGAAGCACTGACAGACAGCCTCTTAACATGAGGCTGATGAAGAATTTTCTCCACATGTCTGTGAGCATCAGCCTCCTCCAGGAACAATGCCCATTCTCTTCTGCGAAATGTAGATTTTTCCTAATCAAACTTTTTTTTTTTTTTTTTAGGAGATAGCAGTGCTCCCTAAGTGACAGCCAGAGTCAATGACATTGTAAAAAACACTAATATGGTTTTAAGGTTAGATTGGTGGAGGAAAACAGTCTGACAGAGTTTCACAGTTTGCTCTCTCTTCCCTCTATTACCCTATTTCATTTCAGCCGTGCTTCTGGATTAAACAACCCTGATCTCATGGATAACATCGCCTGAGCAATGGAATGCCAGACCAGCTCCAACACATGCCCTTCTCCGGATCATTCTGATTCCTCCTCTGTCCCTTTGCGCCTGCATTTACTGAAATAGAACATGAAGGTCACACCGGAGCTAGTCAAGGAGGGTGAAAAATGTCCTTTGCTCATTGAACACTCATTTGAATTTTTAATGGCTTTGCTTCAGCTATGTTCACACCCCCTCTGCAGTTCGTTGAGCGATCGCATTTCAGTGGTACAAATGCTTGCAGAAAACCCATGTCAAGAGTTGCCCGTGGACGAACTGAAGCAGCCCAGCTGTTACATTCACACACACACACACCTATTTGCACAACCGGTGTGTTGCTGGCGCAACAGGCGGGTAATGCAATCAATACCAGGGGGTTTATTTGACCAACTACAGCCAAACAACGGAAAGCATTTGCAGTCAAGCCCTTCTGCTATTCATTTAAAGGAACCGCTGGAGCATTTTAGATAACAAATGCATTTGAGAAAATTATGCTCTTGCTCATGGATATTCCATGAGCAGAAGAAGAGAATACATTTGACAAATAAATTATTTGTTATGAAGCCTTTGCTTGGTTGTAGTCAGCACATACAGAAGAAAATAACACAGAAGGTATAATGTTAAACAAGCCTATGATCATAGTTTTAATTTTTTTTTTCAGACCACTGCACTTTAATGCATTAATAATTTCACTGAGTTTCTAAGTATTATGTGAGAAAGCAAGAAAGCTACTTGGGATCTTATCCATGGGTTTTCTAGAGTCAGAAGAAGCATATCTCCATCCATCACCCCACCTCCTGAAAGACACAGATGTAGGGATGAAGAGCTCCACTCATTTACTCTTCTTTTTAGCCAAACAAGTTACATTAGGTGAAATATGTCCCCCAGAAAGAGACTGATCTAGATTTGAAGTCACATGGTGCCAGAGAATCTACCGCTTCTTTGCAGAAATGCCACGGCAGTCGGCAGACACAGCCAGAGTTTGCAGCGATGTGGGGAGGCTGAGATCCTTGGGAGGGAACACACATGGGAAGAGATGGAGAGGAGAATGGGAAAGGCAGGGGATGCCCAGGTAAATCTGAAAGCCTCAAAAAGGCCTCTGGAGGGCTCTAAGGACCCAAGATGACAACATGATGGAACAGGAAGCCAATAAATGGAACAGAGACGGTACTGATGGCATCCCAGCCTCAGCCAGCAAACTGTCAGCTCTGATGGGATGTCATAAAGCCAAGCACTGTGGAGAAAAACAAACAAACAAAACAATAAAGAGAGTAAGTAGTGGAGTCCAAGTGACCTGGAGGAGGTGTCATGCCCGCAATGGACACAGCCCCAGCTCCCAAAGCCAAACCCGAGGTACAAAGGAGAGAGAGGTGCATAGCCTCTGGGAGGGACAGCAGGCTGCATAGGGGTTGCACCACCTACCTGCACACCCAGCTCTGTTTTTCCAAATCACTTCTAGGAGCGTTGGCTTGGTGACAAGGCTCAAGGAATACATAAGACAAATGCGGTAACTAAATGCAACAGAGTTAGTGGTGGTGGGTGGATTTCTTAGAGACATCACTACAGACTGCTTCTGGTCTCATGGTTGTGCAAAAAACAGCCAACCCAAAAGTGAGCTGGGAGTTCTTCTGGAGTGAGGACAGAGGAGAAGTTTTGAGTTATGAGAAGTGGGGAAACAGCAGAAGAGAAATAAAGGTGAGATGCATTCACCTCAAGCTAACTGCTGTCCTCTGTCTGTAGTGAAAACCATGTTAACAGAAAAATAAACCACCAAGGAATTAAAAAAAAGTAATGACAACTGAATAAAAAATACTTATTTGAATTAAATCTATGGAATGTGACCCAGATTCTTCCCACGCATAGGCACAGGCTAAATATTAAGTATATGAATAATTATTCCAGAGTCACCACCACTGCTGATGTCAAGCCTCTGTCCAGTTGCACATTAATACAAAAATGGCTCCCTGCACTAGCACCAAAACCAAAGCGAGCAACAAAAGCTAGGGCTGCCTCACAGACAGGAAGGCAGTGGCACTGCAAGCTGCTGTGTCCGAGCCAAACTGAGCCTTGCCAGTCCAGCTAACTGTGAAGAGCGAGGACGTGGCTACGCTCACTGCAGCTGATCCCTTGCCCACTTGGTTGAGGGGATGCTGCCAGCTTTCTGCACAGGTCATAGGAGCTGACCCAGCTGCGACCTGTGCTGAAACCTGACAGCCCTCCCTCCATTCACCCCTTGGGCAAGTGCTGGAGACTCATGTCCAGGAGCACAGGCTGAAAACAGGCAAAAATGGTGATGGGGGTCCAAAAAAAACAATACTTGCAAAATGAGTTTTTTTCTTGGATGTGAATTCAAAGGTGCTTAAGTCCAACATCATTCTGCAAAGAAATTTTGATGCCATGACCCAGCAATTGCTGCTGGATATAGACTATTCAATGTTTAAATTGACAATCTGCAATGAGGGTATAATATTTATCCTGCCTTAAATGAGAAGGTGGTTAAGCCATTGAACTCAGAGGTGTATTCAGATGACCAGTGACTTGGCAGAGCCCCAGAGAACACACAGAGATGCTGGTTCTCCCCAAGCTGTCTGACCATGGATGTAGGGGATGTGCAGCTGTGCTGTGATCCCTCATTACTGTCTGTGGGGTTTTGGCCATTTTTTAAAAGTGATTAACAAGACCATTGCAGAAGAAGTGAGCAAGGTTGCTTCTATAGTAGTTCTGATGGTGGAATCAAGAGCAATCCTCTGCTCATCTCCACAGCCCAGGGCTGAACGGTGCAAGGTCAGGGCTGTGCCCAGAAGAGGTTTTGGAACGGCATTCTCCATAAAGGTGAGAAATGTATCTTAAACATAAATTGAGATAACGATGCCATGAGGCTCGCAAGGGGAGTCATGTGCCAGTTCATCACATCTAGACAACACCAGACATTTCTCCACCACCTGGCACCAAGAGAGAAGGAGCATCTTGCCTTCCCTATGCCCAGCTCCAGTGCTTTTGTGCACATAACCCTGAACGGGGTGGGAGAGGGAGGAAAGGAGGAGGGGGGAAATTGCGACCAAATCGTGTGTTTAGAAGCCCAATGGTCTGTGTTTCACTCCCCTGCACACCCGGGCATGTGTCGGTTCAGACTCCGCCGCTCTCTACCGCTGGGTTACCCAGGGGGCTGTGCCTCGTCCAGCACAGATCCAGGAGCAGACCGGGGCCAGAGTGCAAAGAACGTCGAGGAAAGGAAAGGAAACCACAGAAAAACCCGAGAGGGCATGTAGAGAAAACACAAGTTTCTGTACCTGCCTACAGCTCCTGCACAAGCCTTCTTTCCCCACCACCACCCCACCAAGTAAATAGTGATAAATCAGGCACCAGAGAATTTTAAGCAATTGTTATTGTTTTCTTCTCCATTGCAAAGAGAGTGGGAAAAAACAAACAACAACAACAACAACAAAAAAAGGCAAGAAAAAAAAAACAAAAACCAAAAAACCCAAACGGCTTCTGTTAAAGCCCAGTTTGGCAGGGCTGCGCCTGCCGCTGCAGCTCCACCCCTGCGCACGGCTCGCAGGGAGCGATAACCCCCTGGAGTTGTCCTCGACTTCAGCAGCTGCGACGTGTGCTGCGGGATGCACGAACTGCTCCCGGACTTGAAGCTGTCGTTTGCTCAGTCGGTGACAAGCTTGTGCCCTTGGTGGCCGCCGGAGTGAGGGGAGCTCCTCTCCAGCCGAGGCAGCCACTCTTCCCTGCGACGTTAAAACAACCTCGCGTGTAGTCTTGAACCGATCCTGCGCATTTTCAAAAGCCACGGCTGAAGCCGAGCTTAGCCCTATCTCCGCCCTAAGATCAAACACCTTTCCCCAAGCGCGACAGCGATCTGCCATTTTGCAGCCACGTCTCCTGGCAAGGATGGTTGCTGCGGGAGGGGGAGCGGTTCGGACGGCGGGGCTCTGTGCAACGAGAGAGGAACGTGGAAAAACCGTTAAAACTCAAACCCCACTGGAAGCAGAGGCCTCGGGGCCGCCGGAGCGTGGGGCAGGCCCGGGAGGGGAAGTGCACTTGTGCGGGAGCCGCATCGAGCAGCCGTCCGACGGCGGCGCCGGGGCAGCTCCGGGTTGCCCTGACCTCGCTGGCACAGCCCGGCGGAGCGGAGTGGCGCGGAGAGCCGCGTTCCGGCCCCGCTCTTGGCTGAGCGGGCGGCGCCCCCGCTGAGGGACACGGCTCGCTCGCTGAGGACACGGCAACGGGCAGACCGGCCGGGCCAGGGGAGTCCGCCGGGCCGTTCGCGCCGGGACCCCCCTCCGCGCCCGCTCCCGCGGTGGGAAGCGGCCGTTCGCTGAGCGGGCAAGTAGCCCGGGTGGCCGGTACCCGGCGGTCCCCGGCAGGGACGGCAGCTCCGTTACCGATCCGCCCGGACTGCCCCGCCGCCCTGTTCCGCGGCGGGGCCGCAGGGGAGCCGGGCGCCGGTAGGTGCGGAAGGCCGCGGAGCCCGGTCCCCGGGTGAAACCCACCGCAGAGGCCCCGGGTGCGCAGAGTGGGAGCGGATATTGTTATGGCAGCGGCAGCCGAGGGTGTTAATCTAGGCTGGCTGGAATGAAAAGAGGCAAATATTTCCGTTTGTGCCCTCCTGCCTCTCTCAGCACCGGCTGTCAGTCCCCGGGCTTGTTATCCGCACAAGGCATCAGTTTGTTTGGCTGAGCTCAGCAAGGTTTTCTTCTCCGAGCAGAACTATAATTGCCATAATTCTACTGTATCATTTGGATCATTGCAGTATTGTTGTTTTCTCTCTCTCGTTCTCCCCCCCTAACACGGCAATAACGCGCTCCAGTGTTAAATTAGCAGGTTGCAGGGGGAAGGGAAGGGGGAGTGGGGAAGGAGACACCATAAATGAATGAAAGTTTGTTTAAAAAAAATAAATAAAACAACAAAGTGACTTGGCAGAGGATAGCTCGTATCGCAAAGCATCCTCGCCTGCGAGCAGGACTGCCGCCGGCCCTCCCCTCGCCCCCGGCCGGCCGGGGCCGCCCTGCCCCGGGCAGGGCCTGCCGGGGCGTGGGGCAGTGGGGCAGGCGGGCCCGTCGGCCCGGTCCGGGCACGCAGGGGTGAGGGAAAGGGGTTGGGAAGGGTGTGCGAACACGATGCAAGAGGCAGAAAGGCCGCGACAGGGCTCCCTGATCTCCGCACGGCCCCGACAGCCCCCGGTACCCGCCCGCCGCAGCCCCGGCTGGCACCGGCGGCGGCCACCGGCAAGTCTCAGCGCTGCCGGAGTCCTCGCAGCTGCCGCGCCGAGGGTCCCCCGGCCACTCCGGCTATCGCCTGCTCCCTGTCGGGCTCGGGTCTCCCCTCCCGGGCAGCCGGCGCGGCAGCCCTGCCCGTCTCCGCTCTCCCAAGCGCAGTGTCGCAGCTCGGCAGCAGCGGCTCGGCCAGCACCCGGCAAGGCAGAGGAAAGGCAAGCACGGCCGGGGCGGCCTCCCCTGCTGCCGAAGCGCCGCTACGGACCAACCGCGCCCGCCGCTCCGCGCCGTTCCTCCCGGGCAAGCCCCAGCGGGGAAACCCCGGAGGAACCGCTCGGCACGGTCGGAGCGAGAGCAAGAGGCGGCAGCTCCTCTGCGCGCCGAGCTTCTCCACGGGTGCCTGCGGGTCTTCCTTGGTTTGGTTTGAGGTTTTTGTTGGTTGTTTGTATTTAGGGGTGTTTCATTTTTTATTTGCTGAGTAAATGAATTAATTGCCACTCGTGACGAGGATGGTAAAAACTCCTGAAAGCTGAGCAGCGACGGCAAACGGCAGCTTTGCGTCTTCCGCCCAGGCTCACACTTCAAAGCCGGTCCGGGCTGTGGCCCCCCTTGCCGGCGAGCGCAGGGCCCACCGGCCGCGCACGTCGGGGCTTCCCGCTCCCCGTCTCGCCGCCGGCACCGCCTCGGCCCGCGGGGCCAGAGGCAAACGAGTCAGGAGGAACGACGGGCAGGAGCCCTGCGGGAGCTCGCTCGCAGAGAGGGGTAGGCTCTGGGGGTAACGCTTGGCCCCGCACGGCACGTACGGGCACAGACCTACAGAGCCTGGAATCGTGTGCGTGTGCGCACGCTGGCGCGGACACAGCCAGAGCGGGTTTGTGCCCGCCGCCGCACGGACACGCACGGGCTCTTGCTTGTCTTTTCTCTCATTCCCGCTGGTTCAGTAATAAGGAAGCGCTGGATCCGCACGGGAATTGCAGCACGAACAGGGGAAATGGGGCTTGTCTCCCCTTCGGCGCTCGGGGCCGAGAATCACCTGAGGGAGCGGTCGAGTTGTTTGGGGTGGCCAAGAGGAGTTCGTCCGACGTGACCGTACTTACGGGCAATCCCCCGAGTCCGGAACCAGGAGAGCACACGTGAGCGGGGGACGAGCAGGCAGCTGTAACGTGCCCATCAAAATCGAGCCCAAACTGCCCAGACAGGGAGCCTGAACTTGCCCGAGATGCGACCGCTGAACAGGGAAGGAAAAGGAGGGGGAATAAAAAACCCTCGGAGGGCCGGAAGCACCCTTGAAGGCGCCTGCGGAGGGGAAATGTAGGTGCGGGGAAAGGCGGAGGCTGTCGAGGCAGGGAAGAGGAAGCCGGCCAGTGCCGCACCGGGCTGCGCGGGCTGCGCGCCCTGCCCTGCCCTGCCCTGCCCAGGGGACGGTGCCCCCAGCTCCCGTGGCGGCAGCAGCCCGCTGGGCCAGGCCGGCGGCGCCGCACCTCGCCGCGCCGTGCCCCCTGAAGGCGCTGCCCAGGTGTTTGTTAGGGCAAAACCCCAGCTGCGGACGCCGGTATTTTTAAACACCGGCTGCGAGTGCGCGCCCCTGCGCAGCGCTGAGCCGCGCCGGGCGGGCGGGCAGCGGTGCTGCCGGGGGGAAAACCTGGAGCGGATCCCCTGGCGGGGCACACCCCGTCCCGCTCGGGCATCGCCCGGGGTTAGGGACGGGACGGGCGGCGAATAGAGCCACCGGCGGGGCGGGGGGTGAAGAGGGACGGAGCGAGGTGCTCCGCCGCCGCCCAACTCGGTCGCCCCCGACGGCTACCCCGAGCGACTCCCCGCTGCCGGGGCGCGGGGGCGGGGCGCGGCGGGAGGGGCGTGGCTGGGCGTGGCAGGGCAGCGAGGAGTCTCGGGGCGGGCGCCGATCCGGGGTGGTCCGAGCCGGGCTTTGCCGGGAGCCGTCTGTCGGCGGCCGCCCGGCCTCCGGCGAGAGCCAATCAGGGGTCGGCTGCCCGCACGTGGAGCCGAGGGGACTCAAGAGCGCCGCGGCCGCCGCTCACTCCCCCCGTGACGGGCGTCCCGGCGGCACAGGGCAGCGCCGCGGGGGCGTCCGCGCCGCCGCAGCCCGCCCCGGCCCCACGGCACGGCCTCGCCGCCGCCATGAGCGGCCCCTACCCGGAGGAGAGCTGCGCTGAGCGCCCCGAGTGCAAAAGTAAATCGCCAACTTTGCTGTCCTCCTACTGCATCGACAGCATCCTGGGCCGGCGGAGCCCCTGCAAGGTGCGGCTGCTCGGCGCTGCGCCCAGCCTGCCCACCATCGCCGCCCGCCCCGACACCGACAAGGCCGCGCAAGGTAAGCCCCGCCGACCCAACCCGCTCGCCCCGCTCCTGTTCCCCGGCGTCGGGCAAGGCCGGCTGCGTCCCATGTTCAACAACCCCCTCGCCCCGCGCAGCCCGCGGCTCGGCCCAGCCCCCGCTCCCCGCCCTCCCGGCCAGGCGCCGCGTCGGAGCTGCGGCCGCCGTTATCCCGTTACGCTGCTCGTTAGCGGCTGCCGCGCTGCCAGGAAGCCCGGTCAGAGCCGTGCCCGAAATGCAGCTCGGTTAGTTCCGTGCAGATCGGGTACCGCCGCTTTAGGTTGCTCTTGCTTTCGATATGTGTGAAAATATTTAAGCTAAAATAAATCGGTGCGAGCTGTGGTCCGTGCGGGGAAAGGCTCGTCCGTTCGCCTTCATCTTGTAACGGATCTCGGCGAGTGAGCTGGGGACCGCGCCGGGCAGCAGGAAGGGCGGTAATAACGGGGAGCCGGCAGCCGCCCGCTCCCAGCCCGAACTTGGGAGCAGCCCCTCTGGGACCGCGGGAAGTCCGGCTGGGCAACTCCTGCGGACAGCCTCTTTCCCGCTTTCCCGGTTTCTCCGGCGTTCACAGCCGGGCGGGTTTCTTTCCTGCAAAACCAAAAGGAAACTTGAGGGGCGGGTAGAAGGGTAACAAACAAAACAAACAAACAAAAAAAAAAACAACCGCAAAACAAACAAAAAAAGAAAGAGCGGCGGAGCCACGGGCCACCGGGCAGGGGCAGCGGGGCCGGAGCTGCTCCGCCGTGGCCCCGCGCAGCCCCGCCGTGCGGGACGGGGCCCGGCAGTGGCCGCTGCCGGGGAGGTGCCAGCGCAGGCCCGGTGCTGGCCGAGCCCCCCGGCGGCTGTCCCGCCGCTGAGCGAGACGCCGGGCCGGGCTCTGCGGCCGGGAAGAATGTCTTCCCGGGTCCTGAGCAGCGGCACGAGAGGGAGCCGATCTGAGGGTCCGCGGTGGAAGGGGGTGGGCTGACCTCGGTGCGGGGTGGAAAACGGTGCCCGAAGGAGGGCTGCGGGTTTGGGGTCTTGCCCTGGTCTCTTCGCGCTGATCTCACTGACTGTGTCTCTCTTTCTCTCTCACCCCCCCCCCTTCTCTCTTCCCTCGGCACTCTTCTTCACCCCACGACTACCCGCCCCGTCCGACTGCTGCGGCCGCCTAACTCCCACCCTCACCTCCCGGCGCAGGGTCCCCCAAAGGCAGCCCCCCCTTCGAGGCGGCCGACCTGCACCTTCCCCCCAAACTGCGCCGGCTCTACGGGCCGGGCGGGGGCCGGCTGCTGCCGCCGGGCACGGCAGGGCCGCGGGGGGACCGTCCCGAAGGGCGGCCGGAGGGGGGCGCCGGCCCCATCTCCGCCGCCGCCCCGTGGGACACGCTGAAGATCAGCCAGGCGCCCCAGGTCAGCATCAGCCGTAGTAAGAGCTACCGTGAAAACGCGCCCTTCGTGGCACCGCCGCCCGCCCGGGACGAGCTGGGCAGCCCTGCCGCACACGTCGAGGAGCGGCCGGGCCCCGCCGCGCCGGCCACCGAGGAGGAAGAAGAGGAAGAGGAAGACGAAGAGATGTTAGAGGAGGAGGACGAGGAGGAAGAGGAGCTGGAGGACGACGAGGAGGAGGAGCTGCTGGGCGAGGACGGCGGGGCGCTGCTGAAGGAGGCCCGCCGGGGCGCCGCTGAGGCCCCCGGGGCAGAGAGCGGGGATCTGTCCCCCAAGGAGGAGCTGCTGCTGCACCCCGAGGACGGCGAGGGCAAGGACGGCGAGGAAAGCGTCTGCCTCTCGGCCGGCAGCGACTCCGAGGAGGGGCTGCTCAAGAGGAAGCAGCGCCGCTACCGCACCACCTTCACCAGCTACCAGCTGGAGGAGCTGGAGAGGGCCTTCCAGAAAACCCACTACCCCGACGTCTTCACCAGGTACCGGCGCCGGGGCCCCGGCCGAGAGCGAAGCGGGCGAGTCCCGGGGGTCGGGACGGGGCCACCGTGTTCTGTACACCTGCCTGCAGACTGCCGCCCCCCGGGGTTAATCCTGCCGCGGGCGCCCCCGGGCTGGGAGGGGACGGGGAGCAGGTCCGGGCTCCGGGGAGACCCGCGGCCGGGACGACGGGGCAGGCCCGCCTGGAGGCCGCCGCCGGAGGCTATTTTTACCCGCTGCCCTCCTCCCCACTTGCCGTGTCCGCCGCCGGGATCGGTTACGCGCTCCCTGGATCCCGGCCCGGCCCGGGGAAGCCCCGGCAGGGGCAGAGATCAAAGCGCCGCTGCCTAAAAATATCGGCCCGGCACGTCGGGGATCATCGCTGCCCGGAGTCACCCCCGAGGGGTCCAGAGGGGCCCGGACCTGCTCTGTCCGCCCTCTCGAGGGCATTTGCACGTTGAAAACGGGAGCCCCGCGGCGGCGGGTCTGGCCGGCGGCTCCTCTGCGGGAAGCTCGGGCAGGGAGAGAGGCAGAGCCGCCTGCCCGCGCCCCGCGCTGCCCGAAAATACCTGCCCCCCACCGCCTTACCCCAGAGGAGCGCTGAGCCCCCAAAGCCGCACTTCTCGATCGAGGAGGCATCTCCTGCTTTCTCATGTATTTTGCCGGGAGGGATGGCGGGGGAGGGGTGTCCGAGGGAGCGTTTTGTTCCCTAGCGCTCAGTATCGCCCGCGGGGCTCACCTCGGGCGGCCGCCTGTCCCCGGCCTCGGGAGCGGCTGTCCCGGCGTGTGTGTGAATATACCACGCTTTTTTGGTTGATGTTTTTACGACTTTGGCTTTTCCTCCGGGGCTTTTCGTGCCCGGCCGGCGCGGGGGCGGCCCGGCGGCGCGGTTGCGCGGGCAGCGCTCCCCTTTCGCGTACGGAACTGATGAGAGTTTTTCTAACGCCTCCGATTTGCCTTAATTGTGGCAATGCGAACTGCAGCGTGTGGCGGCTCGGCTGCCGTTGACCCTGCGCCGCGCTTGCGGCTGAATTCGGGGGCCGGCGGGGAGGGGGGGGTGCCAAAACTCGGGAGTCCCGACGGGTGCCCAGCTTGGCGTCCCGAAGCCGGGCTGATGGCGGCGGCAGACGGTGTCCGCCAGCGGCCTGGCTCTGCACCGGGCGGCACCGGGATTCGGGGCCCGTTTTGCGCGCAGAGCCGCGGGCTGGGGGGCGGCTCGGAGTACCCCGGTCTGATGGCGGCGTGTATGTCTCCCCCAGGGAGGAGCTGGCCATGAGGCTCGATCTGACCGAAGCCCGAGTGCAGGTGAGTGGCGGCGGCGGCGAGACCGGGACCGGGGCGTCCCTCGGCGGCGCCCGGGCGGGAGGCGGGGGGGATGGGGGTGGTATCTGCCCGGCCCCGGCAGGGACGAGTCACCGGCTGGCGAACTCCCGTGTGATTAAACCGCGGGGCCCCCACGGGGCTTCGGTTGTTAGAGACCCGCTCGGCCGCAAGCCGGGTATTTGGCTGCCATCAAATCTCCAATCGGGCTTCATAAAAGCCCACTTAGTGCTAGAACAAACAGGGCCATTTGAAGGCGAAATGTTGTTTGATTTCCTCTCCGCCTGCACAAGGAGCTGGCTAATGCTATTTGATTTCCCATTTTTGATAGCAATAAGCCTGCATTGATCTAATAGTGAGTGAGTGCAATGCTATTAAAGGTGTTTGCCGCCCCATACCAGAGTGCATTTCCCAACCCGGGTCTCATAACCAAAGAGACGATAAACATTGGGATGCCCTGATTGCCAACAGAAAACAGATGTCTCTGGGTTTGAAGCTGAGCAAATCATTTTACAGTTAAAATCGGGCACTGATAAAGCATAATAAATTCCATATGGCTCATTTAATACACAACAGCTTCTTGCATTAGAGGGGCTAATGATGAGATTTGTCCCCTCCTTTCTGTTGACACATTTCTCCATTGTCAAACAGAGATGTGACAGCAAATCAGTATTTTCTGCTCAGGGGAACGAGTCGTGGGAAAGTTAAATAACTTTTAAAAAAGAAAGACATCCCCTTTCTCTCCCCTCTATTCACGGGAGAAGATGTAATTAAGGGAATATGAATTATGAGAGCCCCTTCGTTTACCTTTGGGTGTACTCAGACTTCTTAATTCAGTGAGGGGGAATTGCAGCAAGGACAGCTTGCTAATTGAGTTTTAGCTGAGAGGGACGCTCCCTCCTGCCCGGCTGTTGGCTTCCCCGCAAACGCGATGCCTCTTCCCGCGTGGGTACCCAGATGGGTGCCCGTGGGGATCGGTTCTCACTGTGCAACCACACGGAGAGACTCTCAGTGCGGCTGCCTTTCTCCCTTCCCGGAGAGAAGGGCTTTCACAAAGCCAAGCCTAACGGGGAGAACTCAGTCCATACCAGCCCAAAAAGACTGACAAGTGTGTGTGTGTCTCTCTATCTCTGGGTCTCTCTCCTTAGGTGCGTGTGATGCACTTGGTTTTTAAGCGAATATTTTCTTTTCCTTTGAAATGCGGCATTTTAGTTTTTTCTCTGACTCCCTCCTGTTTTAAGCCCGTGTCAGTTCACCATTTTTGTTTTGTGGGAGAGGGAGAAGGGGCAAGGGACAGCAGTGCTGCGGAGTCCTAACTAACTTCCGTAAAATAGATCCTAAAAGTGCAGCCTGGAAACGTATATTTGCTGCTTTGCTTGCCTCGCAAATTATGTCTTCGTTTCAGACGTTAATGAAATTACGATTTTTTCCCACGATCTAAATCTGAAGGGGGGAAAAAAGGAAGAAAAAAAAAAGTCCATGATCCCCAAACGATATAATTTGTAAATATTCCCTTCAGCGAAAAAAGCTCCCGGTGTGGTTGTGCCTGCGGAATAAAAACCCGCATAGACCCACGGGGAAATCGTTTTCCAGCTGTTCCAGCGCAGCGAGAGCACTGCTGCGAGGCGTCCCTCCACGCCGGCAGCCCCGACCTGCCGGCAAACGGGGGTGTGCGGAGGGGGGGTGTGTGTGTGTATCTTTTAAACTGCTGGGGCCTCCCGGGAGCCAGGGACCCGGGGCAGGGCCGGGAGACCCCCACGAACGCCGCGCACGGGTCCCTGGGGTGGGCCAGCCCCGCCCGGGGCTGCAGCGCGGAGCTGACACGCGTGGCCGCGACACACACCCGGGGCGGCACCTTTCGGGCTGCCCCCCGCGCGGGGGCGGCGGAGGAGCGGCCGCCGTCGGGCCGGTGCGTGGCTCCCGCGGGGCTCGCCCCGCCGAAGGCGCGGGCAGGCGTATTAAACCCGGTTTTTCTTTTGGCTTTCAGGTATGGTTCCAGAACCGTAGGGCTAAGTGGCGGAAGAGGGAAAAGGCTGGGGCTCAGACACACCCCCCAGGTTTGCCTTTCCCTGGTCCCCTGTCAGCAACTCACCCCCTCAGTCCATACCTTGATGCTAGTCCTTTCCCTCCTCATCACCCAGCTCTAGACTCCGCGTGGACTGCTGCCGCCGCCGCCGCCGCGGCCGCCGCCTTCCCCAGCCTGCCGCCGCCGCCCCCCGGCTCCGCGGCGCTGCCCCCCGGCGGGACCCCGCTCGGCCTCGGCACCTTCCTGGGCGCCGCCGTGTTCCGCCACCCCGCCTTCATCAGCCCCGCCTTCGGCAGGTACAGACCGCCCGCCCACGCGCGACACGGCACCTCGGGGCAGGGGGACACCCTCGGGGACGGGGGCGGCAGCCGACGGGGAAGCGCGTGTTGCCCGCGGGGCCCCGCGCCGGTCCCGCGCGTGCCGCGGGGAACGAGTCCGCGCCGCGTGGGGCCGCCGCTCGCGTCTTGGCGCGGCCCCACGCGGGACTCGTCTCGCGCGGGCCGCCCCGGTGTTCGAACTTGGAGCGCTGGCAGTCGGCGGCCGATTGGGCGTCGCGCGGGTCACGTGTTTCCGCCCATGACTCTCATTGGGCGAGGGCGGCTCTCACGCCCGCCCCCCATCGCCGCCCTCGAGTCTGGCGGGTCCCCCGTGGGGGCGGCCGGTCCGCGGGAACCGTGGCTGTGGGCGGCGGCGTTTGCGGGGACCACGGACGTCCCCGCGGGGCTGCACAGCCCCGGGCAGGGGGCAAAGACGGAGCAGATTCCCCGCTGGGCGAGCTCGCGGAAATTGGTGCCCCCACGTGAAAGACTAAACCAGCGTGGGTTGGTCTGCCTGCGTGCGTGGCCGCTGCCTTGGCCGGGGCGTGCGGGTTGATGGTATTTGGCAGTTCGGGATGAGCCCGAGCCCGTCACATCCCGAGCGCTGCCAGCAGCGTCCCACCCCGTGGGGTCCCGCACGGGCGGCTTTTTAGCCGTGGCCACGAGTGGGTTTGAGCCGCCTCGGGAGGCCCGTGTCGGGGCGCCCTCCCGCGGGCGCCGCGCTCCATCCTCGTGTTCTGCCGCGCTGGGCGTCTGCGGCCACGTCGGGGGAAGCCCCGGGCGGAGGCGGCCGTCGTTGCCCGCGGAGCGGAGCGCGGGGCAAGGCTCGCCGAGGCGGGTGGAGGGGGAGAGGCTCGCTTAGTGGACGGGGCGAGCGCCGAGTTCGTAGGACCGAGGGTTTCCCTGGTGCTTTTAAGCGCTGGCTAGGGAGAAAGACACCCCGGAGCCTCTCTCCGCCGGCCGTACCCCGCCTCGACAGCGGCAAGACTCAGCCTCGGTGATTTTCTTTTTGACCTCCTTTTTTTCTTTTTTTTTTCTCCCCCTCCCCCCAAAATCTTTTGCCGTCCAGCGTCGGGTTTTTTCCAGCGTGTCTTTGTGCCCCCGCGTCCCCGCCCGGCGGGAAGGAGGCGAGCGGGGCCGGGCGGAGCGGTGACGGCGGTCTCTGCTTCCCTTGCAGGCTGTTTTCCACCATGTCCCCTCTGGGCAGCGCCTCCAGCGCCGCGGCCCTGTTGCGGCAGCCGGCGCCGGCCGCCGAGGGCGCGGTGGGCTCGGCGGGGCTGGGGGACCCGGCCAGCGCCGCCGCCGACCGGCGGGCCTCCAGCATCGCCGCCCTGCGGCTGAAGGCCAAGGAGCACGCCGCCCAGCTCACCCAGCTCAACATCCTCCCCGGGAACAGCACGGGGAAAGAGGTGTGCTAAGGCACGGCTGCCGTCCTCGGGGTTCGGGTCGGGTTTTTGTAGGGGGGAGAGAAAAGAGAGAGGGAGAGAGGAGAGGAGAGTAAATAAGCGAATAAATAAAGGTCACCTCAGACAGCACGAATCAAGACCAAACGGGGGGAAAATAATAATAATAATAATAATTAATAATAATAATTAAAGAAAAAAAAAAGAGGACCATCAGCTGAGACTGGGGTAGGTTCTCGAGTTAAGGACGTGGAGACAGCGAGCGCCTTTTGCATCAGCCCTCACATGGGTGAACTGACACTTGCAAGCTCCTGAATAAGTAACTCCTTGGCTGGTACATTTCTTAAATGTACGACGTGTTCGTTTCCTCTCTGAGCATTAAGGGGGGGGGGGGAAGAAAAAAAAAGCTAATGAAAGTTATTATATATTAGCGTTATGTACACTAAATATTTTTCCTTCTGTTTATCTGGCAAGAAAAAAAAAGAAACAGAATTGTAATTAAGAAAGGAGAAAAGAAAAAAGAAAGAAAGAAAGAAAGAAAAGTGAAGGGAGGGGGGGAAAGCTACCCACATCTTCTTAAACTAACATGTTGGGATGTTAAGTTGGTCTGGAAGGAGCACTGGAGAACTGTTGTACGTGTTGATGCAGCGAGCTGCATACACGAACCAAGGGTGCTGCCAGTGCAGACTGAAAGTACAGTCGATGCTGTAAGATAACCAGTGCACTTAAGGGAAAGGGTCTATCTTTTTTCTTGTTATATTCTTTATCACGACACCAACCAAGGTTTTTATATCAAACCAAAGGGAAATACACTGCTAGAATATGGACTGTTTAAGTCACTAAACTGTGATTATTGATTCTGTACATACCATTGTTATAAAAAAAAGAACAGAGCTTTGTATATTTGAAATGTTATAAAACAATTGCACTCAGTGTAGTGTTGTAAAAGTTTGTCATTCTGTAGATTCTTACTGTGTTGTAGATATAATAGGGTTCCTAGACAAATATTTATGTACAAACCCTTTATTTAACTTATTAACTGTAGAGGTTTCTGAAACCCTCAAGAGGCAATGGTACAGTACTTTTTCGTGTAATGTCGTTATTGTTAACACTTTTCCTTGCTATCCGGTGGAGAAGTGACACGTTCAGAAAATAAACAAAATTATATGTTTAACAAAAAAAAAAAAAAAAAAAGGGAAAAAAAAAGAAAAAAGGAACAAAAGAAAAAAAAAGAACCCGGTCCTTGAAGGGCCTCCCGCGCTGCTCTGCGGGCGCCCGGGGCTGAGCCCCGCCGGGGTATCCGGGGGCTGCGCACTGCCACCCCCACCTCCCAGAAAACCCCCCACGGGGTTTGGGTGGGCGCGGGTCGCTTGGCCGGGGGCGATTGCCAGCGCCTGAACGGGGACAAGGTGCCGGCGGCCCCGTTTGCAAGGGGTTTTACAGATCGCGGGGGTCGGCGGGGGGATGCCGCTACGGCGGTACGTGTCCGCGCTCTGCCGTGGGCACCGTGTCGTGTCCCCCCCGCCTCGCCCCGCCCCGGGCACTGCCAAGGAGGGGACCGGGGTCGCCTCTCGGTGCCAGCCACCCTACACCGCGGGAAGCCGCCCCACGCACGCCCGGCATCTCCCGGGAGGAGGTGAGGCAGACCCTGGCTCTGTCGCTGCCGAAAGCCAGAGGCGGGGGAGAAAAGCAAAGATCTGGGGAAGCGTTTTGCTTGCCCCACGCATCCCTCTCGGGGGCCAGGAAAGTTTCTTCGCGCCTGCTCCTGCTCCTTGTCTCTAACCCCCGCCCTCCGTTCTCCCCGGGATGAACTTCCTTTTATTCCGCTTTCCTTTATTTCCCCTCTTTTTTCTTTTCTTTTTTTCTTTTTTTTCCCTTTCCTTTTCTTTTCTTTCTTTCTTTTTTTTTTTTTTCCGGACGCAGCTCTCCTACCTGCCTCTTCCACGGAGCAGGAGCAGAAACGCGTGAAACCCCCCGCAGGGGAGGCAGCCGCCCCGACCCCGCGGAGAACAGCGTCAAACCCCGCTCCCCTCTCCCCGCGCCCCGGCCCCGGCCCCAACGGGCCTCGGTGCCCCCCGACCGAGGGCAGTGAGCGGGGAGCCCGCTGCGGCGTTGCTGGGGGGATTTTCTGGGGGTGCTCTGGTTTCAGCGCGGCATCGCTCCACAACGGCAGCCCTGGGGCCGGGTCCCGGAGAAGAACCCGGCCCCCCCCCTCCGCCACCCCGGCCACCCGAGCGCACCGAGGGGGCCCGGCCCGGCCCGGCCGGCAGCTCCGCGAGTGGGAGCCCTCCGCGACCCGTCCCCGCATCTCCCCCCGCCTTCCACCCACGGCGATACATATCCCACCACCCACCCCCCTCCGCTCGCCCCCAGCCGTATTTTTGAGTTCTAAAACCTACCATAGGCGCGGGGAAAAAAAAAAAAAAAAAAAAAGGGAAAAATAAGGCTTGTTGCCTGGACATTCTTAACAGTGCAGCCTGAAATATACGTTTTTGCCTTAAAGAAAAGGGAATCATTATCAAGCCATTACGCATTAAGAAATGTCATTCAGTCATTTTTATTCATTCCGCTGAAATCTTCGTAAAAGCCCGAATCATACTTCTGCAAGCAGCAATTTTGTTAATCCAGGGGGTTATTACTCTGGTCCCTTATTAGGATCTATACTGCTGCCAAGCAATCCTATAACCTCCTCAAAAGAAGTTTACCTCCGTGTTATAAAACCAGTAGTGGTATTTATACTGTGCAATAATTAGTGTATTACTTGAATCCACTAACAGGTTCATTTTATCTCCGCACAAAACCCCTAGTCTGCTTATAGAAAGCTTGTGCCTCCTTTGGTGCTGTTAAAGTGGTGAAAGAGTGAATGAAGGCTGGTAGCACTTTCTCCTTTCGCCGTGCCTTAATTCCCATCTCTTTCTGCTCTCATCCAATTAGTGCAGTGTATTAAGCGGTTTATCATCTCATAGTCAGCTATTGAGAGAAACAAGGCGAACACTTTGCAATAGAGCCTGCTCTCCTTTGACACCCTCAGGTACTTACATATTCCACTGTGCTATGAATAATAGAGGAAGAATAGAGCGCTAATTCCCTCATCAAAGAATGCCTTGTCTGCTGCTTTGCTCAACAACACCATTCTGATCAAAAGAAAAGCAATAAAGCTTAGCATAACAAAACGAAACCTACTTATTAGCTTAGTGGTTAAATTAATGCAGAGCCGCTGCTATTCAAAACCAAGGTTTGAAAACAGCCTCCAACAACCTGATAATGCTGCCTTCGGGATGAAGGAATTTTAATCTGAAATTTGAAGCTGGCACAGATGAGTTAATCTATTAAACTGCTATAAGGAGGGTGCGGGAGAACTATTCAATTAAGGCACATTTAAGGTGCGCTGCAGAAGACGGGGAAGGATGCGAAAGGGAAGATGTGCTCCGGGTCGGCGTTAGGAAAGTGCCTTCAGCGGCGAGAAGCGGGGTTTTGGCACAGCAGCAAACGTGTTTGCGGATGGGAACTGTTTTTCATATCACATACGTCAGGAGCGAAACCTGGCTACCGGCTCCATACACCAACACTCCTCTTCCCCAACTGCAAATAAATACAAATAAACACAAACCTTAATTTTAACAGCCTTGGGGGTGTGTGGCGAGTGCGGGCACGAATGAGGGACGTAAGGAGGGGAAGGCGATTGGGGCAAATCAGCCTCAAAACGTAAACTTCCGAACTTCAATCTTTCCCCAATTGTTTACAGCGCTGCATTTACCAGCTCCATTTAATATCAAATGCTATAGAGATGATTTTGCCTTTCCCGGCCCTTCTCCGGGGCCAAGGCGAGGCACAGTGCCCAGAACTTATTAGTGAGGGGAGCGGGGAGGGGGGAAAATCCAGTTTACTCCTTGCCAAGACTTCAGCTCTGATCTGACCAACTCTGCTGAGCAGAATCAAAAATTGCCTTAATTTGGGCTGAAAGCCCTCGTTTCCGAACCACCCCCCCAGATGATGACGGCTGGCCGGGGTTGCAGGGGGGCTCCCAGGACTTTGCTCCCCGCCGCTCCAGCGGCAAAACGGGGCTGCTCTGCCGGCAGTGCAGGAGGGAACAGCCTCTCCCAGGGCTACTATACGCTGCTGCGCCCTACACAATCATTCCACAACACTCTCATTTAATCTAAACATCCCTAAACTTGCAAATTAACAGGCTCTTCAGCTGTAATTATACAGATACATACAAGTGCCACAGGGTCAGGTTATGCCGTATCTATCCATTTTATTTGTATACCTAACGTTTGGAGAAGGTCGCACTTTTCACTTTCCTAAGGCATTCCAGCCGCTTAATATCAGTGATATCTTCATAATCCTAATCGGGTTGGACACAAAAAAATCTAAGACAACCTGCATGAAATTATGGGAAGCCACCAGGATCTTTCAAAGAGCTGCAACATCGACATGTCATCTAGGCAGCAACACCTTCTCCCCAAGACAAGCTTCCAAACAAAGTCCCTTTTACTATAACCCAACTAAACATGTTGGGAAGGAACGATAGCTCGCCAGGGGTGAGACAATGCCAACACAAAACCAGGGATTGAGTAGGCTCGATTTCTCACAGACTGCATCTCAACACGAGGAAAGAAAATGAAAAGATTTAGCCCCAAAAGTGGCTCAGAAGACGACCGTGTATTTAGGCATATTCAAACAGACATCACCCATACTGACACACAGCATCTTCTGATACCACTTTAGGTACAAATGAATGTCATAAAATACTCAAACCCAACAGCACACATATCCCTTCGGTGTCCAACAGGTTCGTGCTGACACTTCTTCAAGCTCCCTTTGTTAATGGCCATCCTAAAAAGGGACACACAAGCACTTCTGCAAAACGAGACATTTGGAGCGATACGACCTTGCATGGAGTATTTTCAACAGTCAGATAATGAAATCAAATTCTCTTTTACTAGAAAACTTTATTTTTTTTTCCTTCAAGTGTTAAGAAAACTTTACATTTTATACTGTTAAAGATTTAAAAGAAAATTTTTATAACCTCACATTACTATATCACATTGCAAACTTAACGGCGAACGAGTACAATACCTTATGTACAAAAGGTCGTACCCAAATCTATGCTCTTTTCTTATCATACCTGCTTGTCATTTTAGTAAAAGTAAATGAAAAATACAATTTGCTTATAAAACATTTTAAACCTCCAATACAGTAATTATTACAGAACAGCAACAATGATTCCCCGCTTTCCCTTCCCCCGTTATTGGTTACAATGCCATCCCGAACGTATTTTCCCCTATCGATTGCTTACTTTCAAATACTTTGCATGGAAAGAAATGAGATACGTTTATGTCCCGTGTATGTACAAAACGGGTTTTGTACACGTGCTTGTCTTTACATCCACACAGAAATTTCCATCGTGGCAAAACACTATGCTGAAAGATGCATGGAAAGACTCTTAATAAAAAAGATGGTCCCTATTTTTAGCACCTCCAGGTTTCAGTTGTTCTTTACTTCTAATAAATTTGAAAGTAAAGTGTTCCCACCTCTGTTCAGAAGGTATTAGGACATTTAAAGGCTTACTATTGTTTTTAATTGGTATGTTTATGATCAGGAAGAAGATAAACTGTGAAAAGGCAAAACATTAGTGCTCCTACTGAGACCTCTACTAACCTCTCTTCCTGAGAGCACCTCTACTAAATACCCTGGAGCAAAGTCTAGGATCACTTACATTCCAGCAACTCTCACTGGGAATTATCCAATTAAAGCAGCCATTCCCCCACCCCCTTTTCCCTCATAGGTCTAAATACACAACAAAACATATTGCAACAATCAACTACTCTGTATTTTAATAACCTTTAATAATCTTCTCGATGAAGAAAAAACCGGAAGATAAAACCACCTTGAATATTTCATGTCCACATGAATCACACACCCCGTTTTCATCTTCCTTTTTATCTCCTCCAAAGAGACGAGACTATTAAAACTCGCGGTGCAGACTGAAATAGCATACTGCTTCGGAGATCGTTACTGTTAAACGGAACTAGCCTCTCGTCTCCCTCCATTTTTAATCGATCATTGTCTTTCATGATTGGACTCCCCCACAGATCTTCCTAAACTGACGGAAAAGAGTTTGCCGAGGTTCACTTCTGAGTAGCCGCTCATGGACAGGTATTTGTCTACGGTGCTCTTCAGTCTTTTGTAGGCCTCACAGACTTCCCTCCTGAGTGGCTTCTTCTTCAAATACTCTAAAAGAACAAAGGAAAAAAAAACAGAGGAGGAGTAAATGACCACAAAAAGACAGTACTTTTGCATGCACCACTACTGCAAATCACGGTGATTTTAAAATGAGCTGAACGTTGTAGCTAGCAAAGATGACGTTTATGGCAAGCTCTCCCAGCTTCTGCTGCGTCCCTGCTGCCTCTCCTCTCCTGCAGCACTGTACCAGTCGCTTAGAGGCCACGTCAAACCTGCACATGGTGGTGAGGCTCCTGCCAGGACCTGGCAAGAAGCACTGCTTGCCCAGCCATGCCATCTCATTGGAGTGCAATGGGGGTTCACTAAGTCACAGCAGAGAAAATACGTGGTATCAGGGCCAGCTCTGAAAGGATCACATTTAAAATGAGCAGGTGCCTTAACTTAGTGAGAACTACACTGTCTCCAGAGGTTTGAAGTAGGGAGAGATTATGCCCAAGTTTGGCTTCAGAAGTGAAGGAAACCATATTTCACTTCTCTCATCCCTGCTGCTACCAATACTGGTACTGGCACCACCTGGGACAGACTTATGACCCGTCTTGTGAGTTCTCACATGCACCTTGTGTGCAGGATGGGAATCGTGATGCTCAGCACTATGGAGGCATCGGAAGGAAAACGGAGTAAGCACAAACAGGACATTCCACGCTGTCCTACCCTAAAATGGAGAGAAGATGCACAGTATCTCAACCAGAAGACATCAGGTTCACCTCACACATGAATGAAGAGATCCATTCCCAAATGCTTTATCAATAGTACCTGTGAAGAAATGTCTGGAGTGTACTGACTCACTTGTGCAATTGTGCGTGTGCAAACTCACAAGCACATGCTTAAGTCTGTACATACTTCATCAGCGAAGCCCAAACGGTTCTATTTTTCTTTTTTGTTTTTTCATTTGTTCGATTTTATGCTACCCAAAAAAAATTCCAGGGATTTTATTTGGGTGGGTGGTCAGCTTTGGCTTTACAAAGGCTGTGGACAAAGACTAGAAGGGAACAGTATTAAACTGATATACATCAACGCCAGCTTGATGCAGATTTGGTTCAGTTGTGCACCTCCTTTCCAACCAGCTCCACATTCTAGAAACACCAGCTCCTACTCCAAAGCCTGCGTCTGCAGTTACACCTTGGAACAGGCAATGCTGGATAGTCTGCATTGCTGGACACACGAGAAGGATGCACTGCAAATTGAGGTACCCTCCCAGACAGTTTCCCTCCCGTTAGGTTGGAGGGACTCCAGGACAAGCAGAACTACAAGAGCATGGCACAGGTACTTAAAGGTTGAGCTTTCAAGCCATTTAGGTGCAGGGTTAAGCATGTATCTTGTGAGCAGCCAACACCATCCTTCGGTTGCTCACTAGCTTTGCCTAAAAGCCGATGTCTCGTTTCTTCCTGTGACCTTCACAATGTTGTCACTGTCCTCCTCAGGCTTTGAACGTGTAACAAAGGAGCCGCCATTCCCTCTCCACGACTTTTAATACAGGGCACAAGTTAACATGAAAAAAGTCGTCTCTAAACCAGTTGAGTTCATTTAAAAGAAGTGTTAGGAGGAGAGGGACACGCTGATTTTTTGAGTCATCTTGTGTGAGGGAAGAAATGGCTTGCTTTTGCGATGACTCGCTTCAGCACTGTGACTGAGATGAAGACGTCCACCTTCATCTCAGCAGCCAAGGACTGCTACACGAGGAGACGGCAGGGAAGGGAGGTGTGCTAACAGAAATAGCTATTACAGTTTTTGGGTTTGTGAATTCCTCTGCACTGAAGGATTTATGAATATTTTTGCAGATCCTCAGATATTTTAAGATGAGCTCAGCAGATTAACTGCTGGATACGATACAAACAGTAATGTTTTACTGAGCGATTGCCACCTGCTTAGGTTTTCCGTGTTATTCACAAAGTTCCACTGAACTCAATTGCTCTGCATGATGCTATCAAATCCTTAAAAATTAAATTAAAATTTAAATTAATGACACCAGTTTGAGTAACTGAACACGCTGATTAAAAGCACTTTGGTAAGCACCTTTCATGCATCCTTGTGAAGAACGTATGTATTGTGCTGTCATATTCAGTTTTGGGCGTTTATATTGCCAACTTTGGGCAGTAAGCAAGAGAGGAAGATGCCCAGCTGAAGATGGCCACATTCTCACCACTGCCCAGACAGTAATGACATTATGTCTATTATCAGAATTAAAATTTCCTTAAACTAGAGCACCAATACAATAAAAACTTTGATTACAAGAACCTGCTCATTAACACACTGAAGTCACTATGGCATAAACACATTTAATGATCCTTAAATTATTTAAATGTAGGATATAATTAAACAAACCTCGAACATAGCAATAACCAAATCCATAAAACTATCAAACTCACTTTGCCACAAATTCAGCACTAACTATTTACACATTTTCAAAATAAATGATATAGTAAGTGGGTTCACTTGCCGCTGCTTACTTATTAGCCAAACCATCCTCTTTACACCAAGGAACTGTGGAAAATACCATCCTTGTAGCTCAAAACTAGGCTAAAATAGTTTAAAGCTTTCTGGAGCTCAGGAGGGACCAAGGTGAAACGTATCCTTGCGCAGAAACAGCTGGCACATGTGAACAGAGCAGGAAGGCACATTAATCATGAGAACAATGAGGCAAACAACAAACCGGGGCTGAAAGTAGGGAACAAAAACAGAGGCCCGTGTACAGCTCCAATTCAGGCTCCCGCCGTCCCACCAAGAGAGCGCCTACAGCCCCCCAGCCGCCCCCCATTAAATCTAAACTTCAATTATATGCGATAACCTCTCTGACAGTATGCTTCAAACATTTCTTAGATGCAATTACCCTCGTCGAGGCAAGCAGGAAAGGGTGGACTGAAAAAAATGGAGAAATATGAGGGGCCTCGCTGAAGTAATGAGGCCAATTTTAAGTTTCAATTATAAGAGAATGGGAGCCGGGAGCTCCGGGAGGAGAGGCAGGGAGCGGCTGTGTCTGCAGCACAGCCACACCGTGCATTTGAATGACACAAGTGCATCTGATGACTGGGGAGAAGAGATTTAAAGAACTGTAGTAATACAGAGCAGGGGAAGATGAGAGAGGACACAGCTCCTGATGTGTTTACCTCCTTTGCTGATGGGATATTGACTTTTCCCACCAGGTTGGTTAGAAAGGGGACTATTTACGCTGCCACACAGCAGAGTAAGAATGACAACTAGCATCACTCTGTGCTCCTCTGAGTAAAAGACAACTGTGACCGTCATATATCACGCAGCCAGTCAATACCTTCCAGTTACCATACCATCCAACTTAGAGATGCATATAAAAGCTCCTACTTTCTTCCTAAATGAGAATTTAATCAATAATGCACCTAAGGCCTTCTGAAAACTAAGCTACACAAACTGACTGAAATTGCCTTTCAGTAGTCAGTCACATTCCAAATAGTTCTACACTTATTATCAACCCATTATTGTTTTAATAATATCCAAGTTCACTGGCAAGCAAGTCTTTTAAGACAACCACTGCTTCAGAATGCAAATACAGCTGTACATATACATTTATACATATGCAGAGCATACAGAAGATACTACCAGAACAAATATACAAATGAAAACCACAATCATTTTAATAGAAATAAAAAAAAAAAAAGGAAGACATGCTTCTAACTGTACACGATTAAACTTCAGGTACTGTATTCACTAAAGTTAATAAATCACCGACTCTGGTGAAGGTTTTAGAATTATATCGCCAAGCCTGCAGTTAACCCCCTACCCCACCAATGTAACAGCACCCTTGTTCCCTTCACAAAACACAGGCTGAACTTCTGGATGTCTCTGTCAAATTTAGCACC